>CAUJRU010000110.1:1200000-1741649 GCA_963277665.1 Viscum album
CTAAAATTTAATTCAGTACCCAACGACTTTTGAAGGCCTTTCCAAAAGTTAGAAGTAAACCTGGGATCACGATCCGATACAATGGAGAGAGGAACTCCATGTAACCTGACTATCTCTTTAAGATACAAATGGGAAAGTTGATCAAGAGAGAAAGTATCTCGTATAGCAAGGAAATGAGCAGATTTGGTCAAGCGATCAACAATAACCCAGATTGCATTATTACCTCGAGATGTCTTCGGTAATCCAACAACAATGTCCATGGATATATTCTCCCGTTTCCACTCTGGCACTGGTAAAGGCTGAAGCATCCCTTTAGGTAACTGCCGCTCTGCTTTAACCTGTTGAAATGTCAAACACTTCACAGTAAAATCACCAATTTCTCTTTTCATTCCATCCCACCAGTAATACTCCCGCAGATCTCTATACATCTTAGTACTGCCCGGATGAACTGAAAACGGAGAACTATGAGCTTCACATAACAGCTCTCTCTTCAACTGTGAATCACAAGGCACACACAATCTCTTCCCAAATCTCAAAACACAATCATTATAAATGTTGAATTCAGACAACTTACCTATCTGAACCAGCTCTACCTTTTTCTGCAACTCACTATCTTGCTTCTGTGCCTGCTTAATTCTATCTGATAGAGAAGATCTCACTGATACCTGAAACAAAACAGAAGGACTTCCTGCACCAACAACTTCTATGCCAAAGTTCATCAAATCGTTAACCAAAGGATCACGTTCCAAACGCAACATTGTTAATGAAGCGTTACTTTTTCGACTCAAAGCATCAGCCACTTTATTTGCTTTTCCCGGATGGTAATGAATTGTACAATCATAATCCTTGATTAATTCCATCTATCTCCTTTGTCTCATGTTTAACTCTTTCGGAGTGAATATATACTTTAAACTTTTGTGATCGGTATATATTTCACACTTTACTCCATACAAATGATGCCTCCAAATTTTTAAAGCAAAAACAACAGCAGCTAATTCCAAATCATGTGTAGGGTAATTTACCTCATGAGTTTTCAACTGTCGTGAAGCATAAGCAATTACCTGATCATTCTGCATTAGGACGCAACCAAGTCCTTTCAATGAATCATCAATGTATATAACAAACTCACCATTCCTGGAAGGTAGTGCCAAAACGGGAGCATTCACCAATCTTCTTTTCAATTCCTGAAAACAGTCAGCACATTCTTTTGTCGAGATAAACTTAACACCCTTCCGAGTTAGATTAGTCATTGGACTAGATAACCGTGAAAATTTTCTAACAAACCTTCGGTAATATCCCGCCAAACCAAGGAAGCTACGAATATCGGTTACATTTTTGGGTCTTGGCCATTCTTCCACAACTTTTGTTTTTGCAGGATCAACAGTTATTCCATCTTTAGAAACAATGTGACCAAGGAAAGAAATTTGTTGCAACCAAAACTCACACTTGCTGAATTTCCCATATAGTTTCTTTTCTTTTAAGGTTTGCAAGATAACCCTTAAATGTCTTTCATGCTTCCCTTTACTTTTAGAAAACACCAAAATATCATCAATGAAAACCACCACAAACTTATCCAAGAACTCATGGAAAATTCTATTCATTAAGTCCATGAATACAGCAGGTGCATTGGTTAGCCCAAAAGGCATTACTAAAAATTCATAATGGCTATATCTCGTACGGAACGCGGTCTTCGGAATATCTGCCTCCTTTACCTTCAGCTGATGGTACCCCGATCTCAGGTCAATCTTTGAAAAAAACTGAGCTCCCTGGAGCTGATCAAACAAATCATCGATATGAGGCAAAGGATATTTGTTCTTAATAGTGATATTATTCAAGGCTCTATAATCAATGCAAAGTCTCATAGAACCATCTTTCTTTTTAACAAATAAAACAGGAGCACCCCATGGTGATGTGCTAGGTCTAATGAAACCTTTCTCTAACAAATCTTGCAATTGCTCCTTCAACTCTAAAAGTTCAATTTGTGCCATTCGATAAGGGGTTTTGAAATTTGCTTAGCATCAGGAAATAAGTCAACAGTAAACTCAACTTCCCGATATGGTATTATTCCAGGCAACTCATCAAGAAAAACATCAGGATACTCATTTACCACTTTCACATCATTAATCTGAACAGTTCCTTTATTTTCCACGACGTGTGAAAGGTAACATTCATTTCCATCTTTTAGAAGTTTCTCAGCCTCTTGATATGTTATCAAAAGTAAGGGTTCATTCTTGTAAACAAACTGAAAGTCTTTCTGAAAAGAAACTTCTTTAGCTCTACAGTCAATCATAGCATGGTAAATAGAGAGCCAATCCATACACAGGATAACATCAAACTCTACTAGAGGTAGAACAATAAGGTTTGCAAGTAGGTTCTTTCCACATATAAGGATAGGAAGATTCTTATAAATTCTTTATGCCTCGACACTTCCCCCAAGTGTTTTTACCAAAAGTTCAGGAGTCATTTCTTGAGATGGTATTCCCATTTTACTAGAAAAGGTTTCAGAGATGAAAGAATGTGTAGACCCCGAATCAAACAACACACTGGCATAATCTGAAAAAACAAACAAAGTACCTGATACAACTTCATTTGATGGCCCGACATCTGCTGAAGTAGTTGCAAAGGATTTCACCACCCCTTTCTGCTTGTAGTCTAACTGCTTCCCATCACTCAAGCTCCTTGTCGGACACTCGTTTGCATAGTGACCCATCTCATTGCACTTATAACATTTCACTAACTGTAAATCAAATTTGTTCTTACCTTCACCTTGATCCTTTTCAGTGCAACCACGAGCCTTATGTCCCATCTTACCACATCGGTAGCACTTCCCAGAATTCAGAAGACATTCCCCAGCATGCCTTTTTCCACATTTATCACAAACTGGAAACTTAGTTCTCTTACCATCAGACTTTTTTGAAGAATTCATACCTTTCTCCTGCCACCTCGGTCTCTTCTTCTGCTGGTTGTTATAGAAATCTTGGTCATCGGAAAACTCCATTTCCACCTTCTCAGCACATCGAACAAGCTTTTCATAACTTTTAAACTCACGAGAAGCTAATGCCCTTCGATACTTTGGCTTTAATCCTAAGTAAAAACGATTGATTTTACTATCAAGGTCCCGGATAAAATTTGGAGCATACCTTGCCAATCGAGTGAACCTTTCTTCATAGGCAGCCACTGATTCTTCCTCTTGCCTCAATTCCAAGAATTGGTTTTCCATCCTAAGTCGAACAGCCTTAGGAAAATACTTCTCAAGAAACATACCTTTGAATTCATCCCAGTCAAGAGCATCAATATCATCGGCGTCCCTGATATTTTTAACCATAGACCACCACTGATCTTCTTCACCCTCCAAACGGTAAATAGCAAGACTAACCTTTTGATTGTCTGAACACCCCATGACATCAAAAATCTACTCCAGTGCTTTAATCCACCCTTCAGCTAGCACAGGGTCAGATGATCCTCTGAATGATGGTGGATGTTGCCTCATGAAATGTTCCACCACTGACATGTTCCTCTGCGGTTGTTCTGGCTGATCTCGTGCATGGATACCACCGCCATTTATCGCTTGAGTCAACTGTGCCATTACTGCAACAAACTGTTCAGTTCCAATTCCGACCATTTCTGGATGCTGATTCGGAAGGTTATTTCCTTCTGTATGCCTCCCTAGCACTGCTTTCCTGTTTCCTCTGCGGAAAACCATTCTGAACAAACATGTCTTAGATGAAGCAACTTGGTAATCTTTAAATTCTATATCATTTCAAAAAAAATATTTTTGGATAATAATTTAATAGAATTCTAACTCCTAAAGTTATCTAAACCGACCTTTGATACCAACTATAAGGCCCCAGTCTTAAACCTTACTTAATCTTGAGTTATTACGAGATTACACATTGACGATCTTTTCGGTTTTAGAGTCTTAGAGAATTAGATCATAAAACTTGCATTACATTCCACATATAAACAAAGTGGTTACATAAAGATAGTATTCTTCATTCCCATCAATGGAAACACATTTAAAATAAATCATGGATTATTTCTTGACACATCCTTGACTCTATCATCTTATCATGTACCTTTCCCTTGACCTGTGAAAAACATTTCAAAAACTTGGGATGAGCATAAAAACTCAGTATGGGTTATAAAAAAAACATGGAAAGGAAACATGAGTTCATATATAGATAAGAATGAAATCATACTTTACCCATAAAACATAGGCACTTTAACATACCTTATAAAATCATGAATAAATCATAGAAATCATAAGACATAAAGGTAACTTGAGGCATTCATAACATTCTTACGTAGGGAGTAACCCTCTTGGTTACGTTTGGAATACCCATCACAGTATATTCCCTAAAATCTCTTTGAAGAAACCTTAATGTTTCACTCCATCGCGTTACCCAATGCATTGGAGAGCTATAACGGGCTCACCCGCCCTTAGTTTATCACGGAACCACCCGTCTTCATAATAATGCCCAAGAACAATAACATAATCATATCACATAAAACATGCGTAAAGGAAACATAAAATTTCCACATTTCAATCAAGAGATATCAATACAACACATTGATATAATAAAAACATTATGAAAACCATTTTCAATACCAAAGTAAAACATGGTATTTATTTTTCTTTTAAAAAAAGAAGGTATGGCTTGTAGAGGAAGCCGAAACTCAAATAACGGTTATGACGACGGAGAAGTCGTTGTCGCCACATACGTACGACAAAAACATTCCCTTTTGTCGTTTAGTAAACGCTTCGTATAAAAAAGATTCATTTTGAATAAACGTAAAAGTCAAAGGGGTTTATACACCATATAAAAGAAAGTTGTGTATAAAATAAAATATGCCTCAATGAAAGGAGATTGAGACGAAGTCCCATACCTCGTATCCGACTTGACCCGACCGTTCTTTATTCTCCTGAATAATAAACTTGAGTTAATCTCTACTTTCTTATGAATCTTTTTCAAGTTCATTATTCCTTTTATACCATGTTATGAACATCATGTAATCAGTTAAGTTAATAATGTTCATTTTGTCGGTATTTGGTTCTTAAGTCAAAAATAGACTTCTTACACTTACATGTTGTTAATTTGGTCAAAGGTTCATTATATCCAGAATGGTATTCATGATGTGGATATCATATATGTAATATATATCCAGTACATACATGCATCTATAATATTACATAATCATTTAGAGGTAAGAAATGAAATGCACCGTTCATGTAGACGGTAAGCCGTACGTACGCATGAACGCTACTTTCATTTCTATTTCGTATTTTATAGAATGGAATCATAATGATATAAAGGTATATTATAATTCCAGTATAATATCATATATAATATCATAGTTCCATCCTTTATATGTCCCACATATGGTATTTAACGAATCAAATCACTTTGAGGGGGCGGTAGTCCGCACTTCCTAAAATGAAGATATCGTGTTTACCCATAATGGAAACCATAAAGGTATACCCAAAATGAAAAAACAGAATCTTAAGGAAAACATAAACATATTATATATCATATATGAAAATAGTGACATCATAATGGCCACCTTTGAAGGTGTTAAATGAGTGTTGAACAATCATCATTTCAGGAGGCAGAATTTCGCCATCCACAGAAACCGTATGTTCTTTAACCATTTGATGTAGTTGTGTGAGAGTGTAGCTCAAATAAATATTATAACAACATCCTTGTATATTTAAGATGCTGGTGTTGTTACAAAATAAGTAAATAAAAAGAGTTTAGGGGGTTGGAGAAGCAAAATAAAACAAATGAACATGAGAGAATGAATTACCTTTAAAAGTGTATCTCCTTTTGATTTGAGTCTAAAGGATTCCTTTGAAAAGATTCTGCCCAAAGGGAATCCTCTAGGATGAGGAGAGGGATGTGGAGAGAGTAAATGGGCAGGGGTTGGCCGAGCCAAAGGCTTGAGTAGTGTGTGAAATGAGGTAGAGGTGGGGGCCTTTTATAAGAGGAGAGGAGGGGCACTTTTGGAAAGTAAAGAAATATTACTTTATTTGAAAATGTGTTTCGGTTTTAAAAGGTCCCAAATTGATATAATTCGTGGATAAGGTGATAAGGGTTCGAAAGACACTCATCCAATTGGTTTTGGACATGTGTAGTGCATAGATTTTACATTATCTTTCCATTTTATTTAAATCGTCAAATAATGATGTCATCGCTGCATCATTATTATGTCATAAATAATTTAATTTATTTAAGGTCTAAAAATCACAAAAAAACTACTATGATGTAGGAAATCTTTTTAACTTTCAAATTAATATTTAAAAAAAAAATCTGATCTTTATAACCCCATGTAAAAATTGTTTTCGTAAAACATCTCTTGTTTGTGTCATTTTTTACTTTAACATTTAATGAAAAGCTATTTATGTCATTTCCAAACCAAAGTGTGCCCATGGGGTCCCCAAGCTGACCCATGGCTTGTATTGGTCGGCCATGACACAAACAATAAGGTTGGGACATGTGTCTAGGTCATTTCCTATTATTAAAGCATTATTTATACCTTAAACTACCCTAATTACCACTAATCGCGATTAAGAACTTAATAAGTTACTATTCACCAAAAAATTATTATAATCTCATTGAACCACATTTTACTTCTTAATGACAACCATGTATATCAGATTTTCAAAATTCAATACACATTAGTGGTAAACTTTCATTTAACTAAAAAATCAGTTTTCTTGATTACCACTTAGTGGTTTCACTATTCATCAAAAATTGAAGTTTTTCAGAAAATTACCAAAAATTCACCCTAAGCTATATTTGATATTCCGAATTCAAAAATGAAGTCTATTTTACAAAATTAAAATCATATAAGTCACATTAATTAATTTAATAATTAATTCCCGCTGCCAGAGCAAAAAGCGTGTTTTTGCAAAAGAATAAGTATCAAAATATTGACACCAGTTTAAGTCTAATTTCAAAGTGAAATTGATTCCAATGACCACCATTGGATAAAATGGTAAAAATATATTCTAATTTCACTTCAAAACCAATTCAAAAAATAATCTAATCATATAAATAAATTAGGTTAAAAAGCAGTTTTGATGTAAAATGTTGTATTTTTCACTACTTATTAAATAAATGAATATTGTCAGAAAAATACCAAAAATTCACACAAGGTAAATTTTGATGTCCCAATCATAAAGAATAAGTTTATTTTGACACGAATAGTTTATAAAATTGTCAAAATATAGATTCAAAAATGGTTTGACATCAAAAGGCAGTAAAACAATCTTTTAAGAATATTAGTGTATTCCATGCATAAGATTGTATTTATTTTAATTTTAAGCCTCTATAACACTATCTTAATCATTAATAGGCATAGATAAAAATATCTATTATTCATTACTGACTTGGGATGTTACATGTTACCACCACTCAAAGTTTTTAATTGTTTCAAATATATATAGCTGAGGATCCATAAACTTTCATTAAGGAATTCTCATTATTATGTTCTATACAAAAGACAAGAGGAGTGGTTGAAGAGAATTTCAAATAGAGATCCTTTCTATATTCTACTAAATAACAACAAAATAATGGGTATATATATTGTCACGAACCGAATCTGGTCACCTTCAAAATCGGCACCCGACCCAGTCCATGGCAAGACCCGAAGGGCGTTCCCGATCCCCACGGGCTGGCACAAGTGCCTGGGTATCATGAAATGATAATTGGGAATGATTTACCTGAGTTTATAAACTTAAAACGACAAAAGAGTCCAATAAAACAAATCTGGATTTTTCAACTAAAACCGTCTTTTACAAAATTTCAGAACTGAAATACATAAGTTAAAACTATGTTTAAAGACCATTACAATGGTACATAACCAAATAAGGACAGCCCAAGAACCTCCACAAGGAAATAGGCACCGCCCTCAAGCTATCTCCATGACACTTCATCCCAATGGACAACAAAAAACCTGAATCAATGGCATAAATCATGTACCCAAACCTGTGACATAAAATAAGCAAATCTACTTACACCCAAAGGTGTAAGTAGGGTGTGAGCGAGAGCCCAGTAGGATACCACCACTAATAGATTCCATGTGATAAACATTTAATGGCGAAAAGCATGCAAGTTTTCAAAGACATGAGATGCTAGTTAAAATTTCTAAAAGATGCAACATTAAATAAAAACAGTTTTCAGGTGGGATAATTTAAAGAATAAAAACATTTAAAATAAATACCATAGCTACTGAATTTTCCAGCCTCTCATACCGTATACCAACGGTAAGAACAAAGTATCCAGTGAGCACAATCAATGGGAAATAACCCCTAGGCACTAGCTAGCTGTGGGTCCAGGTACCTCGTATCTCGGTGAGAGTAACCATCACAAATATCCATTCTCGTGCACGAGCCACTAGTAGGGAACATATCCATAACCTAGTGGTCCCCAATCATCATCATCATAGTTTAGTTAGAGTTGTAAGCGTCAATCTTGCTAAGTGAAACTGAGGCCAAACCCCAAGGATTCACTAGTATACTAGTACACGTCCACCCACCTAAATACCCGGGTTTTCCCTTTGTGCTCAAACAAGTTCAGCAATCCAAGAAGTATAGTTATCACATGAAAATATCACTTACACATCACAAATTAACCAAACAGCCCCATGTACATCACGCAATTCAAAAATTCCACTTTTCATTCAAATGCATTTTGAAATCAAACTCACTCCAAATTGCCTACAACACTTTTCACATCTTTTTAACACTTCCACAAATCCATTAAACAATTTTATAAAACCATTACAAGATATTAAACTCACATAACATCCCCCACACATGTCACACAATACCCTTCTCACCTTCACAATTCATTTTATAAATAACTCACATGAAATATCACACACCCGTGTTTCGCACACAAAACACAATTTAGTAAAACATTTCGACAATTTATAAAAAAAATCTAAAAATGTTTAACATCTCAAATCACCACTTTACCATTCAAAAACCCACATTAGGTGAACACACTCACCCAAACAGTACATATACACCCTTTCCCAACTTTTTTTAACCAAATAAAACATTGGCAATTTTTATAAAACAAACCCAAGAGGTATAACCATTGTTTGCACACTAAACCCATTTCAAAACCCTCATTTAAAAGAAAAATCATACCAATACCAATCCAAAACAGAATTGTTCAGCCCTAAAACAATTATTAAACCACCACCAAATGTTATAAAAATACATCAAATAATACCACAAAGATACACATGAAAAACACACGTTTTCATAAATCACCTTCAAGAAGTACAACATGTGTTTACTCCTTAAACTCATTAAAAAAACCTACTTTCAAGGCCAACATGACAATAAGGAATTAACAAACCAGAATTGGAATCCCCTTTCAAGACTAATAAATCACTTTCATATGTTATAAACTAAACCCAAACATTACCCCAAGAGTCACACATGAAAAGTACCGAATTTCAAGCTATAATGCAACTAAAAATTAAATGTTCAACCAAATACATCAAAACTGTTTTCACAGAACATAAAACAGATTATAAACATGCTAAATTAATAATCCATACAAGCTAACTCATCATAAAATGGCTACACATGGAATCACCTACCCTTTTGAGTCGAAACCCTCAAAACTTGGTGTGAAACCTTAAGCGCACCACCGTTGCACCAAAATGAATATAAATCCAGACCTAAACCACAATAATTTACCCAAAAGACACCAAATCATACATTAGGATCCAACCCCAACTTCTGGACATGATGATCTTCAAGAAAAAGGAAATAAAACTAAAAGAGGATGGAAGGAACCAATAAGGAATTCCCTTAATTGAAATATCTTGAAGGAATCGGCCCCAATCCACCACATAATGAATCACCAAGTACCCAAAACTGGTATGGAGGTTCTAAGGATTCATATTAGGTCATGTGGGGACTGCAATGGGGGAAAAAGGATAACAAATGAAGGAGTTATGAAAGGATCAATTTACCTCTCCAAATCTGCCCTATTTTTGAAACCCTAATATGTTCAGTACTAAATCGCGATGAAGAAGAGCTCCAAATAGGAGATAGAGAGCTTGGGAGCGCGGCTGGGTTCAAGGGGCGCATATGAGGCTTTGAATCACCGAAAAATACTTAAAAATGAATATGTTATTAATTAATCAAATATTATTTTTAAAACTGGAATTGGGATTTCGGGCAGGCCCAATCCCTTAAATAAAAACCAACATAAACCTTTGTTATGGATTTCAAAAGGCTCCAAATTTTAATTTAGGTGTTAATATATCATGGGAGGACATTTAGGAGTTGTAATGAGTGAAAAATATTAAAAAATGAAAAAGTTATAAAAGAAATAATATTTATTTTTAAATCTGGAATTTGGTTCACGGTTTGACCCAATTAATGAGAACTCACATATTCTCCATAAAACCTTTGGAAACCCCCAAAACAATGAATTAATGGAAATTAAAATAAAAATAAATTTAAAATAATCTATGTATGTGACAATTCTCCCCACCATGAAAACTTTCCGCCCCGGAAAGTCACAACAAGGCCAAAGTAACAACCAAACCCAACTGAGAAACCAATGGGTACTCCCTTGTCAGGTTTCTCCCCCAAAGGCCAAAACACCTCCAGTGATCAATTAATGAAGGATTACTCTCACAAAAAAAACATACACCACTTTCCTGAAATAATAAATCACATTCATAATTTATCCCAAAATAAAACTCCTCAAACACTATCCGAACAAGACTCAAGCAATTCATCCAAATGAACAATAACATTGAACAAGGTTACACTTACCTTACTTTAACTAATACATTGGGAACTCACCAGTCCCAAAGTTTACCCAAGGAAGATGTAATTAGTTAGATATCTCCAAATGATATTACCTTCTTCCCATACAATACCAAGGAAAAACATGAGTTACTTGTATGAAGAGACACAAATGGGTTCCCCACCATAAGAGACAACTTAATTTTTTTCCTGAGACAGAATCAATACACTAATAGGGAAAGGCCCAAACAGACTCCCTAGTAAAAGGGGTATACATCCATTAGAAATTTACAAAATAATATGCAAGATACCCATGGTGGGTCTTCCCACCATAATAACCAACCATCTTAACCGACCGGTGTGGGCCGACACGAAAAGACCCCAAAATTAAGGAGTTGGGACGGTCACACGGTTAGTCTGCACAGTTTGAGAAAATGTGCGATAACTATGTGGATCCTTATATCTGCATGGTTATTTTTTTTGTTCATGGTTAGAACTAACCATGTGAAAACCGTGTGCTCAACTTGTCTAGCCAAATTTCCAACCATTCTCTAAAGACTCAATGGAAACCAAAGGGGGAGGGAATAACATTGTGTGATGACATGGGTACAAAACCCTCCACATATTTCCACCGAATGGGAACAATAGAAGAAATATGATGAAACCATAGGTTTAAACTATTCCTATCTTTCATACTGAGGATAGGAATTTGTACAAGGGTTTAAACGACACTGGGGTTTCCCCTGACTACGCGCCAGCTTCTCTCCGGGACCTATGGCTGGAGCTCAAAATATTGAAGCATCTTCGGCCATGCAGTTTGGCTGTTGAAACCCCTATGTGGAACTTCTTCTTTCGGTTCCACAAACAACTACACCACATACCCTGATGGGTTCATCAAGACATAACACACTCCATAACTCACTTTACCAAAACCAGACATTTCACTGAAACAAGGGATCAGAATAAGAACACACATCGCATCTTGTTTCTTTGGCTGAGAAACAACAGAAGGGCAGGACACGTATAAACATTGTCCTCTAAGATAGAGGATTTTATGTTTTTCCCAAGGGATAAATACTACCGACATAACATAGAACCTAAGAGGATAGTGTGACCTTGACCTTTATAGTCAAAAGAGAACACAACATCACAATGTGTCACCGAACATGACCCTTGTGATTGATAGAAACAATACATGGAACATGACCATATTCCAAGTCCCTAAACAACAGGCAAGTCCAAAAAGTGGACACAATATCCAATCAGGACCAAAATCTCAAAATTGGTGGTTTAATAATAACTCTTGCTTCAAGGAAACTATGAAGAACCCAGAGGCCCTCTTAGACACCATCATGACACTCATCCACACTAACAACCAAAGAACACTTCCACCTTCGATGAATCATGAAACTTAAGAAACCAAGGCCTCTTTCAACCTTCCACAAGAACTATCCCACTACAATAGGATCTAAAAATAAACTAAATGAATGGTTGTAGACTCAATCAACAATGATCTATAAAATATTCCTTATATTGATCAACTGGAGGATTTAACAATGGAGAAACAATACGGGTTGCACTTCAGTTGTTCACTAACCCTAAATGGGGGCGTACCTTATCCAATGGGAGAACCCAAGGACCCAACCAAGATGGTCCATTGGTCAAGAAAAACCATAAACCAGATCCAAACACATGAAGGTAACCACCCTAAAGTTGTCCCGAAACATATCTCAGAGGAGACTACTAACCGGTCCTTCTACCTAGCTTACCGACCAAACATAATCCCAAAACACAGTTCAAACAGGAGGGGTTCATGGACTCAAAACATCCCAAAACATCAAAATTTTCCAAAAACACACAATATAAACCATTCCATACAATTCATCAAGTCTCCATGTTTCTCTTTAAAAATAGTTCTTTAAAAACAAATGGTTCAGAGGTTAGCGCATCCACCAATGGTACCCCATGGGCCTTACACATGCATGTTTCTGTGCCACACTGGGCACCCTCCTCGTATCCATATCGACACTCATCCAGTCATTTCATAAACCATCCATCTTCCCATATAATCTCATGCATGTGGTTGCTCACGAAAATACCAAAGGTTAAAAAAAATTCTTTCCACTTTTCAAAACCAAAACGGTCAACCAACACATCCTTTTTTCTCAAAACCGCTAACCATGAGATCAAAATCCCAACTCACATCTTACAAAAATATTCAGAAAGTCACAACCTTTTATAAAATAACTCACTTTCAAGATATTCACATCAATTTCAAAACATCTCATCCCATTAAAACACACTCTGTTTGTTTAGAAAACTCTATTGGAAACACTTTTTAAAACCAACTTCAATACAGTTTCTGCCTTCAAAAGAGGTGTAATCACACCATTTTCTATTTCAAAATCATTCTGAATATTCAGTTCCAAAATTTCATAAATCATACCATTCCATCATTATTTGAAAATCAATTCACAAAAACATTACACTTCTTAAAACCAAGTCACTTTAAAACCAAAGTTCCAAGATTTCAAAACTAAAGAACACAAGACAATGCGAGAGGAAACTAGTTTCAGTGGCTGACTTGGACATATGGTTGGCGTCCATATTCCAATCACCTAACTATCATAGAGAGTGTTCTAGGGAATATCCCCGGCTCCACATGGCTTTCCAGACCCTGCGAGATCATTGAGACCATTAACCCAACTCTCTTTTCATTTCCCCTAATCATCATCAAACCAAGAAAACCAAAAGACATTGACAAATCCCAACTTCCCCTGGCGACATGAATCCTGAAATGAGGTGTGGTGATCAAGAACACTACCCATAACCATAATTCCATGTCCCAAAAATCATAACTCTATACTATCCTAACTATTTCCGAAATAACATGACTCAAAGAAAGCAAACCTCCTCTGATACCATTTTGTCACGAACCGAATCTGGTCGCCTTCAAAATCGGCACCCGACCCGGTCCATGGCAAGACCCGAAGGGCGTTCCCGATCCCCACGGGCTGGCACATGTGCCTGGGTATCATGAAATGATAATTGGGAACGATTTACCCGAGTTTATAAACTTAAAACGACAAAAGAGTCCAATAAAACAAATCTGGATTTTTCAACTAAAACCGTCTTTTACAAAATTTCAGAACTGAAATACATAAGTTAAAACTATGTTTAAATACCATTACAATGGTACATAACCAAATAAGGACAGCCCAAGAACCTCCACAAGGAAATAGGCACCGCCCTCAAGCTATCTCCACGACACTTCATCCCAATGGACAACTAAAAACCTGAATCAATGGCATAAATCCTGTACCCAAACCTGTGACATAAAATAAGCAAATATACTTACACCCAAAGGTGTAAGTAGGGTGTGAGCGAGAGCCCAGTAGGATACCACCACTAATAGATTCCATGTGATAAACATTTAATGGAGAAAATCATGCAAGTTTTCAAAGACATGAGATGCTAGTTAAAATTTCTAAAAGATGCAACATTAAATAAAAACAGTTTTCAGGTGGGCTAATTTAAAGAATAAAAACATTTAAAATAAATACCATAGCTACTGAATTTTCAAGCCTCTCATACCATATACCAACGGTAAGAACAAAGTATCCAGTGAGCACAATCAATGGGAAATAACCCCTAGGCACTAGCTAGCTGTGGGTCCCAGGTACCTCGTATCTCAGTGAGAGTAACCATCACAAATATCCATTCTCGTGCACGAGCCACTAGTAGGGAACATACCCATAACCTAGTGGTCCCCAATCATCATCATCATAGTTTAGTTAGAGTTGTAAGCATCAATCTTGCTAAGTGAAACTGAGGCCAAACCCCACGGATTCACTAGCATACTAGTACACGTCCACCCACCTAGATACCCGGGTTTTCCCTTTGTGCTCAAACAAGTTCAGCAATCCAAGAAGTATAGTTATCACATGAAAATATCACTTACAAATCACAAATTAACCAAACAGCCCCATGTACATCACGCAATTCAAAAATTCCACTTTTCATTCAAATGCATTTTGAAATCAAACTCACTCCAAATGTGGTGACATATATAACAAACTATAATAGTCAATTAATGTGGTGACCATTGAAGATGTTTCCTCAAGATATTATTTCAAAATTAAAATATCATGTCAGTAAAAAAATTTTGTTTGACATAGTAAAATCCATATGATAAAAACTCAATGTTTACTATTATATATTTAAAATGTTATATAAATGTTTTAGACACAAATAAATTTAGAAACACCATTTAATTGTTCTTTTATATCATGGTTTTCTAGATATTTATCAAAATATACTAGATGAATGTTCATGAGTAGTTTTGATTGAAAATTATATATTTGAGGCCAAAGGGTTGATCAATAATATTACTCAAATTTTATAGTAGTTATATACAAGAGGAGCTCATAAAAGTGTAGTGAATGATGTAAGGAATACTAAATAACATTTAATAGAGTGAAAACAGGAAGAAAAAACCACCTCATATAGGAAAATGGATCTTATTAAATCAACTAATAAAAAAGCACTAGTGAAGGAATGTGGTCTTCATTTTTCTAAAAATCATTATATTAAGCAATTTTTTCAAGTCCATGAAAAAAACTTCATGAATCCATTTAAATAAAGGAAATTTAAATATCTTCATCAAGGATACATAGAAACTTGTCAAGAATAATTTTAATTTATAAACCAACAAAATGATGCTATAATACCCTTCTAACAACAATATAATCATCATATACCATAATAGAAGCCTTACATGTATCTTTATAATCAATAACACTTCCATCCACTTCCTTTTTATAAAAATAAATAATTTGAATAGACATAAATTATTTTTAAATAATTAGTTTAGAAACAAAAAGATGTTAGGATTGAGAAGAATAAAAATGTATGGAAAAATTGTATAATAGTATAGGAATACCTATGTAAAAGATGACGAGAAACCCATGGAATGTACCATCTCAACCCATCCAAAATTTAAATGCAATTTCACTTGTGGTAATAACTAGGATACGAAAAGATACCCATTCTAACTAAAATCCATAACTAGAACTTCTCAGGTAGATCAATGTTGAATAATAAGATAAACATGATACGATTAATAATAAATTATAACCACCATCACAAAAAATATATTAGGGAAAAATAAAACTATACGCTACTAATTCCCTAAATAATGGTCTAATTTATAATGATTTAGAGGAGTAAATTCAAATATAAATTATAAAATATACTAAATAGGTTGGAATCTACATACCACATATCATAGTCCTAAAAATTATTATCAAATAAACTAAGTCCATCTAGGAACATTATACCAAAAAAGAATACATCGAGGAGATGAGAGCATGAACTTAGAGACGAATGTTCATCCATGATAAAACCACAAAATTGAACCAAATATCAAGGTATAAGGATATACACTATTCTTTGTACAATTGAACTTATACCTTTAATAGTTGAAATATTTGATCTAGTATATTCTACTAATTTCATGCCACATTATTTCTTTTCGTCTTTACATATGGGATAGTTCAAACAATTAAATTTTTTCCCATGTAGAAAATGGATCCACAACATTCTAAAGAGGAGTTTCTAAAGATGTTTTGGTCAGAGCATAGAATGTGATCTTCTTAGTTTTAATCTATGTTTTAATCATAGAAGAATATATGACTCCTACTTAATCACCCATCATTTTTCAAAGTCCATTCCTAAAAATAGAAAAAAAACAAAAATGTCAAGAAGGCACCCTCACAATGGATTTTTGTTATAGTTATATCCATTATTAATATTTTTTATTCTATCAATGAGGAAGGATTATATAATTTATCTTTCATATTGAATGTTTTGGGCATTGAGGTTGGTAAACCAAATAATATCTCATATTATTTCCTACCCCGAACATGGAATTGAAACCGTTTCTATATATTTTAAAATATTTATTTCTAATGGGGGGAAACAATATTCTACTAATTGTTTCTAGAAACACATAAAATATTTATGATAATTGATAAATCATAAGAGATAAAATTTGATAGATTTAGACTTAAATTTAGGATACCTTCCTATAATTAATTATAAGACATATATTCATATAATTATTCAAGAAAAATATTCAAAATATATTAAGAAAAAATATATAAGACATTATAAAATAATGATGGATGTTTTTAAATAATAAATTGAGTTATTATTAGACAAAGGAATCATTTAAAAAAATTAAAAATTATAATGGGACAACACAATTAATTTAGTGACAAAAAAATATATACTGGACATTATGAAAAATGAATTAAATGAATTAAATCAGTTGAGAGTCGAAAATAATTTGAGAGTCTATATTGGCAATAGAAAAATAAATCAGGTCAAACGATCAATATTATTAACTTATATAATTTTTTGACTAAATACTAGATATAATATAAAAAACTATTACTTCATTTTAGATATATTATAAATATATTATCGGTACCCATTGTATCAGTGGAAAAAAATCACAAACATGAGTTTCCCTTATGAAGTTTTATTTTATTATATAACACCATATAGATTACAAAATGAACCCAGTACATTTCAAATATACTTTTTATGAATTTTCAATTATTTTAACGAGGAATAAGTTAATTTTTTCCATTGATGATTATATTATTTTTAGAAAATAATTTGATCAGCGTTTGGAAAATTTAGTTATTTTTTTGAAACAAATATTGTATTTAATCATTTAGTTATTTCAAATTTTGGTTTAAGGAGTAATTATCTTGGATATGTAATTTCATAAACTGGGACTGAGGTTTATAAATCTAAAATTGATTTTATCAATACATTACCTTACCCATTATTTGTAAAACACAAAAGATATAATTTAGGATATAAATTAATTTACATATGATTCAATGTGGATTTTTTTATGACTGATCTTCCACTCCTCAAACTAATTTCGAAATATATTGAGTATAATTTGGATGATTATTATAGGTATGATTTTGATGAGATAAAGTATAAACTAACAAAACTATCAGTCATAAACAACTTAATTGTTAACATATAGTTGAAATATAATGTGGTTTTAAACCAAAAAATTTGAGTAGTGTTTTCTCTAAATTTGATGGAGGAAAAGTATAAATTTAATATTTTTCTAGAACACTAGATATAGCTCAAATAGATTATAAAGCCCATGGAAAAATGATTTTGTTATTGTTTTGCCATGAGAAAAATTTATATCATATATAATTTCTACTTTGGTGTTTTTTATCTAACCATATAGACACAAGATATATTATGAATAAAGTATAAGAAAATATAATACTAGTATCATGGTTAATTTTACAATAGTATTTTTATTTGGATACAAAAGAATAAGGTGGATCTAAATATAAGGTGTCTGACCACTTGAGTAGGGAACCCCATGCAAGTGAGATTGAAATTTTAGATAAATATCTTTTTAATGGCTTTTTTCCAAGTAAACAACATTATTTGAATAAAGTATATGTTCTATGGTTATTCTTGGTAAATTTTATAGTAAATTCGTAGTTACTATAACATTCAAATCAATAACATGTTTTCAAAATCTATGATTAATTATATTTTTATGTTTGTTATAATTTTCACCTTGGTAAACTTTTTAGCGATCAAATTATTAGGATATTTCTTCCTGAAAGTGAGGTATGATTTATACAATATTATTTACAAATATTAGAATGTTAAGGGAACATTGTACTTTAACAAACTTCTAGGAAATTCATGCAATATTGAATTTACTGGACCCCCTAATTTAAACGTTCCCAAAAATATCATATGAAATGTGTTAAATTCCATTTAAATAGATATTTTTTAATGTAAAAGGGTATGCCTCATTGTCCAACGAAATTTTGTTAAATATTTGAATTATGGGTCATATATCTCATGGTACCCAAAGTAATATGGGTATTATTTTGTCTTGTTAGTTGTAAATATTTTTTTCAAATTTGGAGGAAGTTAAAAGAAACAAAACAAATTATTAAAATATTGTTTCTTTTCTTATGACTAATATATTTGATATATTTTGAAAGAAAAGAGAATCCATCAATGACTAAGGAACACACTTTTTCAATAGGATCATGAAATCTTTAATGGGAAAGTATGAAATATCCAAAAAACCTCAAAACACTATCATATAAAACCAAATAGATAATACGATGCATCTGATATATAAATAATTTGAAACTAATAAAAAATCATTAAAAAATTGAAATACTTGTGAAAAAGTCAAGAAGGAACTGAGTGGGCTTAAAAAAGTTCCTATAAAATCCTGATTAGAATGATACCATACCAATTGATCTATGAAAAAAGCTTTCATATACCCATGGAGACATAAAACAAGGACTATGGGGTATTAAAGAAAATAAATATGGATCTAGAAAAATATATACAAGTTAAGAAACATAAAAATCAAGAATTTTTATAAATAAAGAGATATTCCACTATGAAGTCTAGAATTGAATGGAATTAATAAGTGTCTCACAGGACAAGAAGATTTAATAAAGTTAATTTTCCATGTAAAATAATTTTTTTATACCTTTAGATTGAAAATATTCCCAGATTGACTTAATTATAGATGGAAATCCCCATTTACCATCAATAATATGTATCCATCCAATGTTGTGGTGGTTGTTAAATAATTAGAAAAGAAAAAAGTCACTACACATATAAATATGATCAAGATATATCATGGGAATTGTTGATAATAAAAAACAACGGAGATCACACTCCTCCACCCCTTCTATATGTAAATCACATATTAAATACTAGGAAATTTTAGTTACCTTTTATAAAATTTCTTTTTCTAAAATGTTATCTCAATGGTTAATATTTTTGGTAACTCAATTTTCATTCACTGAGTTATGATCATCTTATTAGATATATAAGTTGGGTACATAATAAAAAATTATTATATTATGATTTATTTTATTTAATTACATTTCTATAAAATAAAACATACATTTAAGTAATTCTTCAAGAATTATGTTTCCCATAAGGGATAATGATAACACAAGTCTTCTTTACTTGAGTTATATTATTTCATCACAGACATATTTCTCTCATTATACAGTTATTAAATGGTAATTTATCTTCATATTTTAGGAAAAATATATTTTGATGCAAATGAAGGTTTTTTTCACTCTTTTTATAGGAGTTTTGAATAATGGTATTTACAAAATAATAAAAAATGTTTTTTATTTAACATTCTTATAACGTTTATTCCTCTCAACATTTCGATATGTTAATCCTTATGTCTCATTAAGGCCCTATTATTTAAGATTATTTTTAAAATTAATGGTATTCAATGATTTTTCATATTATGTTCTGAATAATAATTTTGAACATGACATGTAACATCGTCACTTATGTCTATGTTAATTGTTTTCTAAAATATCATTTATCTTTTAACATCCACTTTCTTTATTAAATTAAAAACAATATTCTCTCATACGGTTTAATGTTTCTGGTTTTATCCACTAATATATATTTATTTTTTGGGGGTTGAAATCACGTTATCAAAAAAATTTCTTGATATCCTCTTACATGATACCGAATAAATCATTATTTTACAAGTATTTTTTATCATCGAAGTCAAAATCATTAAACATTTCTTTTGTTAAAATAAGGAAACATTATTTTGAATACATCCACATTCATTCTATAGATAGCTTATTTTTATGTTATTTCAATTTTAGTTTATTCATATAATCATTTCCCTATATGGAGTGACCATCACATTTAACCAAATTCATATTGGGAAATTCTCACATAGAAAAAATAATATCCATTTTATTGATATGGGAAAATGTATTAGAGTTTTGTATGTTTTTATTCCAATATGGAAGATGTAACAATCTTAACATTTATGAATAAATCTCCCTTTCTTTTAATGTTTTATGGATATATAAAACACATGTAGTATTTTTTAATTTTAATTAAATAATTATTATGTATCCTTGTCTTTTATAATATAGTTTTGGAATAGTGATCTCATGACTAGTATAAATATAGGGTTTTAACAAATCCTTTTGACTCAGGTTAAGGAAACGATGACATCAACTAGTAGGATCATTCCCTATGCATCCCATTTACCATAGCTTCTGAGGGAGATAGAATTTAATGTCTCTACCCTAAACCAATCCCAAGCCGAGATCCAACAACTTAAGAATGATTGAAACCATTTACAGGATAAGTTAAAGCTCATCAAGATCACGAACCAAACCATGTTCACCGAATGGCTTCATGAAATCCCTACCATCATACATGTTACTCTTAGGGTGTATCCTGGTGTAATATATGGGTATGTATCAAGAACTTATCAATAATATTATTTAAATTTTTTTATTTAATAATGGAAATACTTTCATCCTATTATGGTTACTTTGTGAATGTTTTTAAAGCACAAATAATATTTATGGTTAAGATTCAAATTCAATTAAGAAATATGTTTTGAGGAATTAATGTATTTTTTAAATAAATAATATTTTGATAAAATATATTTATTAAATTATGTTTTTTAATTATAAATGATCATATAACTTTTATAAAGTCAAACTTAAATTTTTTTAAGGTTTAAAGACTATTTTTGTCAAAACTGGTCATTTTTCATTAAATGTAGGTTTTTATATAAAAATTAAAATTTATATACATATAAAATTATTAAGATAAAATATATATTATTTTTGGAATCAAAATGTTGAAATTATCCAGGACTTAATTTTTCACAATTTTCGGATACAATCGAATATTTGGGAAAAAACTCAATACTGTATAAATATATAATGTGTTTTATAACATCATAATGACCCAATAGTGATGTAATAAAATAATATAAAATATATATTAATAACAATATATGTTTTAAATTTAAAATAATGTGATTTATATATTTTTTTTGATTTATTTTTGAAGCCTTAGTGAATCCTCCAAGACTTATATAGTAATTTAAGGTTTTAAAACAATTTCCATGAGAGTGTGACTCACCTCCACATAAGAAAGAGAAATATTTTAATGTTTTTGTCCCCTAGAATTATAAAATAATTAATTCCACTCCCCTTTGGAAAAAACCATGGTTAAAAACATTGGTAGGGTTTGTGGAATTGAATATTTTATTATGAGGTGTCCAAAACCAAAATAATAATGAGTGCTCCCTCATTTCCTATATAAACCCACCCATGAACCCATTTTTCCTCACTAAAACTGATTTATGCTCATCCAATATCTTCTATATACTCCCTAGTCTCCTGAAAATTCTCCACAAATCTCCCAAGAATCCTCTCCCATGACATTGGGATCACACATCCATGTAAGGGATCTTTAGCCCTCCGCATTTAACAAGCACTACGTTCTTATTATGTATTTTAATTTCCTTTTTACCTATGTTGGGATATTATGTTCCATTTCCCCCTTACATTCCATTTTATGTATTAATTATGATATATTCGTTTCACTCTCATCAATACCCCTTATTATCCTTTAATTACACTGGTTACTATGCCAAAATTACGTAATGGGTTTCTTTTTTCTCATTTCCATCAAAGAATTTCTTTTTTATTATTAATCTAAAATTCCATTTCATATATTAGAATTTTATGATACATGGTCCCCTTACTAGTAATTTCATGTATTATTGATTAGAGACCTAATTTTTCTCTCATTAACCCTTTTTATGAATTTTTGTTTGACGTCGTTATGCTGTCAAAATTGCACAACGAATTTCCATGCCAATATAATCGTGTATTGAATACCATACCCATTCCTCGGTCAAGGATATTCAACTTTATTCTCACATACATATTTATTGGGAATAAAAATAATTTATTCCACACTCCTTGATTGTGTAATAACTTATTATGTTGAATAAATCCATTTTGTGTGAAATATATAGAACATCTTATGAATGAAATGAAATGATTGTGATGAGTTCACCCTGAGTGTGCTTGAATGCATTGGGTATTTTTTAGTATAATGATATGCCATATGCAATGAGGTTTTACTCATTCTAATTCATGTGAAATGAGGTTTTACTCATATAATTCATGTGAAATGAGGGTTTACTCATGTTAATCCATCTTCAATGAGCCTTATCTCAAGTTAATATCTTGTTATATATTGTTTCCACATTTCCATATTATGATATTCAGGCTATATCATGAATTTATGTTTATGTTTCTTCTATGGTCCATAGATATGCCTACTTCCTGATATGTATTTTATTCTTCATGTTGTTCCTTTTTTAATACCTTACTAGGCTTTATAGCTCACCCATTTCTTATTTATATACTCAGGATATGTCCTACAGTGTTTTGTATGAAGGAATATTATTGTCATGTAAATGATTTTTTCAATAATGATAATGTATTTAATGTTTTAAGTTGTAATGTAATGTTCGTAAGCCCCATAGACACCAGAACTCTTGATCTTATGTGTTTTATTAAGGTCCAATATATATAATAGATTATTTTTAAATATGAAATTAAGAGCAGGGTTGTTATAGTTGGTATTAAAGGATTGGTTTACCTACTTTTGGGATTAGGATTAGAAAACTCTAGTGAAATACATAGGGATAAGACCGAGTATAAGAAAATAATAACTAAATTATTGAAAGTATAGAGTAAGTAGATTATCTATAAAATACATCCCAGTCTATAAATAAACAAGTGTATGTGGCTCTAGAATAGATTTATTTTGAGGTAAAACCTGAAAACATCACTTTATGATAGACTCGAATGGAAACTGGTGCACGACAACAAGCCTTACTTCACTTATGTTTTGGCGCACTCAGGGGATATTCAATTTGTAAATTCATATTCTTAGTACTAACCATTATTAAGGGAATAAATAAAGTCCATAAGAATATATTTTTGGAAATAGATCGTGTATTACTTATACTAAATCCTAGAAAATCATAATTTAAGGAGATAAATGTAATTTATAATTTATGCCTTTATTGTCATTGGATTCCCCTTTATGTGTTTAATTGATTAAAAGTACTCTTCCCTAAGTCTATATTGAATAAGGTGGAACCAGATTCAAAAAGTGAAATATAGGGTTATCACTATAGTAATATGCATTCTTTTATATCCTGAAAGTTTAGTAGGACAATCCAAACAACAACACAATGTATGGAAGTAGAGACTTTGGTGAAAATAGGAAATGGGACAATTGTAGCATCGCATGCATATAACTCCCCCCCTATCAAAATTTGTGGATTCAACTTCATGGTGAACCATATCATATTTTCCATGCTGGAATTTGATGTAATTCATACAATGTATTGGCTTTCCCTATCTCGATCCAACATTAATTGTCATGAGAGGTAAAGTACTCTCTATATGGAGAATATACACCTGATTCTATATAATTGAGAGGATAGTGATGAATCTTCCTCAACACCATCATCTGAATTATAGATATTACAACCTTATAGGCACATGTATCATTCTCAGATGATTGTGTCTAAGGAAGGAACCATCTTTTAAGAAATTCCTATTATTATTAAATTTGAGGAAATATTTACCAAGGAATTTCCAGGCCTTCCTCCCAGTAGAGATGTAGAATTCCCAATTGATCATATACCTAGGGTGTTTCCATTATACAAGAATACATATAGAATGGTTGTTGTGGTTCTTTAGGAGCTAAAGAAATAATTAAAGGATAATCTTGATAAAGGTTTTATATGCCCTTATTCTTCACCATGGGGTGCACCAATCCTCTTCATCAAGAAGAAGGTTTGTTCAATGAACCTTTTCATCCATTACCATGAACTGAACAAAATCAGGATAAAGAAAAAGTATCCTTTACCATGAATTGATAACTTGTTCGATCATCTATGTATAGCACAATACTTTTCCAAGGCGGATATATAGTTTGGATATTACCAAGTAAGGGTGAATAAGGTGGATATCTTGAAGACTGCTTTTGTACTAGGTACAGTCTTTATGAACTCATAGTGATGCCATTCGAACTAACTAATGTTCCATAAATCTTCATGAACTTGATTAATAGTGTTTTAGAGGTTACTTTGAAACATTTGTGGTATTATTTATAGAAAATATTCTAATATACTCCAAAACCAAGGAGGATCCTTAAGATAATCTGAGCACTATGATAATGACCATTCAAAAGGAGAAACTCTATTAAAAATATATCAAGTGCGAATTATAGTATAAGGAAGTATCATTATTGTGGAATACCATCACAATAAATGGGATATCTATGGATCCTCACAATAATAAAGCTACTGAGGGATGGTCGAAGTCAACATCTATGATGTATATCCATAGCATCCTTGGTTTGGCTGGATACTATCCCCGATTTGTGAAACTTTTCTCATGATTATCGAACCCTCTTACCAATATTACTAAAAAGGGAGTCAAATTTTCATAGAATTATGAATGTGAAGAAAGAATAATGGAGGTGAAGAATATTATTTTCATTTCCCCTATGCTCACACTACTCACAAGTGGGGAGATTTTCATAAATTTTAGTGATTCTTCGATGATGGTTATGGGCCTTGTGTTGATGCAATATGAAAAATAATTTGTCTATGCCTCATGGAAGTTGAAAATTCATGAGAAAAACTATCCCACGCATGTTCATGAGTTGGAAGCAGTGATCTTTTCATTAAATATCTCATGAAATTATCACATTGGAAAGAAGTTTGAAATATATATAGATCACAAAAGTCTCAAATATATATTCATATAGAAAGAGATGAATATTTTCCAATGATGATGGTTGAAGCTCATCAAGGATTATGAATTCTAAATCAACTACCATCCAGGGAATGTGAACAAGGTTTTGGATGCTCTATGTAGAAAGTACCTAGAAATTATAAAATGGATGGGAATTTAATAGGATCCAATATTCATAGATTTTATGAATATGGACACGGGAATCATAAAGAAGGGAACATCATCAATACTTTGATAAATGATTGCTTGACCAACTCTTTTCGAAAGGTTAAATAATGCTAAAAATGATGATTTTTGAATTCAAAAGAAAGTGGAAGCTATCATAAAAGGTAAATCCTAATATTTAAATATTAATAGAGAAGGAATAGTGGGATTTGATTCAAGACTATGTGTATTAAGAGTTAAAGAAAGAACTTTTGGATGATTCACATAGTTCAAATTTCTCTATTAACCCAAGAAACAAAAATATGTATTGTGATATTTGAGATCACTGTTGGTGGGAAAACATGAAGAAAAAGATCACTAAATATACATCAAAGTTCTTTGTATGTCAGTAAATGAAGTCTAGGAGGCACAATTCTAAGGGGAATATGCAACAATTACCCATACCAACATGGAAATGGGAAAATATCACCAAGGAATTTTTCACCGGACTTCAATAGATATCCAAGGGAAACAATGCTATCCGGTTTGTGGTAGATCATAATATAAATATTTCACACTTCATTTCAATTTGAGAGGTTTTCTCACTGGATAAAATATCATGGATATATAACATATAAGTTGTAAAAATGCATTGAGTACCAATATCGATTTTGTCTATTAAAGATCCAATATTCACCTCTATATTCGGGGAAAGTCTCCAGCATTCTATAAACATAGAGCTGAACTTTAGTATGGCTTATCACCCTCACAGTAATAGCCAATCTGAGCGTACTATCCAAACACTTGAGGACATATTGAGAGATTTTTCAATGGACATAAAAGGTGTATGGGATCAATATATTCCTCTGGTTGAGTTCTCTTACAACAACACTTTCTACTCAAGTATCCAAATGGATCCTTATGAAGCTCTTTATGGGAATACATGCAGAACACTATCTTGTTGCGATGTAGTTGGGGAACAAAAACTTTTAGGTCTGTAAATGGTCGAAGAAATGGTGGAGAAGGTTAGGACCATCCATCCACACAACAAAGATACTTAGTGTCAAAAAAAGAGCAACGACAAAAATCATTAACATGGCCTAGTGTATGATGTTGGCGGCATGGTATTCCTCCATATATATCTATTTAAGGGAGTTATAATATTTTTTAAGAAGGTAATGATTATCCGAAGTTACATTTTCTATTTTAAGATCCTTAATAGAATCAGAGTAGTGGATTATCATTTAGCACTCCCACCAAACATATCTCAAATACATGATGTATTCCATGTGTTCCTATTAAGGATGTACATCACAAACTCATCACATTTACTCAATCCATAGTTTGTACCACTAAATAATGACCATTCCTATGAAGAGAAGCCGATGAAGATCTTAGATTATAGGGGAAAAGTTCTACGAAATAAGAGAATTGCCTTCTTCAAAGTGTTGTTGAGAAATCTCAAGTTTGAAGAATGAATGTGGGAACATGCTTATGTGATGAGGTAGAGTTACCCTCATTGGGGTTTTCTAGTGAAAATGGAAATCTTGTGTGAAAAAATTATAAGGGGTAAGGTAGTAACGATCTGAACATTTATGAAAAAAATTCCATTTATTTTTTTATCTCACGGATATAGAAAACACATGCACTATTTTCTTGTTGTATTTAATTGGACATTAAGTATATTTACATTTCATAATATGGTCATTTAACAATGATCACATGACTACAATAAATATAGGATTTTAACAAATCCTTTTGAATAAGACAATGGAAGTGATGACCTCATCTAGTAGGATCATACCCTACAAGGACCATTTATCAGAGATTCTAAGGGAGAGAGAATTTATTGGTTCTTCCCTATACCATGAATAATTTGAGATTCCAAAACATAATCCTGAGAAAAACCATTTAATGGATAAGTTCAAGATCATCGAGATCATGACCTAAATGATGTTCACCGAACAGCCCTAATAAAGCCTCACCATCGCACACCATACTCTTAGAGAGTATGCTAGTCTAATAAAGGGATATGTATCAAGACCCTAGAAATAATATTATGTACATTTTTTTATGTAATAATGAATATACTTTCATCCAATTATTGTTACTTAGAAAATGATTTTTAATAAACCAATATTATTTAGGGTTAATATTCAAATTAAATTAAGAAATTTATTTTTATGAATTAATGGATTTTTGAAATAAATAATATTTTAATAAAATATTATTATTTAATTAATTTCATTAAATATAAATGAAAATATAACTTTTATTAATTCAAATGTAGGTTTTATTAAGGTTTAAAAACTATTTTTCCAAAACCCATCAATTTTCAATAAATGTTGATATTTATACTAAAAGGTAAAATTAAGATATTTAGAAAATTATTTAGATAAAATGAATATTATATTTAGAATTAGGACATCGAAATTATCAAATGGTGAATTATTTATAATTAACTGATATAGTTGAATGTTTGGGTAAAAATTAAATTCGGTAAAAATATATAATGTGTTTTATGAAATCATAATGACCCAATAATGATGCAATAAAATAATATAAAAGGTATATTTAGAAATATATATGTTTTACCTTAAAAATAATGTGATTTATATTTTTTTATTTATTTTACAAGTGAATCGTCCAAGACTTATAAAATATTTTAAGATTTTAAAACAATTTCCTTTTGAGTGTGACTCAACTCCCCATAAACAAGAGAAGTATTTTAATATTTTCGTCCCTTGGCCATATAAAGTAATATTTTCCACTCCCCTTTGGCAGAAACCATGGGAGAAAACCATGTGATGTTTGGGGTATTGAATATTTTATTATGAGGTGTCCAAAACAAAAATAATAATGAATTCTCCCTCTTTTACAATATTAACCCACCCAGGAACCGATTTTTCTTCACTCAAACTCCATGAAGATCCTCCAAACTATGTTGTATACTATATATAGTCCATCCAAGGCACCATAAACCTCCCAATAACCCTCTATGAAGTCTTTTGGATCACACATCTATTATGGGATCTTCCACCCACCTCTTTTATCAAGCATTAATTTCATGTTATGTCTTTTAATTTAATTTTTTCCTATGTTAGTATATAATGTTACATAAAACCCATGTTATCCATTTGATTTATAAATTATGATATGTTTTTTTCAATCTCATTAAACCCCCCTATGTTATTTTAAGTACAACCGTTACTATACTGAAATTCCATAATGGATTTCTCTTTTCTCATTTCCTTCTAAGAACTTATTTTGTATTATGCATCTCAAATTCCATTTCATATGTTGTGAAATTATACTACATGATCCCCTTAATTCCCATTTCTTGTATAAATTATGAGATATCCCATTTATCTCTTATTAACCCTTTTTATGATTTTTTACTTGATGTCGTTATGCTACAGAAATTGCACTATGAATTTCCATGCCAATATCATCATGTAGTGAATACCATAACAATTTCACTATAAATGGTATTCACCATTATGATCATATAAATACTGATTGGGACTTACATGTAATTATTCCACATTCCATGATATTGTAATAACTTATGATGTTGAATGAATCCATGTTGTATGATCTGTATGAAACACCTATGAATGGAATGAAATGATAATGAAGGGTGTTCCCTGAAAGCACTCCAATGTTTTACGTAATTTTTTGTATCATGGTAATCCATGTGAAATGAAGGTTTACTAATTATAATTCATTTTCAGTGAGGTTTAGTCATGTTAATCCTTTTTCAATGAGGCTTAGATCATGGTAGTTTCATGTTGTATGTTGTTTTCACATTTCCATGTTATGATAATCATGATATATCATGAATTTATGTTCATGTTAATCTTATGATCCATTTATATTCCTATTTCCTAACATTTATTGTATTATTCATGCTATTCCTGTTTTACGCCCTTATAGGTCTTTATAAATAAACCCTTTTTTATGTCTCTCCTCATGATATCTCATGCAGTGTTAAGTACATAGGAATGTTGTGGTCATGTAAAAAAAGTGTTCAATAAAGATGTTGTATTTCATGTTTTAAGTTGTTAGGTAATGTTTCTCACCACTAAAGACACTAGTCATCTTAATCTTTTGTGTTTTATTAAGTACCACTCTATGTAATAAATTATGTTTAAATATGAAATTGAGGTAAGGATTGTTATATAAGATTATTGGCATGTTGGATCTATATATGTTGATCATCCTCCATATTTCTCAGGATGAGTTATGACCTTGTTATACCTTTTTTCATGGGGAAGACTATTGGAATACCTCAATTATTATTCAAACATATATTATTATAGTAATGTTGACTATGTATTGTTAGACCAACAATATTCTTTCTGTTGATGATTTATTATAATGTTATCCCATTTATTAATATGAAAAAAATTATTGAAATTATAAATATTTTTATTCCAATACGAATGATTGTTGTAAAATTGATTATATTTTATTTACTCAATATCGCATATGATAAATGAATTAGACCTAAAAAAGTTATATGTGGAACATAACATTATATATCTTCTCGATGCATTATTATGTCTCATGAGATAAGTATGTTTTAGTTTTTTGGTATATTATTTCCTGAAATAATATATTTCTGTGATGGTATAGCCATTATGTTTATGATCATGATGTATTGGATTATGTTGTGGGATTAGTTGTCCTACATAATTCACGTCATAACTAATGAACCAGTTATTGTTATCCATGTAATTTATTTATTTTCACTACTATCCATGGATATATTATTCTTTATATTTTATATTATTATAAAATTATGTTGATTAAATGTAATTTCCACAATATATATGCCATTTTTATTCCATAATCACCCCATAAGTATGTTTTAACTTACCATGTGTTTAGTAACACCAATTTTTATATTTTCTTTCCCATAAGATATAAGGAAAAAAATTAAACATAATATTTACAAAATGATATATTTTTTGATGATTTTTTGGGAGGTGATAATATAATATCTCCCAACAGGGTACTCCTACACATGACCAAGCCATGCCGGCTACATGACCATAAGCATAGCTCCCCATATTTCAGCGGCTACTGAATAGAATTGAGGGTGAAAGAAATATAGAAGGGATACTGTAAACTATGTTATAGAGTAGAAATAATAGAGGAATAATATAAATAATCAATCATAAACCATAAGAAAAATAAAATAAAGTACAAGAATCTAAATAATAATAAATTCAAAGTAATGTCATGTAGAATGTAACTAAAAGACCTACTGAGAATAGTATAATAAAATACTAAAGAAACTAGACAAAATAATCCAAATACCCTGTTCATGAACCCCATATTGGTCTCATGTAGAATATTTATTCCATCGAGCAATAAATATATCAATTAAAGTCCCTTTTTTTCTAGATCTATAACCGTTAAATATTTCCATGTACTAAATAGTTGATGAATATGGTGTGAGTACAACTCAGTAGGATAATACCAATGTTGTCTTACCAATCATGTATGTTTATATAGTGAATGAAATAATGAAAAAAAATGTTATTAATTAATAAATTTGTACTAAGCATCAACTAAACCTACTAACCCTTGGGATCTATGTTGACACCTAGGTCAACCAAACCCGCTTCGACATGAAGGAAAATATCATCTTTATGTGGGGGATCCTATTGTATTAGAAAAGATCACCCAAACCATTGGATGGTTCTTCTAAATTAGGAATAATTTTATGAATAATAACTCAAGTAACCATTTCATACTGTACATTTAGACTATTCTAGAGAAACATACATCTTAAAATAGTTCTCTCTACCAAGGGGATTATAACTATATCATACTGGAACCATAGACTATGCTAGATCCACTTATGTGTTCCCATGGAACATTTACTAACCAAATTCAATTTAAAATGTCATAAAATATCATAATGAACTCTTAGAATCTACGAGGGACAATTACATGTCCATATGAAACACTTCTAAACCAAGGGAAAATGAATCAAGTAATCATTACCATGTTTCAATTAGAAAAAAATCAAAATATTTCATTTTGTGTATTTTCATGAATTAATATGAGTCCCCAATATAAAGCATAAAGTATCCAATCATCAAAATCTTATCATGTTATCAAAATCCAAGTTAGTCATTTCTTAAACGTACCATATTGAAAGCCATTTATTCTCAATTGGTGGACTCTGTTACATTACAATGAATAATTGATATCATATCATGCCAAGTTAATAATTATAAAATCTAAATATTTATTCCAAGTTCACATTAATCATGGATGTTGGTTTATCACAAATTCAATGTTAGTATAACATCTCATGTTTCCACAAGTCTGGTCTCAATACTAACGAACCCGATATGATCTATGTGGGTGATGGTGTTTTAACTATGTGAATTTCATTAAACAATGACTTATAAAATTTATTTAGTTCACGTGAATAGTGTTAAAAGGAATTATCACTTACGAAAAATACTTGAGTAATTGAAATAGACATTACAGAGCTTTTGTAGATCACCAAACTCATAAGAAAAAAATTTGTGGACAATCTGATCAATGCCTAAGGCAGTGATCAAATTTGTCATTAATTCACTTCAATGAAACCAAGAAAATCATTCAACATCGATACCCCAAAAATATATAGGAAAATATGTCTCATACCATGGATCCGTCTGAAATATATATCTGATCTAGAAGGGGAAGAATGATCATAAGTATTACATTAAAACCCTCAATCTGTAATTTGAAGATCCAAAGTTACACAAATTACGGTTCAGAGAGGGTTATTAGAGGGATCCATAGAATAGATATAGTTAGATGGGGGAAACATGATATTTGTTTTGTAGTCCATTGTTGGTTTAAAATAATTCTGGGCATTCAATAATCATGATTTGAACAGGGGATTTACATTTATAATGAAATATTATCTATTTTCAACAAAAAATTAGTCACTTTGGCTTATGAAGAACATTAAACTGATTTCACATCATAAATCTCTTACATGACATGAGTTATCGTTTAATGGACTACCCATGAAATATTTATGACATGAATCAGATTCTTGGGATCATCCAAAAACTATTCATGAATTGAATATGTTTAATGGGTTTGGCTCAAACAATGCATGTTAGGAATTTCGAATTCACTACATGAGTTTGTTCTGCAACCAGAACTTCATTCTACCTTCCAACTTCCTTCTAGAAATAACACAACCAAACCAAACATAAAGATCCTTGGTTTAAAAAAAGTAAAACACAAAAAAAATAGGATTACTAAACATATAGAGTGTTTCAAATAAAAAAATATTGGATCTTACAACCTCCTCACCATATAACAGCCCGTCAACGAGTTGTACCCCCTAGCTTCTCAGTGGGTATCTACTAGAAAGTCCTAACACTATTTCTACATTTCAGAGTCCCTCTCCTACGTATGATATGGAACATTAACATGCTTCAACTGCACTCATAACAGAGTTATGATCCTCCACTGATGATTATTCTCTCTACAGTCTATGATACAGATCAGAGACTCCTCCAAATGTGCATCAACATCCTGATCTATGTCATCAGTTGTTATCATGTGACAAGGGTAAGGCGGATTTTTATGAATATGTGACATGTAAAACACATAAAGAATGGATCTTTAGTGATATGAAAGGGCCAAATGGTATGCCAATATACTGTACTGTTCCACTTTTTCAAACTTCCTAAAAAACATGGGGGATAGCTTCCTTTTTTCCTGATAAGGTGTTTCCTAATATAAGGTCATTCCCAAAGAAATATAAAATGACTAACCTAAAACAATGTAGGTTTACCCCAATTGTGATAATATTATTTCTATTATGTATTCATGGTTACTAATAAATTTATAATTCACTAATGTTTTTATGGAGTCTACTACATGTGAGAAGTTATAACGTGTTATGACTCACCAAACTTTAACAAACAAAACCAATAACAACATGAGCTTCCATACAAATTCCAAAAAGGAACCATTTTTATTTATCCTTATTAGATATTATTATAAGAAAATTACATGATTTCCATATGTTTCTCAGATGAAAAATTGAAATCCAAAACACATGCCCACAATGTGTCATCTAAAATATGAATCGTTTATCAGAATGGTTATAAGTATGAGAAATATAGGTTGTACTCAGAAGAACTTGTGATCGCAGATCCTTCTAAATACCCTTTTGGAACTTATATGTGAATCTTGGATCTCAATCAGAAATGATATTCCTTGAATCACAATGAAGTAAAAATATCTCTCACATATATAGACCACCCAAATAATTGAAGATAAAGGTATCCCTAAATGGAAGGAAGTGGGATACCTTGTTCATTCAATCCACGATCACCCATACAACGTAATTTTTTATTTATTGGGTAATATAATCATCAAATAAATTGTGAAATAATGACACTTATATTCTGTAATGGGTAGAGGCCAAAAAAGCCCAAAAGGTCTTTATTGTTTGACCTACTACTGTTGATTGGTGAAACATCTTGCTACAAATCCTACAAACTACTTCTTTATTCCTAGAAACTAGAACTCTCTAAAGATATCATGATACACATTTTTTAAATATGAATGTACCACAGATTTAGAAGCATTATTCTTCTTTATCAACTACTCTCATAAGCTAGTAGTAACCCATACATGACGATGGATAATTAGAACATCCCTGCTACCTAGATTCCATACAGATGGTGGATCCAAACTATATATCATATCCATTAAATTTAGATCCTTCCAGATCTAACAAAAAATATATCTGGATCCAATCTTATATTATGAGTATAACAGAAGTTGAGGATTGATCTACTTGCCATTGGAACTCTTGAAGATCTAGATTCATGTCTACAATGACTTCTATCAACTACCACTCATCACAAGAATCCCATCTCTAGATGAGTAATAGTATGTAGTGTATTCCTTACCCGACATAGATATATTGAGGATATGTAAGGAGGTTATCCTATTCATCAGCTCCTATAAATATCTATTAAAATCATCTTACTAAAATAATCTCAACCCTTTTTTGGTTATCCCAATGATCATCACTACCAAATGATAGGATTCCCAGATTAAATTCTAGTCATATCTATATAGAGCAAGAAATATAGGTAACTTTTAGACATTCATGGATATTCGCAATATAGCGTGGAAATAACCTTCTTTTGGCCTACTACAACTCCCACATATGTGTTAATATGACTCATCAAATGAACTCTATTAATCTATAAGTTATATTTGGATATCTTGAATGAAATATGAAGATCTCTTAGTATACTCAATATTATGTCAAGATGTTGACAGAGACGATCGTTATTTTGATATTATACTAATATGTCATCATGTAAAATTATGACAAACAGATTTAGGAAAAGATGAATTAGCCAACTCATAATGTCCATGAATACCACCAGTGAATTCATTAAAACGAACGTCTAACAACCCAACCATGATATAAATGGACATGGAATTAATAAATTATTAAAACAATTTACAAAAATATTCCCAAATACTGTTTTAATTTAGTGTCTTTGGAAACATGGAACATAATCTTATAACATTGCGAAAGATCTTCAACATCCCCCTTAAATATTTTCCACTTTTTTCCTACCTAAAACCTTTCTTTATATCCTGGGGAAAAGAACACATAAAAATGGTGAGCTCAAAATATCAGTAAGGATAAACTTTAAGAACATAAAACTAAGCATAAACATATGAATGAAAAAACATGAACTTAATGTTTAATCATCAGAATGTTGACTCATGAAAAAAATCTTGGAAGTACATAAGGCATAGATAAAAATGGAACACTATCCATGGAAAAATAGAATTGGAATAAAACATTTAATTTTTGAAAATAAATAACTACATAATATTATTTTCATAGTATCCAAGGCATTACTTCAAAGACCACCATAGTAGACAAAGTTCTTTACAAAACCCGTTTTACTTGTTATTATAGCCCTGTATTACATAATGAGATTTACTTGTTATTCCAGTCATGTCTATCTCATCTGATATAAACCATTACCCTATTCATTGGAGAGAGATATATGTCCCACCCTTCTAATAATGAAATAATTCTTACATGTTCCACAAAAACATAAATCATTCATCATAGCATAACCCATGAAATAAAATGGGATTCTTATACATCATTCCATCATAACATAACTCATATAAGATAAATGGTATTCATAAAAATAATTCCATCATAAACACAGTAAAATAAAAGTAATAATAGGGATATAAACATAACCATATGTCATCGTATATGGAAAATAATTTTGATAAAACTCTTGCACTTAATTCATGAGGAAAATATCATTTCTTCTTCAAAAATATTTTCTTTTTATAAATGCCACACAATTTTAAAAGGAAATAATTTATTTGAATGTAAACATGAAATAGTGTAAAGAAATATTCATGGAAAAAAGTTGTTATGAATATTTAAAAATACATTCATGTTGTATAAGTAAGAAAACAATCTTCATGTACTTTTGTTAGAAAAGTCAAAAAGTACCCTGTATGGAAAATGAATGAATGATTCCTTCCATACCGTCTAATAAAAATTCACCAATGGATAAAATTGACCTTGAAAAATAGTATAATAATATAAATAATATTATATATTTAGTAAATATGTATGTGGATGATAAATATACCCCAGTAAATACTTACGTGTAAACAATCTCAGAAAATAACGAGATTACAAAATTACACCTTACCTTAGGTCGGATATCCATTATATGTTTCTGAAACATCTATATAGTGGGTTTGAACATATTATTTACATTAAAAAGAACCATAATAATATTTATTACATCATATATGATTCACTTATGTCTTTATATTACCCGTTCATTTATCAATTACTTGTTGAATCAACGTTTTGGGTAATAATCGTTTTATTTATCATACATTTTTTGACTTATTATTCTTGATATTATTACATATATTGTGATTTACATACATCCAGAATGAAAAAAATTATTTTTATATCATTTATATTTATTATATAAATATATATAATAGATTGATATATGAAATAGAATACATTGTTCATGGAGACGGTAGGTTTTACGTACGCCTAAACGTTGTTTCTGTTTCCTTATTGAATTGAATGGAAGTAAGAAAGTGATATATATTTACATATAAATAAATAAAATAGAATTAGTATTTAATTAATTTAATGATTATTTATTATATATACCTTATAATCATTCTTGAGTGGTTAACGTGGAGAATAAATCTCATCGGATCTTCGAGACGTTAAGTCGTTTGTACGCACAAGCGACGATATCCTTCCATTGATGGTTAAATAGTATGTAATTGAATTCTATATGAATTGTAAAGAATAATTATTTTTTATATTTATTATTTACATTAATTATAATCATAAATATACCCACCCAAATTAATTATTTGTTGAATAATAATTACACCATGGTGTGGAGACGGTAAGCCATATGTATGCACACATGGTGATATTATTATTCATAGGATGGATAAAAGGAGGTACAAGGTAATCCCATAATTATAATAACATATCATAATTTTTAATATACTTTAGTTATTATTTTAGTATGGAAACAACATTTGAATAAGATCTAGAGGAAAAAATAATTTTTAAAGAGTTGATAAAACAATTACCTCTTTTTCGGGTATCTCTTTTTGGTATGCCAAAAATAAATCATTAAGATGGATATATTCCCCAAGGATGGCCTCTAGGATGAAGTAAAGGATGTTTTTAAAATATTTGTGCTGGTTTTGGCTAATCAAATGGGCATAAGTGGTGTGATTAAAAGAGAAGGAGATGTGCCCTTTTATAAGAGAGGGTAGGGGAACTTTTCAAAATACTACGACTATAAAATTATTATAAATTAATTATTAAATTAAAAGGCCACCAAATTTGATTATTTATAAGATAATATGAGTTTGTGATGAAATCCACTCAACCAATAAAATTTTGACATGTTTTTATTTTATTTTAAACCTTATCATTTTGATTTATTCTTATTTAATATATTTAATTTTAATTGTGGTAATAAAATTCTAAATAATAAATGGTTATAGATATTTAATCATGTGTTTTAAATTGTCAATAATTGGATACTTTAGGAAATTTTAGACCATATAATTTTCAATTTTTAATTTTTAAATAATTTTTAAATTTTTAAATAATTTAAATATATGTTATTTTTTTAAAATACCAATAGTGTCAATTTTGAAATTATTCATTTAGTTGACATTAAATAAAATCAAAACATAAGATAAATTCAGAAAAAAATATTTAATACACTCCTAACATGTCATAGTCTCCTATAAAATTTTTCAGGAACATTAATTAGATCATATGATATTAATTTTTATATTTTTAAAACCATTTATTTGATATTTCTATCAATAAAATAAATTCTACATCAATATTGTGTCATCATTAATGGTAATAATTTAATCAATAAAAATTATAAATAAATACATATAATTTATATTATGTCACTAGATTTATAGATACTATTTATGTTTTATGTTTTATCATGTTTATCAATATATTAAAATTTCTATACTAATAGGATATATGAGAGTTACATGTTATCCCATTATTTTGTCTTAATTATAATTACATCACTTTCATGGAAAAAAAGTCAATTAAATGAATAAATTTCAACCCATAGGTGATATTGGTCGACATTATTTCATTCAATAGGATTTTGGTAGATTTTAGGGTAATTTTATTATCTTTTTCATATTGTTAGTTACCCTAATTTACCAGATTTACCATTCACTATGGTAAATAAGAATTATCGTAGTTAGTTTTCATAATATCAAAGAAAATAAAAGTAACCCATTGAAATCATTTGTAACCATTGATTCCAAATATGAAATTAATTTTTAAAAATTAAAAACACATAATTGGTAGGAATTAATTTAAAAATAATTCCCATTGTCAAAAAACCGAAGAGCGGGTTTTTAAGAAGTAAAAAAGTTATCAAATGATTGTCTAGTGTTTATGTCCAATTTAAATGTGAAATTACTTTCAATGGCCAAAATTTTATTAAATGATAAAAACATAATACAATTACATTTTAAAAACAATTAAAAACCCATCTATAAATATAATTTAGATGAATATTCAGTTTTAAATTAAAATTCAAATTTTTTCAGTGTTCATTAAAATAATAATTTTATCAAAAAATAGTAAACATTTAACAAAAGTAAATTTTTATGTCCCTCTTCTAATGAAAATGTTTTATTTATAATATATAATATATAAAAGGGTCAAAACCTTGATTTAAAACGGGTGCGCCATCAAAATATTAGAAAACTGTATTTTGTGAAAAATAATTCTTTTATCCGAAAAAATAAAATTGTTATTATATCATTTCTAAAAAATAAATAATATGAATTTTAATGTTATATAAAATTACAAATGAGCTTAATACTATTCATGATGGCTAGTTAATAACCCATAATAATATTTTAATAATATATCATTTTTTAGTGAAACTCGGTTTGGTGTACAACGCTAGCTATTGAGGAAGGTCGCTTTTGCGTGTTATGCCAGAAAAGAGTAGTTCTGCATATAATTAAAGCTAATATAGTGTTTCATATAGTGTAAGATAATATTGCTGTATCGTTTAGCATAAGAAATCAAAGAAAATAAAAAGAATTTACCTCTTAAAATCACTAGGTGTTACATTCTACCCCCCTTAAAAAGAATTTCACCCTCGAAATTAATCAGGGTTATAAAAGGATTACTAATTTAAAGTTTATTTTATAGAGGCCAACATCGTAAAATAGAATACTAAGAATTCTTTTTAAATAGGAATGTTAGAAACATAACTACTATCCAAAGTAACTCATCATGGTGTTTCTACATAGTATAACATAGGGGTGAAATGAAATCATGGATATGGAAGAGGAATATAACCATAATGTTATAATGGATAGTGATATATAATAAGGTTTGGAGAAAGTTAACTACTAGAAAACCATAAATCTGAAATGTTTTAAGGGACCATCTAATTCATCGTACATGAAGGTAATAGGATAAGATTTTTGGTTTCAATATCATTTTCCTAAACTTGATGAATTTTTTTAACCAAAGGAGAAATAGTTACTTGATTTTTGTACAATTTAATTGTTGGTCGTTACCTAAAGAAAATCAAATTCATATCTTATTTAATGAAATTAAGATGAATTTTTCATTCTTGTAGTGTTAGAAGATCATGCGATAGAATGATATGTCATTGCATCTTTCTTAACAAAAAGGTTACATCATGTTATCAAATTTTCATAAGCCCACCTATAGTGTGATAAAACATTAATCTAACAAACATAAATATAGTGATGAAAAACGGGTCTGCGACCCATGGGATTTGTGGGTATGGGGTGGTTATTGGATGAGGTGGGCCTAAAAGTCTTGACTGCAAAGAGCAGTGGGCAAATGTGGGTTGAGCCCCCACGGGTGCGCACCAAAGCGGGTTGAGCCTGTGCGGGTGCGGGTTGACCAGCAAGCCTAATTTAATATTTTTTGAACAATATATTCTTCTTTGGCATTTTTGTTTTTTAAAACATGATTAAGCCATGAGATATGATTTATCAGTGTAATGCTCAAACAAAGTCACCATTTATTTACAAGTGAATTTTAAATAGGGCAATATTTATTTTTTTAATATTATAATATAATATTTATATAATAATTATCATCCATATTCACATGGTGTGTCATCGCACCTCTCGAAAAATGGAACTCATCTTTTCTGCACTTGGTTTTAATTCTGAAAGAGTAATTATAATTCTAATAATTTTTTGGAATGATTTTATTTTGTTATGAATTAATTTTATTTTTTTATTAATAAAACATGAAAGGACCTCAGTAGATCCTAATAGGCTCCTCTTAAACCAGTCATTTCTTTATTTTTCACCATTCATTCATAGGTTTAGCCATTCACATCATCACACAATCAACATCATCATTTTTCACTTTTCATTGATCACTCACATACTTTTCATTGCAATAGTTCAACACCACATCGTCATCGGCACATGACACCATTAACCCATAAAAAATTTTCCATCACTGTAACGCCCCGACCCCAGTTACCCAGAGTCGGTGCATTATTGCATAACATTGGCATGATCACAAAAGATCATGTCTTGAAAGGACGATTAGTTTAGTAGCCCTGAAAACACTAGATACATTCATAAACGTTACATTATATCATAAAGTGAAAAACTACAATAACATGGTCTCCATATTCCTCACTCATATCCCCTTCCAACTATCCCTGCAGTCATTCATAAAATACTTCTTCACATCCTGGAAAAATTAAAACATTGAAAGGGGTGAGCTCAGATGCTCAGTAAGGACAACAATATTGCGGAAGCTTTCATAAATAAACAAAAACATTTATGTTAATGTATAACTAAATCAAAATCCTTTTCAACTTGAACTTCAACATAATATGGAAAAAGTAGAACGAGATAATTCTATTTACTTCTTCACATGGATATTCTACTGGTCGAATAATCACATGCATATCAATAACCACTTTCTATTTGACGGAATGCATAATTTCATACTATCATAACCATGTAGCCAAGGCCTCATCACAAGACTACAAATAAGATTTTGTCAAGGCCTCATTCCAAGACACTAGTTTGTCTAATGAGACCTGCCGATGCATCGATGAGCTATAGCAGGCTCCACCAGTTACTTATTAAGTCTAATTCATTCCTCATATGAATAGGTTTAAACATATCATAAACCATAAGATAATCATATCACATAAAACATGCATAAATGAAACATAACATTTCCACATTTCAATCACAAGATATCAATACAACACAATGATATAATAAAAAACACTTTCAAAACCATTTTCAATACCAAAATAAAAGAAAATTAAAACTTGGTATTTATTTTTCATTTAAAATATTATGGCTTGTAGAGGAAGCCGAAACTCACATAATGGTCATGGAGGTGAAGAAGTCATTGTCTCCGCATACCTAAAACAAGAAAAACATTCCTTTTTTTGTTTAGTAAAACGCTTCGTATAAAAATATTCCATTTGAATAAATGTAAAAGTCAAAGGGGTTTATACACCATATAAAAGAAATTTGTGTATAAAACAAAATATGCCTCAATGAATGGAGATTGAGACGAACTCCCTTACAAAGATAATTTTTAAATAAAATAGATATATTATGTGTATTCACTATAATTTCACACAAAGAATGTATAAACACAAAATAGGATATAATAATATCATGACATAATTTGAAAGTAAGAGATTAACCCAAAGAACGAAAATTGGGTTAAAAAGATCCCATACCTCGTGTCCAACTTGACTCGATCATTCTTTAACATCATGAATAATAAACTAGTGTTAATTTCTACTTTATTAAGATCGTTTTTTATTATCATTATTACTTTTATATCACTTATTACAATGTGATGACATTATGTAATTATTTAAGTTAATAAAGGTCATTTTGTTGATCTTTGGTATTTGAGTCAAAAATAAACTTCATATAATTACAAGTTGTTCTTGTGGTGAAATATCCTTTTTATCCAGAATTATATTCATGATTTAGATATCATATATATCATATATATCCAGTATATACATGCATTTATAATATTACATAACATTAAGAGGTAAGAAATGAAATGCACCGTTCATGGAGAGGGTAAGTCGTATGTACGCATGAACACTACTTTCATTTCTATTTCGTATTTAATGGAATTAAATTATAATTATATTAAGTTATAATATAATTCCAGTATAATATAATGTATAATACCATTTAATCCATCCTTTATACATCCCACATATGGCATTAATGATTCAAATCACTTTGAAGGGGCGGTAGTCCGCACTTCCTAAAATGAAATTATCGCGTTTACCCATAATGAAAATCATAAAGGTATGTCATAAATTAGAAATACTGAATCATAAAGAAAAAAAACATAATTTATATCATATATAAAAATAGTTTCATCATAATGGCCACCATAAGAGGTGTTAAAAGAATATTGAACAATCATCGTTTCGTGAGGCAGTAATTCGCCACCAACAGAAACAGTACATTCTTTAACCATTAGAACAAGGTGTGTGTAAGTGTAAATAAAATATTTCTCATAAAAACATCCAAGTATATTGAGGATACTGGTGTTTTTACAAAATAATTTAATATAAAGATTTTAGGGGGTTGGAGAAGCAAAATAAAACAAAAGAACACATGAGAAGACATTACCTTGAAATCGGGTAACTCTTTATGATTTGAGACAAAGGCTTCCTTGGGAAGACTTATACACAAAGTGAGGCTTATATGAGTAATATAAGGATGTTGGGAGAGTATCTGGGTAGAGTCTGGCCGAGCCAAATGGCTTGGAAGGTGTGAATAAGGTGGTAGAGGTGGGGGGGCTTTTATAAGAGGAGGGGAGGGGCACTCTTGGAATGATTGAAATGTTACATTATTATGAAATTCTTTTCGGATTATAAAGGTCCCACAATGATATATTTATAGGATAAGGTGATAAGGGTTCAAAATATACTCATACAATAGGTTTTTGACAAGTGTATGTATTATATTTAACATTATCTTTTGATTTTAACTAAATCGTTAATTAATGAGGTAATTGATGCATCATCATTGTGTCATAAAAAATTTAATCTATATAATGTCTAAAAATTATAAACAAATTACCTTGATGTATGAAATGTTTTTATATTTCTAATGAATATTTATAGTCGAAATGTTAACTTATATAACCCCATGTAATAATTGTTTTAGTAAAACAACACATGTTTGTGACAATTTTATTTTCACTTTAAATAAAAAGTTATTAATGTAATTTTCTTACCGAAGACGATCAATGGGGTCCCCAAGTTGACTCATTGATTTTCTTGGTCTGCCATGACTCATCCAATAAGGGTAGGACATGTGTAAAGGTATTTTCATATTTTTATAATAACATTGTAACCTTAAATTTCACTAAATACCTTTAATCGCGATTAATTAAACATATAAATAACTATTCCTCAAAAAATAATTTTAATCCCATTGAACCACATTTTACTTCCAAATGACAACCATGTATGACAGATTTTTGAAAATCAAATCACAGAAGTGGTAATGTTTCATTTAAATAAAAAATCAGTTTTCAACTACCACTTAGTGGTTTCATTATTCCTCAAAAAATGAAGTTTTTTAGAACAATGCCAAAACTTCACCCTAAGCTATAATTGATATTCAGAATTAAAAAATGAAGTCTATTTTAAAAAATTCCAAACAAATAAGTTTCATTAATTAAATTTATAATTAATTCCCACTATCACAACAAATAACATGTTTTTAAGAAACAATATATATCAAAAGATTGACAATTGTTTATGTCCAATTTCAATGTGAAATTAATTCTAATGAACACCATTGGATAAAATGGTAAAAATATTTTCAAAATATACTTTATAACCACTAAATAGTATAATTTATCATTATAAATTATTTTTATTTAAAAAGTTCTTTTTTTAGTATTTTCCACTATTCATAAAAAATTGGAAGTTCTTAGAAAAATACCAAAAATTCAACATAGGCTAATTTCAATATTCCGAATCCACAAATTATGTCGATTTTGAAATATAAAATATATATAATTTCAAAAAGTGGGTATTACTATTCATAATGGCTATTTTTATTGGTTGTGGTGCATTAGAATCTCCAACATGCTTACAATGCAAGCTATTGCATTATTGAAAGAGAAGTGTATCGTGGAATTTCGGGGTGTTACATTCTACCCTACTTCAATAAAGTGTTTCCTTGCAATTTGAAATTTCTCATTTAAAATAAATGGTTGAAATTAGAAAATACCTTTGTGAAAAACCCACATCGGAAATAAGGTTAATAAAAATATAACCTTAAATGAATGAAAGAGAGATACAAAGGTCACCCGAGATAGCCCACACTAGGATTATATGAAGATATGGATATGGAGAAAAAAAAACCATCACGGTTTGATGGAGAGTTGTAGAAAACAGGATTAGGAGAAAGTTAACCATAAGAAAATCACAAACTTGTGATTGGTTAAACGGTCATTGAATCCCCAGTTTGAAAAGTTAACCGACAATGTTTTTGTTTTATGTTACCTTTAATAATGTTGAGAAATTTATTTAAGATATTTACTAAGAATGTAAGGAAATATACTTACTTGTCATTTAGGCTTTCATTCTTTAATAAATTTTTACCACGAACCCATCTTTCACTCCAAATGGTAACAGAACTCAAAAATATTCTATTTATCATAATTTTATAAGGTTCCAAATATTACCACATACCATTTAGATTAGGAAAACTATTTTTGTAAAAACCAGGGACTTACTCTTGGCTAGTGGTAGGTAATAATTGCCTGTCAAACTATGGTTGGGGATTCAATTCCTGCAGCTTTTTCTGACGGGACAGGTTATCCCCCAACCTGTAGGTTGTCCTTTTCCTAAAAATATAGTTTTATAATATTACAAAAATAATCTTCAGAAATTTTTTAACCTTAAACAATACTATCCAAGGTTCAACTTAATCCATTCCAACCTTTATAGTTATCCGAAATACCTCTGTCCAGACTTTATCTAAAAGGTCTTTAAATTCCAAAATCAATTGTAACATCAGATTCCCCAATCAAAGTAAAGTTTCTCTTTTTGTCAGATACTAAAAATATGATTACCTTCATCATATTAAATCCTTAATGAAAACAACAAGTACTTCAGTACAATCCTTATATATATATCACATTATCCTTATAACCATAATATAATCCTTGAGTCCAAATGCACCAATACATTAATTATTCCACTTCAACTGTAGTAACAACATAAGATTGTCCTTGATCCCTTGGCCTTTTCTGAGGTATGTTTCCCTGACTCTAAGGACATTCATTTGTATAATGCCCCATTTCTGTACAACTGTATCATTCAACATTGATAGCCTCTTTCTTTCCCTTACAATCATGAGCCTAGTGACCCTTTTCTCCACATTTATAACAAACTCCTATTCCTTTTAGGCATGTACTGGGGTGATTCTTCCCACAATTATTGCATAATGGAAAATACTTCTTTCCCCTTTTTCATTTAACTGTCTCTTGATCCATCATTCTCTTCTTCTCTTGCTTTACTTTATTGTCATAAGATTTAGAGAATTCCTTTTTTGTCTTGATAGAACAGGAGACTATATCTTCGTATGTTGAGAAAGATTGTGATACTAAAGCTCAACGGAGACATGGTTTTAACCCATCAAAGAAACGATAAATCTTAATTCTTGGGTTATGTATATAATCTACAACATGTCTTGCTAACCTTGTAATGTTGACCTCATACTTTGCGACATTCTCATCCTCCTTCTGCCTCAGCCTCGAAAATTGCCTTTCTATATTTGCTTGATGGTCATGAGGAAAGTATTTTTCTTAGAAAATCTCTTTAAACTCTCTCTATTTCATACTTGATACTTCATCATCTTACTTTGTGTTTTGAATCAGCGACCACCATTGATCAGCATCTTTAGTAAGGCGGTAAAATTCCATGACAACATTGTCCCTTTCACTACTCCCCAAGGTGTGGAATATTTTCTCTAAGGATTCCATCCATTGCTCAGCTACTAATGGATTTCTACCCCCATTAAATGTTAGTCATTGATGCCTCATGAAACGATCTATCATTGAACCTCCATGTTGCGGATCAGGGTACTCCATACGAGTAAGGTTATTATTTATAACCTGAGTGAGTTGTCCTAGTATGGTGATAAGGTGATCAGCACCAGTTCTATCTCCAGCTCCACAATAATTATCTTGAGCAAGAGGGCAATCCCTACATGGAGTGCGTGCATTTATATGGTTTCCATTCCTCTCACTAGGTGCCATTTCTAAACAATGGCATAAACTATATTAGATTATAAATCAAAATACATAAATCCATACTTGTAAAAAAGTTAACATAAATTGAACTATTTACATATATAATCCATAATCATAAAAATAAATGTTTTCTTTGGGGAAGTATATACTCATAAACCCTTCATAATGGTTTGTAAAGAAAATGAGAATTATCCTAAGCATATCCCTCGGGAGTGTCGTAACCAAGAGTGCAGCAAGTCCCGTTGTCGTGCACCAGTTCCCGTTCGAGTCTATCTCAAAGTGGTGTTTTCGGGTTTTACCCCAATGTACATCTTTGCCAGAGCCGCCTCTACCTGCTCGTATCCAGACAGGGATGTATTGCTCGGAAAACTCATAAAATCCCTATAATACAAAAATTCTAGGATGTCCTTCTATACTAATCCTCAATGTCTATCTTAGGGCTATGTGATCTAATCAGATTTTATCTAAATATAAATTCCAAGGATAGTACTAAACTGCCTCTGATACCAACTGTAACACCCCGACCTCAGTTACCCAGAGTCGGTGCATTATTGCATAACAATGGCTTGATCACAAAAGATCAAGTCTCGAAAGACTGATTAGTTTAGCAGCCTTGGAAACACTAGATACATTCATAAACGTTAAATTAAATCATAAAGTGAAAAACTAATATAATGTGGTCTCCATAGCCCACACTCATATCCCCTTAAAACTATCCCTGTAGGTCATTCATAAAATACTTCTCCACATCCTGGAAAAATTAAAACATTGAAAGGGGTGAGCTCAGATACTCAATAAGGATAACAATATAGCATAAGCTTTCATAAGTAAACATAAACATTTAATACAATGTATAACTAAAACAGAAGCCTTTTAAACTTGAACTTCAACATAATATGGAAAATGTAAAATGAGATAATGCCATTTACTTCTTCACATGGATATTATACTGGTTAAATAATCACATGCAATATCAATAACCACTTTCATAATGATAGAATGCATAATGCCAGACTATCATAACCACTTAGCCAAGGCCTTGTTCCATGAATACAAATAAGATTTTGTCAAGGCCTCGTGCCAAGACAATAGTTTGTCTAATGAGACCTGTCGATGCATCGAGGAGCTATAATGGGCTCCACCCGTCACATATTAAGTCCAATGCATTCCTCATATTAACATGTTGAAACATATCATAAACCAGAACATAATGGTATCACATAAAACATGCATAAAGGAAACATAACATTTCCATATTTCAATCACAAGATATCAATAAAACACATTGATATAATAAAAAACACTTTCAAAACCATTTTCAATACCAAAATAAAAGATAATTAAATCTTGGTTTTTATTTTTCATTTAAAAAATTTATGGCTTGTCGAGGAAGCCGAAACTCACATAATGGTCACGGCGGTGGAGAAGTCGTTTTCGCCGCATACTACATCAAGAAAAACATTCCTTTTTGTCATTTAGTAAAATTCTTCATATAAAAAGATTCCATTTGAATAAATGTAAAAGTCAAAGGGGTTTATACACCATATAAAAGAAATTTGTGTATAAAATAAATATTCCTCAATGAATGGAGATTGAGACGAAGTCCCTTACAAAGATCATTTTTAAATAAAATAGATCTATTATGTGTATTCGCTATAAGTTCACAAAAATAAATATGAACACAAAATAGGATGTAATAATTTCATGACATAATTTGAAAGTAGGAGATTAACCCAAAGAATGAAAATTGGGTTAATAAGTTCCCTTACCTCGTGTCCGACTTGAATCGATCATTCTTTAACCACCTGAATAATAAACTAGAGTTAATTTCTAATTTCTTAAGAACCTTTTTCATGTTCATTATTCTTTTTATATCACTTATTACCATTTTATGAACATTATGTAATCATTTAAGTTAATAAAGGTCATTTTGTCGATCTTTGGTACCTAAGTCAAAAATAAACTTCTTTATAATTACAACTTGTTCATGTGGTGAAATATCCATTATATCCAGAATTATATTCATGATTTAGATATCATATATATCATATATATCTAGTATATACATGCATTTATAATATTACATAACATTAAGAGTTAAGAAATGAAATGCACTATTCATGGAGACGGTAAGCCGTAAATACGCATGAACGCTACTTTCATTTCTATTTCGTATTTAATGGAATGAAATTATAATTATATAAAGGTATACTATAATTACAGAATCATATAATGTATAATACCATTTAATCCATCCTTTATAAATCCCACATATGGCATTAACGATTCAAATCACTTTGAGGGGGCGGTAGTCCGCTCTTCCTAAAATGAAATTATCTCGTTTACCCATAATGGAAATAATAAAAGTATGAAATAAATGAAAAATACAGAATCATAAGGAAAACAAAAAAAATATATCATATATAAAAATAGTGTCATCATAATGTCCACCATGAGAGGTGTTAAAAGAATATTGAACAATCATCGTTTCATGAGGCAGTAATTCTCCACCCTCAAAAACAGTATGTTCTTTAACCAATAGACGGAGGTGTGTATACGTGTAAATAAAATCATTCACATAAAAACATCCATGTATATTGAGGATACTGGTTTTGTAACAATATAATGTAATAAAAAGATTTTAGGTGGTTGGAGAAGAAAAATAAAACAAAAGAACACATGAGAAGACATTACCTTGAAATCGGGTAACTCTTTTTGATTTGAGCCAAAGGCTTCCTTGGGAAGCCTTATGCCCAAAGTGAGGCATCTAGGAGTAATATTGGGAAGTTCGGAGAGTATTTGGGAAGAGTTTGGCCGATCCAAATGGCTTGGAAGGTGTGAATAAGGTGGTATAGGTGGGGGCCTTTTATAAGAGGTAAGGAGGGGCACTATTGGAAGGATTGAAATGTTACATTATTATGAAATGATTTCCAGATTCTAAAGGTCCCAAAATGATATATTTATAGTATAAGGTGATAAGGGTTCGAAATAGGCTCATATAATATGTTTTTAACAAGTGTATGCCTTAGATTTTAAATTATCTTTTCATTTTATATAAATTGTTATTTAATGAGGTAATCGCTGAATCATCATTGTGTCATAAAAAACTTTACTTTATTTAATGTGTAAAAATTATAAAAAAATTACCTTCATGTAGTAAATATTTTAATCTTTACAATTAATATTTATAGTCGAAATGTTAACTTAAATAACCCCATGTAATAATTGTTTTAGTAAAACAACATATGTTTGTGACAATTTTACTTTTACTTTAAATAAAAAGTTATTAATGTCATTTTCTTACCCAAGTGGCTCCATGGGGTCCCCAAGTTGACCCATGGATTGTATTGGTCTCCCATGACACATAAAATAAGGTTATAATAAATATAAAGGTATTTTAATATTTTTATAATATTATTTTTTCCTTAAATTTCACTAATTATCTTTAATCGCGACTTATTAAACTTAAAAGTTACTATTCCCCAAAAAATCATTTTAATACCATTGAACAAAATTTTTCTTCCTAATGTCAACCATTTATGTTGGATTTATGAAAATCAAATCACATAAGTGGTAATGTTTCATTTAAACAAAAAATCAGTTTTTTAGCTACCACTTAGTGGTTTCACTATTCATCAAAAATTGAAGTTTTTCATAACAATGCCAAAATTTTACCCTATGATATAATTGATATTCCAAATTAAAAATGATGTATATTTTAAAAAATTTCAAACATATAAGTTTCATTAATTAATTTTATAATTAATTCCCGTTGTACCAACAAATAGCGTGTTTTTAAGAAACAATATATATCAAAAGATTGACATTTTTTTATGTCCAATTTCAAAGTGAAATTAATTATAATTAAAACCATTAGATAAAATGGTAAAAATATATTATGATTATACTTTAAAACTACTAAATAGTATAATTTATCACTATAAATTATATTTATTTAAAAAGTTGTTTTTTCAGTATTTTTCACTATTCATAAAAAATTGGAAGTTCTCATAAAAATACCACAAATTCAACATAGGATAATTTCGATATTCCGAATCCACAAATGAAGTCCATTTTGAAATATAAAATATATATAATTTCAAAAAGTGTGTATTACTATTCATAATGGCTATTTTGATTGGTCACGGTGCATTATAATCTCGAACTTGCGTACAATGTAAGCTATTGCATTATTGAATGAGAAGCGTATCGTGGAAGCTCGGGGTGTTAAAATCACATAACTTAAAACTATACCTATTGTAAATTCGTACATATCCCAACAACTAAAAAAAATTTGAACAAACTACAATATTTAAATGATTATAAATAGTTTTTTAATATGTGGGCATTCCGCATGCATCCCACAGTCTTATGTGGGGCAGGGCGTGCTTTAATTTTTTTGTTCGCATTATATGCAGGCTTTTGTGGACAAACCCGCGTGGGATCAAACCCACGATGTTTTGGGCTGACCCACCCTACCCCGACCATTTCAAATTACAAAATAAACAGGAATAAAACTTATACTATCCATAAATGGAAAACATTACAATCCTTCCAAAAATAGAAAATATAACACTTTTGAAAGTGGTGAACTGAATCTTCTTAACATTTGTCACCCATATCTCATTTGGATGATCTTGTTTGTCACATTACAAATATGTGAATACGTTGATCCTGTATTCTCTCAATATAGGATAATAACTTGAATTACAATAGAACCTTAGTAAAAACTTGCATTCTATCAAAATTAACTCTTTCCAAATACAAAAATACCAAATATTATATATACTAAAACCACAATATCACTTTGTCCTTATATAATTCATGTGATCATTAATACAATCAAACAACTCGTTATCTCCTTTTCCCTTAATTATGGTCATATAATGTGCTTTCTAGAAATAATTCATTCACTTTTCATGGTTACCAATACCATATAACTATGGAAAAACATAATATAACAACACATAGATATTCTAATATTCCATAATACTATAAATGAGATTCCATAACACTATTTTGGAATCCCAATACATAACCACTTAATCATTACATGACTTTGTTGTCATACTCAACCTCTCCAATATTGATCCCATGTTTTTCCCTTTGTCTTTTTCCTTTAGAGGTTGCTGATGGCAATCATCATTAACCCTCTGATTAGGGAATTTGTTATCATAATTCCTCATTTACTTGCCCTTGTAGAATTGAATTGTTGGTAGGGTGATATCTGTAGTCTTTTCTCTATTCACATCAATAGAAAAAATTTTCCTATTACATTGGCACTAATCTTCTTGATGACCTTATTTCCCACACCTAAATAATTTACTTGTCCTTTTAAAAAAATCTCCACCATGCTTCGTTCCTCACATTGAGCATAAGGAAACATACATCGTATTTTCACCATTGTTTTGAAATTTTCCCATCAACTCCGTCTTTTGTTTCTTATCAAATCCATGAGTTGGATATGTAACACCAACATACGATTCTACTTTGATAGAACATTTCACAATTTCTTCATAGTTACTTAATCTATTTATAGCTAAATCCCCACGAATAATTTGTTTTATTCCACTAAATAATCGATCATATTTACTTTCAGGTTGGATGATAAAGTCAAAATAATACCTTGCAAGTCTTGTAAAATTCTCCTCGTATGTACCAACAGCTTCATCATCCATTTTTTTATGGTCAAGGAACTCATTTTCTAGATTTTTTCAATGAATATGAGGGATTTACTTATTGAAATATGATATCTTCAACTCATCCCATTCCATGGATTCAATTTCATATAGATGCCTTTCATTCTTAATTAGTGTCCACCACTGGTCTCCTTCACCTTCTAAAAAATAAATATGCAAAATAAATATTTCATGTTATAAATAGGGAAGGATGTAAAATATCATTTCAATGGTACTGATCCATTGTTCAGAAACAAGTGGATCAGAAGACCCACTGGAAGAATGTGGATGTTTCCTCATGAAGTACTGAATAAAATGTTGTTCCCTTCTCTGCTCATTTGGAAGTCTATAATGATTCATTTCTTGTGTATGTATTGCAATAAGATTTTCCATTCTATATCCCATATCATTCGGTTGTTCATGAGGACAATCATTTCATTTCCCAGTGCATTGATCATTAACATGTTTCTTTTGGGTTCTATCCATCGGAAAAAACCCAAAAAGAATTTTTTGAGAGGGAAAATCACACTAGGAAAACAAAATAATAAATGAGGATTACTTTCAATCTCTAGCATCATAGGTTTAATCAAATGTTATTCATGACATTTACTATAATTCTAGGACTGTATCCTATAGTTACACTAAACATTAGGGACATCCCTAGACATACCTTATAAATATCCCTCGAGATCTCACTAAGGTTTTCACATCCTAGATTCTAATGGTTGACAAAACCTTCACTCTGATACCTACACTAACGACCCAAGATTTACATTCATTTATATTACATTACATTTTCATAATACTTAATACAAGACAAAAAAATACACCCAAATACTGTATTAGATTATTGTCATTGGAAACATGTAACAAAATATTATAACTTTGTGAAATATCATCAACATATCCCATTAAGATATTCCCCTTTTTTTCTTACCTAAAACCTTTCTTTATATAAAAAAAAAAGAAAACATAAAAATGGTTACCTAAAATTCTCAGTAAGGGTATGCATGGAGAACATAATACAAACCATAAACATAAGAATGCAAAAATATGAACATGACGTTTAAACATCAGAATCTTCAGTCATGAAATAAATCTTCGTAGTACATAAGGCATAGATCATAATGGAAAACTAAACATGATAGAATAAAATTGGAATAAAACATGGAATTTTGGAAAACAAATAATAACATAATATGATTTTCATAGTATCCATGAAATTGCTGCCAAGACGATCATAGTAGACAAAGTCCATTAATGAACCATGTTTACTTTTCCTTCAATCCCTGTATTACGAAACAAGATATACATGTCGATATAGACATTTATATCTCATATGATACTAATATTTACCCAATGCATTTGAGGGAGATATAGATCCCACCCATATAATAATGAAATATTTCTAACATGTGCCAGGAAAACATAAATCAATCATCATAACAAAACCTATGAAATAAAATCGGATTCCTAAACATCATTCTAGTAAAACATAATCCATATACAAAAAATGGAATTCATAAAAATAATTACATCATAAACACAATAAAATAATAATAATAAGGATATTAACACTACCATATGTCATCTTAGATGGAAAATAATTTTGATAAAACACTTTCACTTAATTCCTGTGGAAAATTTCCTTTCTTTAATAAAAACATTTTCTTTCCTCAAAATGTTACACAATATTAAAAGAATAGAATTTAGTTTAAAATAAAATTGAAACCTTGTGGAGTAATCTTCGTATAAATAAGGTTTTATGAAGATGTAAAAATCCATTCACGTCGTTTAAGTAAAATAAAATTTATCTTATACTCTTTTCGGAAAAGACAAAAATTACCACGTATTGAAAAAAAAGAAAGATTCATTAAATATATTTTCATAAAAATTCACCAATGGGTAAAATTGACCTATAAATAGTATAATAATATAAATAATTTTATATATTGAGAAAACATGAACTTAGATAATAAATATACCCTAGTAAATACTTACCTGTAAACAATCTTGGAAAATAATGAGATTGCGAAATTAACCCTTCCCTTTAACTCGATATCCTTTGTATGTGCTTGAAACTCTTGTATAGTGGGTTTAAACATATTATTAAATTTTAGAAAATCTATAATCATATTTATGACATCATATATTATTCACTTATGAATTTATATTACCTATTAATTTATCAATTCCATGTTAAAGCAACATTTTGGGTAATAATCATTTTTTTATCATACTTTTTTTGATTTGTTATTCTTGATATTATTACTTAAATTGTGATTTACTTACATACAAAATGTAAAAGATTATTTATATATCATATGTATTCATTATATAAATATATATAATAGATAGATAAATGAAATGAAATACACCATTTACGGAGACGGTAGGTCGTACGTACGCATGAACGATGTTTCTGTTTCCTTATTTTATTGAATGGATGAAAGTAAATGATATATATATATATATGTATATAAATAATGTATCAATATTATATCATATATTTCATTAATATTTATTATATATACTTTATAATAATTCCTGAATAGTTAACGTGGAGAATGAATCCCATCACGTTGTGGGGATGGTAAGTCGTACGTACGCACGAGTGATGATATCATTCCCTTGATGGTTAAATAGTATCGAATTTGATGATATATGAATTAAAATAAATAATTATTATGTTATATTAATAATTTAAATTCATTATAGTCATCAATATACCCATCCAAATTAAGTATTTATAGAATAACAATTACAATACAGCGTGGAGATGGTAAGTTGTACGTACGCACACATGGTGATATAGTTATTTGTAGGATAGATAAAAGAAGGTATAAGGTATTACCATAATTATAATAACATATTAGAATGTTTAATATAATGGAGTTATTATTTTATTATGTAATAAAAATATGAAGAATAAGTATATGATAAAAAGAAGTTTTGAATGTGGTGATAAAACAATTACCTCTTTTCAAGTATCTCTTTTTGGTATTCACAAAAGGACTCCTTAAGATTGCTTTATTCCAAAAGGTTGGCCTCTAGGATGAATTTAGGGAAGTTGGGATGAGATTTGGGAAGGGTTGGGATGAACCAAAGGGATTTTCAGGTGTGATTAAAAGATAAGGAGATGTTACCTTTTATAAGAGAGGGGAGGGGAACCTTTGGAAATACCCAAATTATAAAATTAATATCAATTACTTTTTAAAATAAAATACCTCCAATATGGATTATTTGTAATATAATATAAGGTTGGTTATAAATCCTCTCAATTAATAAAATTTTGAAATGTTTTAATTTTATTTTAAACCTTATTATTTTGATTTATCCTTATTTAATCTATTTCATTTTAATTGTTGTAATAATATTCTAAATAATAATTGGTTATAGATATTAACTTTTTTGTTGTAAATTGTAAAAAATTGTATAATTTATAATATTTAAGATCATATAAGTTTAAATTTGAAATTTTTAAATAATTTTTTTATTTTTAAATAATTTAATGGTATTTTATATTTATAAAATATTTATATTTTCAATTTTGACAATATTCAATTATTTTACTACAAATAAAATCCACACATAAGATAAATTAAAAAAATATTTAATACACTCTTAACATATCATATTCATGTATTAAATTCATTTAGAACATTAATTAGTTCATATGATATTTATTTTATTATTTTTAAAACTATTTATTTGATATTTCTATCAATAAAATAAATTATTCATTATTATTGTGTCGTCATTAATAGCTATTATTTAATCTATATAAATTCTAAATAAATTAAAATATTTTATATAATTATATTCAAGTTTTTTATAATATTTATTTTTGAAGTTTCATCATGTTTATCACTATATTAAAATTATTATACTTATAAGATATATGAGAGTGACATGTGGTCACCTTCTTTTGATTTAGTTATAATTAGATCAATTTCATGGAAAAAAGTAAATTAAATGAATCAATTTCAACCCATATGTGAAATTTTTCTACTTTAATTCATCCAATAGGTTTTTTTTCAGGTTTTATCGTAATTTTATTAACTTTATCATATTGTTAGTTAACTTAATTTACCTGATTTAACATTAACTCTAGTAAATAAAGATTATCGGAGATACTATTCATAATATCCAAAAAAATAAAATTTACCCATTAACATAATTTGGACCCACTAATTACAATTATGGAATCAATTTTTCATAATTCAAAACACGTCATTAGAATGAATTAATTTTAAATTAAATATCATTGTCAAAAACCAAAGAGTCGGTTTTTAAGAAGTAAAAACTTATCAAAAGATTGTCCTGTGTTTATAAACAATTTAACTGTGAAATTACTTCCATTGAAAGAAATTGGATTAAATGATAAAAACATAATCCCATTATACATGAAAACCAATTAAAAATAGTATCTAACTATATGAATAAATTAGATAAAAATGCAGTTTTGAATTAAAATGCAGTATTTTTCACTATTGATTAAAATATTATTTTATCAGGAAACATACAAAAAATTGGACCCAAGTAAATTTTCATGTCTAAATTCCATATAATATGTTAATTTTGTAATATATAATTTATAAAAGTGTTAAAAACTATATTTAAAATGGATGCGGCATCAAAATGAAGCAAAATAAAATTTTAAAAAAAATGATTCTTTTATCTGAAAAAATGAACTGGTTCTAATATCATGTCAAGAAAATACATAAGATGAGTGTTAATATAATATTAAATTAAAAACTTGTTTAATACTATTAATAAATTCTAGTTTATATCTCATTATAATATTTTAATAATATATCATTGATTAGTGAAACTCGGTATGGCGTACAATGCAAGCTATCAAGGAAGGTCGCTCTTGTGTGTAACACAAGAAAGGAAAAATGTTGTGTATACTGTAATCTAATACAGGTTTTCATATAGCACAATATAATATTTTTGTTCTGTACAAAAAAAGACATCAATTAAAAATATAATTTTTCACATAAAATCTCAGGGTGTTACCGAACGGCATCTCCAAAAACTCATAAAGTCTATAACTACTCCAACATATAGTCTAGGGTATATATAATGGTCTCCACCTAAAATCACAGTACCCTAACAACAATCCTATCTTAGATAATATCCAATAACTTCTCACCTGATTGAATACATCATCTATGTAATGAAAAGGATACCAGTTCATGATCATCATCAGTTTTAGTCTCCAATAATCTACTCTTTTGTGCATAGTCCCAATTTTATTCTTAATGAAATGTACAGAATAAACCTATAGAAAATTACTTGTTCTTATGAATCTTTTATCTTCTAGATATTATAATTTAACATTAAATTCGTGATGGCCTACCGGTTCCATCATGTCAAGTATGATAGGAAATGGCTTAGCTCCCGGCACTAACATGATCATAAACTCAATCTTCCACTTGAGTAGAAAACTAGATAATTCATCAAGATATATTTCATTAAAATGTTCTACTATATGAAAAAATTATCATGATTCATTTTTCCACTATACAGAACATGGCTTTCTATTAATGTTGTGATACAATCCATTCTACACTATGTTTTTCTATATGACCAGGCTATAGATTTAATTAAACCTGGTGAATATAGTGTCCCCCATCTGGAGATATATTGGTAACTCTCATTATATAATAATTTATATTATCCTAGTATAAAATTAGCCAATCCATACATAGAATAAAATAAAATCATTTCATTTACATTTTAAATATCTCCCAAAAGAAATGACAGTAAATGATTTTAAGAGATCATCCTTATTTTACATGATACTCTCTTACTACACTACAAAAAACAAGTCAATGATCATAAAACCATATGATATCACCACATCTAAGGGGAAAATATTTTATAATTGAGAAGATAAAATAGAATTTTATGATCTTGTATCAAATAAAACACAAAAAGTGTAGATGATACAAGAATCATATCTTTTACCGTAGAAGGATCAAAATTCAAAATAGGCAGAATAGAATGTCTATATTGTAGATGACTTGACTCTCCACCATGGCCTCTAGTCTTTGTACCTTGTGTTATTTTTATCTAGATGGTACTACCACTCCTATGATGGGTTACAACATCCCCAACCTCAACCTCAACATCTAGGGAACTCTAGCTATCTATCTACTCTTGGAATGATAATTCATTTCCTAAATCAAGTGCCTATCCTGATCCAAATACATTTTTCTTCTATTGTGTAATCTAGAAGAACCTCTATAGATAGATTATCCTACTTCAAGCTTGGAGATCCATAGTTGTGGATGGAAATTGTGGGTGGATGTTTCCAAACCCGCCTCACTAAAACCATTACAGAAAAAGATGTGGATCAAAGATGGATTCCAACTACCATGTATTCTTTTCTCACTACAAACATATCCATAACACTCACAATATTGATTACTTCCACAAAAAGAAGAACCCCCAGATGGCCTTGCTGAAATTTCATGGACACTGATTAGGGACTCTCTTAAATTCCCATCCATTTTGAGAGCCTCCTTAATATTGTCTATGAATCTTTTCATGTGAAATACATTCACCTTTGACCTTATCACATAATGAAGCCCATTCAGTAAAATTTTAACCTAGATTCCTCCTTAGCTACTATGGATGGAGAAAAACTTTGTATTTTAATAGAAAATCATGTGTAGATCATGAGTTACCTACCATCATATTTAAAATTCATTAATTATTAGCCCCTCTCATTATGAAACATATCTATATATATGTGGATCAATAACATCAAATCAAAATAATTATAGGTTAGATCCACTTTTTGATCAGATTTCTCCAAAATTTCCCACAAACTCTTTGTTAGTTCTCATAACATATAGGCATCACGCCTCATCTTTCTATCAGTTGGTGTCTTGAAGTGCTTAAAAATCATATTGACTGGATCATTCTAGATATAATCTACTTGATGTCCTCTATCCCTAGTGAATATTGTAAATTATTACAACTGGAACCCTCTAGTAAGATTATACATTGAAGGGATTGTGTAAGAAATATGAATTTCCATGGTTCTTATGAACATTAGATTTTTTCATGGAATTTTTCATCTATCTGGAGGTTTGAAACTATAGGATGTTCCAGCTCAGTAGTGTTTGTAGTGTTCTAATTACTCTTATTTTGCTGCTCAACTCAAAGATATCACAAATTCATTTTCACTACCAAAGTGAACACACTACCTAGAACATAGGTTACTATGCAAGACCAACCACACAAGGCAGGAAAAATAGAGAACTACTCACTCTATAATAGGATTAAGATTCAAATTGGAATAAAATAAGAATTTATTGAATTTATTTTTATCAGGTACATATAAGGATTACATATCTCAGTTTATATTGGAAGACATTTCACATGAAATAGATGTTTCACTATCTTGAATAATTCAGGTGAACATATATCCCTACATGCCTACCATGATGCATGCATACTCATCTCATGCAGTATTATCCCATGGGAAAATCTCATTAAATAATAACATCACACTATAAGTTAATCATTTAAGGTGAAATGACATCAAAATTGTAGCAAGTGAACATCATTAACAACAATATGTTCCCTAAAAAATTAGTTTTCCCCATACATGGGTTAGCTACTTCCAAGAACAAGCTCATTTCCAAGCCTTGACACATCCAAGGATCATTTATACCTTTCCAAAATAGTGATAAAAATTAACCACCTATGATACAGCTTTGTAATGTCTCCGAACATGGTAGTCCCTAATGTGTCTTGGCTTGGTTGGGCACATGACCTCAGGCGCTCCTTCCCATGTGCTACATGATAATGACTAATTGTGAGAATGTAAGGAATATATTTGGGACACTATACCCACTAGTACAAACTATAAAAAATAATTTATTAACATAAATAATAAAGCATTCACCATAACAAAATTAAATGAAAAAACAAACAAGATAAATAATAATTAACAATATGTAATGTCATGTTTAATGAAATTATATGGAGTAATGATGGTCATACAATAATACACTAAAAACCTCATTAACTAACACCAAATACCCTAACACCGAAACCCATGTCATTCTCATCTACAAGATCTTACAAATATGGAATGCAATCAATCATCACATTGACTATTCCCATTTTCTATACCAACAACCATGAAATCATTTCAAGTTCCAAATGTTCGGACAAATAGAGTTTGAGAAAAATTCAGTAGGCCAACACCCATAGTGTCCAAACAACCAATTATAAAGTTATAATGAATGCATTAAAATGATAAAAATGAGTATTTATTAATCAATTAATACAAATCAAAAAATAAATCTATTGAAACTTGGGATCTATTTTGACACCTAGGTCAGCCATGGCTACTTCATAACGATGCTAGTATCACTATCTTGTGGTGTAACCTCCTAAATCAGGATGGATCACCAAAATTGTTACTAGATTATCCAAAGCCAATATGAATTTACATAGTCATATCTCATGTGACCATTTCATACTAGACCATAGGTCCATGATAGATCCACATATGTCTTCCTATAGTGCATGCTCTCGATGGGAAAGTAGTCATATCATACTGGACCCTTAGACTATTATACTTCCACCTACATGTTCCCTTTTCAAACATCCAAACCAAGGGAAATTCTAAATGTCATAACATATCATATTTTATTGTTGGATTATTCTAGATCCACTTACATGTTCCCATGGAGCACTTCAAACAAATAAAATTGTTTATTGTAATAATTACAAAGTCATAAAAAGACAAAAGAATAACTAGTGATTATTTGGATTCTTCATTGTTAGGATGTATCACTATTGGAAAGAATCAAGTAACCAATCATAAACATGTTATCAAGTTATCATAAGCTATGTTGGTCAATTCAACTAATTACAAATTTTCCATCCATTCATTCTAAATATGTGGATTCTCATACATCAAGATGGATCAATGATATCATATCATGTCAAGTTAACAATTATAAAATCTCAAAAGTTATACTAAATTCACAGTATTCATGTAACACCCTGACCCTAGTTAGCTAGATTTGGTGAATTATTACATAAAATTGGCATTATCACAAGGAAATCATGTCTCAAATGACTAATCTATTTAGTATTATTGTAAACAAGATTCATACATAAGTTCAACTTTATAGCTTAAAGAGAAATACAAAAAAAAATATTTCATTAGAAAAATTAAAGCCTACTAGATTATGCCTACATGTAACTCATAACTAACTTCTTCATAACCTGGGTAAATAAAACATAAAAAAAAGGGTTGATATCAAATGCTCAGTAAGGGTAAGTAATATAGTGGCAAATGACATAAATATTAAGCATGGTAAATAATTGAAAACCACATGCCTTTAGCAATAATAAACATGAATAATCTTATGGAAAGAATATGAGCTGATAAAATAATTCCATAATAAAACATAATCATGGGTATTATACTAGTCGAATTACCACAAGAACCATCAATATTATTTCCATAATTAGGGAATGTATAATGCCGGACATTCTGAAACATTTTGTCACGGCCTCGGCCAAGACGTCTAAAAATGATTAAGGCCTCGACCAAAACCATAAATCAAATTGGGAAAGGGACTTGGCCAATTCCACATCTAGTTGTCTCAGGAGACTTACCAATGCATCTAGGAGCTATAGCAGGCTGCACCCATCAATTACTATGTCTAATACAATCCTCATATGAAAAGGTTTAAACATATCATAAACATTCGTATTAAAACTAGCATACGTAATGTCAATAATTTAACCATAAAATATAAATGGTATAAAAATATAACATCCACAATCAAACATATCACAAAACCTTCAATACAATATAGAAGTTTTGTATCTTAATAAATCAACATCAAATAAACTTAAAATCCATCAAAGGATGTTGACATAGATGAAATTAAAAACCTTTTTAGAGAAATATATATTTCTATTTGAAATCATTTAAGAGTAACATAATTATATTATAAAACTTTTACTTTTAAAATATTCTTATAATATTGTAAGGGAAGCTTCGAAGATTTTATATAGATAGAAAATAGCCACACCCGCCGTATATGTTAAAAAGGACATTGTTACCTCAATTTTTTTGAAAAGGTTAAAAAAGACCTTGTTTGGAAAATGACAGAAATATTCCTTTATAAACATCTTATAAAAAGTCAAAAACGGGTATAAATGAATTTAACCCATATTCTTTAAACTAGTAATAATATATTTAAATACTTTTTTTAAGAAACATGGATGTGGATGATAAAGAGGTCTCAGTAGATAATTACGTATAAACAACCACAAATAATGATGATATTGTGAAATAAACCTTAACTTGTAATTTTACTTGGTTGATGGTAGCTTAACCTCCTATATAATGGTAAAATAATTGTTATTAAATTATACATGAATCATATACATTAATATGATATCATATATTATCTTTTATCATTTCTTTTTTAATAATATCTTAGTATTATCGTCGTTTCGGGTTTTAACTTACTCATTTTCTTTGATATGTTTTCTGACATAAGTCATTTTTATTATTGATAAGATGTATCTTATTCATATCCAGAATGATATCTAGTACTTAAGCATTATTTTTAATCAGAAAATTAGAATTATACTTGAATGGATATGATGAGGAATGAATCTCATCACGTTCGTGGAGACGGTTGTCCGTACATACGCACGAGCGACACTATCACCCTTTTTGAATTAAAATAATATATAATTGGATAGTATATCATATATAAAGAATAAATATCTTGTTATATTTATTATTTACATGAATTACACATCATTATTATACACATCCAAATAATAAGGTATTGAATAACAATTATACCATGTCGTGGAGACGGTAAGCCGTACGGACGCACGTATTGTGACATGTTATTCAAGGGACTAATAGAATACTGAATATGGTTGTACAATGGTTATAATAAAATCACAGTATATAGGGGATACTAGAGTTATTATTTTAGAATATAAATATCAAATAAAGAATAAGCTGAAGAAAAAAGGAACTTGAAAGAGGGTGGTGAAAACTTTACCTCTTCTTCGGGTTCTTCCTTTTTATTTGATCAAAAGGGCTCCGTAGGATGGCTTTCTGATAAAAATAAGACCTCTAGGTTTATGTGAGAGATTTTGGGAGGATGTTTGGGTAGGGTTAGGATGAACAAAAAGGCTTTGATGGTTTGAAGAATTGGTTAGAAGTGGTGTCCTTTTATAAGTGGGAGGAGAGGCTCTTTAGAAAAAAATTATAGTATTATTTTATAATAAATTCATATTCAGTTTATAATGGTTCCAAAGTAATTTATTCAAAGTCTTAGGTGGGAATGGGTTTAAATCCATTCAAACAATAGATTTTATACTGGTTTAGGTCATTATATTAGACTTATCCTTTAGTTTTAACTCTTATTTAATTACTTTGACACTCATGTCACTTTGTAATTTTCTATTATATAGTTAATAAACATATTATAGACATCCGAGAGACCCCATAGTGGTCCATTAATGATAAAAAAATAATTCTATAAGTCATTTGGAAAAACCTTTGATTTTTAGGAATTAAATATCAATTAATAATATAATATTTGTTTTAAAAACTCTTTTATGTAAATTTTGAAACTACTGGGTATTTCGTTTTTGATAAATTCATAACAGCATTATTACATCAAACCTAATTCATTTAATCAACTGTAACATGTCATATTAACCTATTAAATTTTTGGGATTCATTAAAAGTCTCAAATTATATTTATTTGGGTATTTATAATATCAATTATTTTAATATTTCACCAATAAGGTAATTACTGCATCATCATTGTGTCATAAATAAATTAAATTATTTAATGTCTAAAAATAATAAATAAAATATTATTATTTAGGAATTATTTGTATCTTTCTAATAAATATTTATAATCGAAAATATAATATATATAACCCTATGTAAAAATCGTTTTTCTAAAAGATATAAGCTTGTGTCATTTTTGTATTTACATTAACTTAATTAATATAAAGTGTCCCTATCACCTGCAAGTGGATCGATGGGGTCCCAAAATCGACCCAAAGATTCCCATTGTCGTAAATGTATCACCAATAATGTTAGGACATGTTTTAGGGTAATTTATTATTAATATAATTTTACTTTTTTACCCTTATTTACCGGATTTAACCTTTAACTGTGGTAAATAAAATATTTACTGAAGTAATTATTCAAAATTTATAAAAATAAAAGTTTCCTATTTACACAATTTGGACATCCTGATTCCAAATATGGAATCCATTTTTCCAAATTCTAAACACATAAGTAGTAGAAAATAATTTAAAATTAATTCCTGCTGTCAAAACAAAAAGCGGGTTTTTAAGAAATAGTAACTATCAAAAGATTGAAACTTGTTTATGTCTGGTTTAAATATGAAATTATGTCTAATGACCAACATTGTATTAAATGGTAAAAATATATTATAAATATAATTCAAAATCACTGAAATTAATAATCTATCACTATTAATTATTTTGATTAAAAATGTTGTTTTTAATTAAAATTTAGTAATTTTCACTATTCATCAAAATATAAAAGTTATCTGAAAAGTACCAAAATTTTACCCTAGGATAATATCAATATTCTGAATCCAAAAAAAACTCCATTTTTAGAGATAAAATTTTTAAAATTTCAAAAAGTGGGTATGACTATTCATATAAGCTAATTTGATTGGTTGTGGTGTGTGTTAAAACTCTAAGTTACGTACAACACATGCTACTGTATTATTCAAAGAGAAGTGTACCATGGAATCTTGGGGTGTTACATTCTCCCCTCCGTCAAATGCTTTTGTCCTAGAAATTTCTAGAAAATTTCTGTATAAAAAGACTCTGGTGGTTCTTCATCATAAGTTCCTCAGGTTCCCACGTTGCCTCTTCCATCTTATGGTTCCTCCATAAAACTTTTACCAGACGTGTAGTCCTGTCTCTCAGCACTTGATCTCTCGTATCAAGAATCCTGACGGGCTCTTCGCAATAAGATAGATCGATTTCCAGTTCTAATTACTCATAGTTGAGTACATGAGTTTGTTTAGGCATGTATTTTCTCAACAGTGATACGTGGAACACATCATGAACTTTGGAGAGACTTGGCGGAATTTCTAATTAGTAAGCTACAACCCCAATTCGTTCTAGAATTTCAAATGGTCCGATGTAGCTGGGACTCAATTTACCTTTATTACTGAAACATATAACTCTTTTCCATGGAGATACCTTCATGAAAACATGATCTCCTTCCTGAAATTCGAAATCCTTCATTCTGTTGTCAGCATAGCTCTTCCGCATACTTTGAGTTGCTTTGATGTAGTTTTGGAATACCATTACCTTTTCGATTGTTTCCTCAACCAGTTCTAGGACTATGAGTTTTCGTTAACCAACATCATCCCAACAGGTTGGTGTGCGACATCTCTTCCCATATAATGTTTTATATGGTTCCATCTGAATACTTAAAGGGAAGATATTGTTATAGGAAAATTCTACCAGGGGTAAATATTGATCCCACATACATTGAAAGTCAAGTGAGAAAGATCTAAACAAGTATTCTAAGATTTGAATAGTCCATTCAGATTGTCCATCTATTTGAGGGTGGTATGTAGTGCTCAAACGAAGTTCAGTATCCAAGGCCTTCTGATGACTCCTCCATAATCATGAAGTAAAACAGGGATCACGATCCGAAACAATCGATAGGGGTACTCCATGAAGTCTCACAACTTCATTAATATATAGTCTTTCTAGACGTTCAAATGGTAGATTTTATCATATAGAAAGAAAATGTGTTGAATTTTTAAGATGATCAACAATGACTCATATTGCATCATTCCTTCTAGGAGTCTTTGGAAGCCCCATGACAAAGTCCATCGTAATATTATCCCATTTCCACTCCGGTATGGGAAGATGTTGAATGACTCCTCCAGGTTGTTTCCTTCTAGCTTTCACTTGTTGAAAAACGATACATCTTGACACAAAATCATCAATCTCCCTCTTCATTTTTTCCCACCAAAAATTTTCTTTCAAATATCTGTACATTTTGGTTCTCCCATGGTGTATAGTGAAATTGGAGGTATGAGCATCATCTAAAAATTCCCTTTTTAGATCAGGTATATCAGGAACACAATGTCTCTTCCCGAATTTCAAAATTCCTTCTTTATACACAAAGTCTCTCAATCTCCCATCATTCACAGCTTTAATATTATTTTAAAATTCTTCATCATCGGTCAGAGATCTCTTAATCCTTTCTAGTACAGATGGTATGGAAACCATTTGAAAAAGAATTGATGTTTCTCCTTCCATGGGTATTCCCATGTCAATCATTACAAGATCCATGAAAATTGGATCCCTTTAAATTTTCATATTGTTCAAAACTCGATGATCATTTCTGCTCAAAGCATCTGCCACCTTATTTTCCTTCCCCAGGTGGTAGTGTATTGTACAATCATAATAATTGAGTAATTCAAGCCATCTCCTTTGCCACATGTTGAGTTCTATTTGTGAGAAAATATACATCAAAATCTTGTGATCAGTATAAATCTCACATTTTTCACCATATAGGTAGTGTCTCCATATCTTCAATGCAAAGATCATAGGTGGAAACACGAGATCATGAGCATTATAGTTTTTCTCATGAATTTTCAACTGTCGTGATGTATAGGCAATAACCCTATCATTCGGCATAAAGACACAACCAAGTCCTTTCTTTAATGCATCACTATAAATAACGAACCCATCATTCCCTGATGGTAGAATCAATATAGGAGCATTGACTAATCTTCTCTTCAGTTCTTCAAAACATTCTTCACACTCTTTTGCCCAAAAAAATTTATCCCCCTTACGTGTAGGCTTCATTAATGGGTTTTCCAATCGGAAAAAATCCTTGATGAAGAGTCGATAAAAACCTGCTAAACCAACAATACTGCATACCTCGGTTATACTCGTCGGTGCTGGCCATTCATGGATTGCTCATTTCGTAGAAGGATCAACAGAGATTCCATCCTTAGAGACAATGTGTCCATGAAAAGAAATCTCTTGAAGCCAGAATTCACACTTGCTAAACATCCCACATAATTCATGTCTTCTCAAAGTCTTCAATATAATCCGCATGTGATTTTCATGATCTTTTCAGATTTTAAAGTATACCATGATATCATCAATAAATACCACTAAAAATTCATCAAGATATTCCTTGAAAACACTATTCATTAGATCAATGAAAATAGAGGTTGCATTAGTCAGCCCAAAAGGCATTACTGTAAACTTGTAAGGCCTGTACCTAGTTCAAAATGATATCTTCGGAATGTATTTTTTATTCACACACAACTGATGGTATCCAGACCGAAGGTCAATCTTTGAAAAGTATTGAACTCCATGCAGTTGGTCAAATAAATCATCAATGCGAGGTAGGGGATACTTGTTCATTATTGTTATGGCATTGATCTCCCTGTAGTCACTGCACAACCTCATAGATCCATCATTATTCTTAAAAAAGGATAGGGGCTCCCCATGGAGAAACACTAGGGTGAATAAATCCCTTATTACTCAATTCCTCCAATTGTTTCTTTAGATCAACTAATTCCACAGTGGTCATTCTATAAGGGGTTTTTGATATGGGCATTGAACTAGGAATTAAATCTATGGAAAACTCAATATCTCATTCTGGAGGATGTCCATGTAAATCTTCCAAAAACGAATCTACATATTCAATCAAAATAGGTACATACTCTATTTGAACATTCCTTTCCTCACCCACAATTATTTCATTCTCTGCCTCCCTGATAATTGAATTTAGTTGAGCTACTAGGGGTGGATCTAGATAAGAATTAGTTGGCGAAGATTATGCTCTAAAGATAAGGTGTTCCTTATCATCATAATCAAGAATCATAACCTCCTTATTATTACAATAAATCTTTGTATCATGGTCCAAAAGAAAATCCATACCGAAGATTATATCAAATTCAATCATAGGTATGCTGATGATATTAGAAGATAGAGAACATTGATGTGCTCTAATGGGGACTGATTCACAAAACATCGATGCAATGATACTTCCATTATGATTTTTAACTGACAACTCTCTTGTTTAATCAAATTGGAAATATCTAATTTTCATAGAAAACTGGGAAGATATTAAACAATGCAAAGATCCAGAATCAAATAATGCATTTGCTAAACTTTAGGAAACCATTAAATTAAATGCCACCACGTCTTTCGGGGCTTCAACCTCAGCAGTAGTGATTGCATAAGCTTGGACTTGATCCCTTGGGCTTTTATAAGGCAAGTTTCCTTGACGCTTTTGAAATTAATTTTCATAATGTCCCATCTCCCAACAATTTTATCATTGAACATTTGTAGAGTCTTTCTTTCCATTACAATCACCAGATATATGGCCTTTCGTTCCACATTTGTAGCATACTCCTTTTCCTTTTTGACAGGAACTAGGGTGCTTCCTTCCACAATTATCACAGGGTGGAAATTCAATTCTACACTTCTTCCCTGTTTCCTTATTTCCTTTCCTAGAGTGTTCATCATATCTCTTCTTCTCTTTCATTTATTTAAATTCATAAGACTTAGATAATTCATTTTCTGTCTTGATAGCACATGAGATAATATATTTGTATGATGAGAAGGATTGTGATAGTAATGCTTGATGGATAAATGGTTTTAACCCATTAAAGAAATGATCAATCTTACTTCTTGGGTTATGTATATAATCTGCAGTATGACTCTCTAACCTTCTAAATTTAGCCTCATTCTTTGCAGCATTCATTGCAACATTCTCGTCCTCCTTTTGCCTCAGACATAGAAATTGTCTTTCCATATCCGCTCGATGGTCATGAGGAAACTATTTTTCTATGAAAATTTTATTAAATTCCCTCCATTCCATATTTTATACTTCCACGTCATCCTTTGTGTTTTTAATCAAGGACCACCATTGATCAACATCTCCATTGAGGTGATAAAATGCCATGACAATGTTTTCCCTTTAACTACTCCCCAAAGCGTGGAATATTTTCTCTAAGAAATTTATCCATTTCTCATCCACTAATGGATTTGTACTCCCATTTATTTTCGGTTGTTTCCTAATGAAGAGATCTAACACTGATCCTTCACACTGTGGATCTAGGTGCCCCATACGGGTATGTTTATTATTCATAACCTGAGTGAGTTGTCCCAGTATGGTGATAAGCTGATCATCAATAGTTGCATCACTAGCACCAGTATAATTATGTTGAGCATGAGGGAAATCCCTACAAGGAGTGCATGCATTGATACGGTTTCCATTCCTTCCACTTGGTTCCATTTCTAAACAATGGAATAAACTAGATTAGTTTATGAATTGAAATATATAATTCCATACCTCTAAAACAAACAACATAAATTCAACAGTTTATGGATATAATCCATAATCATAAAAAATGTTTTCTTTGAGGAAGTATATACTCATAATCCTTCATAATGGTTTGTAAACAAAATTCTAATTATCCTAAGCATATCCCCTAGGATTATAGTAACCATGAGGGAAGAAAGGCCCGTTGTCGTGCACCAATTCCCATTCGAGTCTAGCTCAAAGCGGTGTTTTTGGGTTTTACCCCTTGGTACGTCTGTGACAGATCCGCCTCTACCCTCTCATATCTAGACAGGGATGTATTTATTGGAAAACTCACAAAATCTATACAATACCAAAATTCTAGAAAGTTCTTCTATAATAATCCTCCAAGTACATTTTAGGTCTATGTGCTCTAATCAGAGTTTATCTAAATCTAGTTTCCAATGGTTGTACTAAAATTCCTCTAATACCAACTGTAACGCACTGACCCTAGTTACCCTGAGCCGGTGCATTATTACACAACCTTCGCATGATCACAAGGAAATCATGTCTCGAAAGACCAATTAGTTTAGTATTATTGGAAACATGATTCATACATAAGTTCAACTTTACAGCTTGAAGATAAATACAACACAAATATATTTCATTTAAATATCCAAGCCTCCTAGATTCTGCCTGTAGGTCACTCATAACTATCTTATTCATATCCTGGGAAAATAAAACATAAGAAAAGGGGTGAGATCAAACGCTCAGTAAGGGTAAGTAATACATCGGAAAATGACAAAAATATTAAGCATGGTAAATAATTGAAAACCATATGCCTTTACCAATAATAAAAATGAATACTTTTATAGATAGAATATGAGCTGAGTAAATAATTCCATAATAAAACATAATCATGGGTATTATACTAGTTGAATGACCACATGAACCATCAATATTATTTCCATAATGAGGGAATGTATAATTCCATACATTCTGATACATTTTTTCAAGGCATCATCCAAGACGTCTAAAAATGATTAAGGCCTTGGGAAAAACCATAAATCAAATTGGGAAAGGGCCTCGGACAACTCCACGTCCAGTTTTATCATGATACCTACCGATATATCAAGGAGCCATATTTGGCTCCACCCATCACTTACTACGTCCAATACATTCCTCGAATGAAAATGTTTAAACATATCATAGACATTTATATTAAAACTATCATACAAAATGTAAACACATTAACCATAAACCACGAATGGTATGAAAATATCACATCCATATTCAAACATATCACAAAACCATTAATACAATATGGATGTTTTGTATCATAATAAATCAACTTCAATTAAACATAAAATCCATCAAAGGATGTTGAAATAGATGGAATCAAAACCCTTTTTAGAGAAATATGTATTTCTATTTGAAATCATTTAAGAGTCTCATAATTATAATATAAAACATTTATATTGAAAATATTATTATAATATTTTATGGGATTCTTCGACGAGTTTATAACTGTAGAAAATAGCCGCACCCACCGTATAAGTTAAAAAGGACATTCTCACCTTAATTTTGTCGAAAAGGTTAAAAAGGAATTTTTTTGGAAAATGATAGAAAGATTCCTTTATAAAAATCATATAAGAAGTCAAAAAAGGGTATAAATGTCATTAACCCATATTCTATAAACTATTAGTAATGTTTTTAAAATCATTTTTAAGAAACATGGATGTGGATGATAAAGAGGTCCCAGTAGATAATTATGTATAAACAAACTTGGATAATGAAGAGATTGTGAAATAACCCTTACAATGTAATTTTACTTGGTTGATGGTAGGATAATCTCCTGTATAGTGGTGAAGTAATTGTTATTAAATTATACAAGCATCATATATATGATCTTTTAACATTTCATTGTTAATAATATCTTAGTAATATCATCGTTTCTGGTGTTAACTTACTCATTTTCTTTTATATGTTTTGTGACATAAGTCATTTTTATTATGGATAGGTTGTATATTATTAATATCCATAATGATATCAAGTCCTTAAAAATTATTATTAATCATCAAATTATAATTATACTTGAATGGATATGACGGAGAATGAATCTCATCATGTTCGTGGAGACGGTAGTCCGTACGTACGCACAAGAGACAATATCACTCTTTCGATATTAAAATAATATGTAATTGGATATTATATCATATATACAGAATAATTATCATGTTATATTTATTATTTACATGAACTAATCATCATTTTTATACCCATCCAAATAATAATGTATTGAATAACAATTACACCATGATGTGGAGGCGGTAATCCATATGCACGCACGTACGGTGACATGTCATTAAAGGGATGGATAGAATACTGAATATGGTTATAAAATATTAAAAATAACATAAAATTTTATAGGAGATAATGGATTTATTATTTTAGAATATAAATAACAAAGAAACAAGATGTTGAAGAAGAAAGTAACTTGAAAGAGTGTGGGGACAACTTTACGTCTTCTTCGGGTTTTTCCTTTTGATTTGATCAAAAGGGCTCCTTAGGTTGACTTTCTGATCAAACTAAGGCCTCTAAGTTTATGTGAGGGAATTTGGGAGGATACGTGAGTAGTGGTTGGCCTAACCAAAAGGCTTTGAAGGTTTGAAGAATTGGTTAAAGTGGTGTCCTTTTATAAGGGGGAGGAGGAGCTCTTTAGGAAAAACTTAATGTACTATTTTATAATAAAATCATATGCGGTTTCTAATTGATGAAAATTGGATAATTCAAATTCTAAGGATGGTATAGGTATATATACATTCAACCAATATATTTTAGATAGGTTTGAATCATTATATTAACCTTATCAATTAGTTTTAACTCTTAGTTAATTAGTTTGACACTTACCATGTTACTTTGTATTTTTATATTATATAGTTAATAACCATACTATATACATCAAACCAACCCCAAAGTGGTCCATTAATGATAAAAAAATAATTATATAAGTCCTTTGGCCGATCCTATGAATTTTATGAATTAAATATCAATTAATAATATAATATTTGTTTTAAAAACTCTTTTTTGTCAATTTTGAAACTATTGGGTATTTTGTTTTTGATAAATTCATAACAACATTATTACTTATAACCTAATTCATTTAATCAACTATAACATGTCATATTATCCTATGAAATTAGTTGGATTCATTAAAAGTCTCAAATTATATTAATTTGGGTATTTATAATATCAATTATTGTAATATTTCACTAATAAGGTAATTACTGCATCATCATTGTGTCATATATAATCTAAATTATTTAATGACTAAAAATTATAAAAAAAATATCATTATGTAGGATATCGTTTTATCTTTCTAATTAATATCTATAATTGAAAATATAACATATATAATCATTTTAAAAAAATTTTTTCTAAAAGATATAAGCTAATGTCATTTTTGTATTTACTTTATCTTAATTAATATAAAGTGTCCCTATCACCTACAAGTGGCTCCATGGGGTCCCTAAATCGACCCAAATATGCCCATGGTGGTAAATGTATCCACCAATAATGTTAGGAAACGTTTTAGGGTAATTTATTATTATAATAATATTATTATTTTAACCATATTTATCGGATTTACCCTTTAACCATGGTAAATAAAATATTTACCGATGTAATTATTAAAAATGTCTAAAAATAAAAGATATCTATTTAAAATATTTGGACATCCTGATTATAAATATGGAATCCATTTTTCCAAATTCAAAACATAGAAGTGGACGAAATTAATTTTAAATTAATTCCCGTTGTCAAAACAAAAACCGTGTTTTTAAGAAATAATAACTATCAAAAGATTGACACTTGTTTGGGTCCGATTTAAATGTGAAATTATGTCCAATGACCAAAATTTTATTAAATTGTGAATGTATATTCTAAATATACTTTAAAATCACTCAAATTAATAATTTATCACTATGAATTATTTTGATTAAAAAAGTTGTTTTTAATTAAAATTTAGTAATTTTCACTATTTATCAAAATATGAAAGTTATCCAAAAAGTACCAAAATTTTACCCTAGGATAATATCGGTATTCCGAATCCAAAAATGATGTCATTTGTTTGAGAGATAAAACTTATAAAATTTCAAAAATTGTGTATTACTATTCATAACAGCTACTTTGATAGGTTGTGGTGTGGGTTAGAACTCGATGTTGCATACAACACACGCTACTGTATTATTCAAAGAGAAGCATACCATGAAAGTTTAGTGTGTTACAAGTCAAAGATTACATATCATCATAAATTCAATGGTAGGATCACATATGCAGTGCCCACAAGTCCAATATCAATGCCAATGGACCCAAAAAGATACATGGGGGGTCTAAGTAAGTGAATTGGTTTAAACCATAAATTATTAACAAAAGTTCATAAAAAATGGTGTTCTGGTTCAATCAGTGTTATTTGAAATATTTTAGAACTTTAAATATGCAATAACTAGTTTTTAGACCACAAACATCAAAAAAATGAAGAAATGGAAAATCTATCAATGTATGAGGGAACCGTTTTCTTCTTCTATCCTTGACTTCAATGAAACCAAGACAATAAGTCAACACAGACATACCAAAATGATCTATGTAAAACAATCCATACCATGGTCCTCTCATGGAATAGAAATGGGTCACTGAGTATCAGAAGAATTAGAAGACTTTCTATCAGTCTATTAATCTAGAACATGATGATCTAATGGAACATAACTTTTAGTTTGGAGATGAGTTCATAGAGGCATCCATGGAAGGGATGTAGTTGGAAGGGATAATTTGATACTAGGTTTATCAGACACTAAAATACATGATCAATCCTATATATATTTTTTACTATGAGGATTATGGCCTAGAGCCTAGTGAATTATATGTGGAACACCCAATGTAGAATGTAAAATGGACTGAGAAAGTATTATGAGGACTGATGGTTCCACTTGTCTATATCTTATATCTCCATATGAAGACCCAAGAAGAGTCTTAGGAGTGGGAGGAAGATGTCTGGAATAAATGTTCTGGGTTATTTGAGTCGAACCAATAAAAAAACTTATTATGAAATATAATTCATTAGGGGGTATTGTAATGTCCTCACATAATTCAATGTAAAATATTTTTCTAGTATATTAAATTATCTATTTTATTTTTTGTTCATATATTTTATTGGTGTTTAAGTGGATTATTTTTAGTATAATGGATCTAGTAATTAAGGATTCCAGATCTGTAGAGACATGACCTTGTCATGGATATAACACTACCACAAGTTAGACATTAGAGTTATAGTAGGTATATAGTTTTCTACAGACACCTCTAGTCAGTCTGTGGGGCCAAAAGCTGACCGATGGAGTATTTCTTGGTGTGTAATAAATTAATCCTATTAATTTTTAATTATATCCATTTTTACCACATTTAATAAAAAATACCACCCTTTCACCGTATTTTGAATCAGATTCCACATCCATTGACTCATGAGATTTCTCATTCACCCCCTTGGATTTTCAATGTTGGATCAATCCATTGACACTAGAATGTTATGTTATTTCCTTATCTACATAAAATTACTCTTTTTTTCCTAAGATATTTCCCTGAATATATAATATATCTATGGATTCTATATATATTTTATGATGATTTCTTCCATAATTCCTAAATTGGTGATGGATCTATCCGGTTGATGATGACTATTGATAAAATCTGGACCTTCCTTCATATATGGGAGTCTTATGTGCATGTGATTATAGACCTACATGAAAGACATCATCTTGATGGAATATTTTGGATAATATCATAATATATTGTAAATATCTAATATTCAGTTGATGATCCCTTAGAAGATTTATGGTGGACTCTATATGACAATGAAATCCCAATGATTGGAGTTAGATCCCCCATGAACCAGGGACATTATTTAGTGAGATATCATATTGGTCTTCTTGAGACTTTATTATTATTGAACCTCATCATGAATCTATTTTTAGATAAAATATTCGTGTTGATTGAAGAATGTTGGTTATAACTGAGGTTTCATTTTAAAATTTACAAGGAATTCCTGATATGATATTTAATATCCAAAAAATAAACTAAATTGGAGTCTTCTTACTTGACATATCATGAATATATTTCCATTGTTATAATATATAAGGTATGTAATTCTAGAAACTCTTTTATTGGTATGGAATCTCTTGAGGTTTCTTGTCTAAACCTCTTTTTTTTAATCAACATATGTATCATTATTGTACGAATTAGTTTTATGTGGGTGTGAAACATGGTCCCATCATAAATCCATTGATGAATATGAGAGTTACTCTTTAATGCTCTTGAGTTAGGATGTTCCTTACCATAAAGGGCCTTGTATATGAAATTATAATGCTATAATTTTTTACACTTCAAAACCAAAGATTGATATGTGATTATATTTGGGTATGTTAGTGACCGTTGAGACTATGCTTGATATGTGATCATATGATTTAGTTGTACCCTCTTGAGATATTTTCTATTTATGCCTTATTGTTCCTTGAAATGATACATATTTATTCTAGTATTACATACCCCATGGAAACATGATTAATTTATCAAGAAGATTAAGTCGTGGGGTTTCGGTTAGACGACCCCTTAGAGAAGAAGCATGATGATATGATGATACCAACAACATGTGGCTTGTGTGAGGGAATGCATTATATAATAGACATGTATTCTAACATGGGGCTAGACCATGCATAAGAAATGACAATCCATTATATATAGGATGAAATGGGATAATTCCAAGTAAGGTGATGTGATTACCAAATTACATAAGACATTTTAAGGGCGGATTACCATTATCCAAGTCTAACGATCACCGTTATGGTGAGGCGTGCGGTGTTCTTGGTAATAACCTCCATCGAGGTGGGGCATGTGGAATTTTCCTAAAATTGGATCTTATGGACATGAATGACACGTTTAGGGTTCCAACTAAGAATGGGATGTGCGGAGTATTTTGTTATATTTTATTACAAACATTGAAATCATTACCAACATCTTTTCATAGTATTTGGGGTTGGGGATCCTATAAGCATTGTTAGTCAATAATAAATTAGCACATCTGTTGTGGTATATTTATTACAAAATTTAATTTTTATCATGACATAAATTATTATATATTCATTTATACTTTTGTAAATTAAGAATTATTGGACTCCTAATAGGTTTATTACCCACAGATTTATGGGAATCTTTTTATACATACAGATTTCATGACAAGGTATAAAGTGATTGAAAAAAACCATACGAAAGGGAGTTAGAGTGATAGAGGAATAGATTTATTTGCGATGATTGGACATATAAATTATTATTTATTCTACATTTATTTAATTTTTTCTTGATTACATTATTTGAATACCCAAATTTAGGAGTCCTGGTATTATTTTTCTGTATGGAAATTGTTTTGCATTTTATTATAGATGTGTTTATTTATTTCACAAATTTATTTTATTTTATCATTTATAATTTTATTTATTGTCACTAGAGGTAAAGTATCTGAACTAATGACACTTGGACCATTGTTATAATTTGACAAACTCTTTAATGTGGTGTGGTGAGCATGAGGCTATGCATAATTGCAACTCAGACTCGGTGACTCGGGATGGGATGTTAAAAAGTGGTATCAATCAAATTAAACTAATAATGTCACTAAAAGTATCCTACAATAGGTCCCAAAGTTCCTTCCCAATTGACACGATCTCATGAAAAGAACTATGGTATAGAATAAACAAATTGGAACAATTTCACTCCTCAACATACATATGCCAAGATTAAACAATTAGAGAATCACAATAGAAAACAAGAATATATATCAAATGTCAACAAACAAAAAAAATATCACATCCAATATATGGATAGAAAAGTCTCAACAAAAAACTAGAAGACTATAAACATGGAACCTAAACCAACCAATGGGTCTATCTCTTCACAACCATAAGTCATCCCCATCCCAATCCATCAGAAAGGAAACACGAACTAAGAGTGTTCTATTCTACATGATGATCTTCCCTTTTTCATTATCATGGAAAAACAAGGCTATAAACATCTAAAGTAAAATGTACGATGTTATCATTAATTATGACTAGGATACCACCAATAATCTATAAAATTTCTATAAACATGCATCCATTAGTTCAAGAATAATTAAATTTCTATAAAATTTCAAAAGAAATCATTTTCTATTCTTAAATTATCCATTTGTTTTCCATTCAAAAAACATTAAATTCCATTCAAAATAATTCCATATTCAGATAAATAATGAAATATTATGTATCAAATATCCAATGGAATAAAAATATAAAAATAAACAGTTTTTAAGGAATCTATAACTATATCAAGATCCTGTGGACTAATAAGCATATCCAAAGACCATTTAAGTAATGTAATATCAAATCTACCAAATAGGGAAATAAATGTAGTGAGGTTGTATGAAACTAAACCACTAAAAATGGAATTATAGTCTTCATACAAGACTCCTAATGTTTAGGAACCTTGACACCTCAGAAAGGATACCCTAAACTACATGAAATCAAGGGAACCTCCATTAGGAATAACCTACTCCAAAGGGTCTATTGTATGTTTACTTTTACACTATAACTCACAGTAACACAATGTGATATTATATCATCATTATATTCAATGAAAAAAACACATTTCATAAAAGTATTCCATTTAAAATACATTTCAATTTCATGAACTCATTTTTATAAGAACATTTCTATAATAATTCCACATGTATCCCATGATTAAAAACCCTTTTACATTTTAAACCCATATTTGAGGAAATTTTACAAAAATATCAAGTGTTTCAAATGGAATCCATCCCTGACCCAATTTTTTAAAATATAAACAATTCCGTTAAAATTAATAACTAATTTAAATTAAATCATCATGACACCATAATTAATTCAAAGGGTTAAACCTTATGGTTGATACACATACCTTGATATTGATGGCAATGATATTTCCATCAAGACATCTGACTAGGAAGTGATCATATTATCATGATCCTGTATTTAAATAAAACCACCTAAATTATCAATATTTGTGCTAGATCTAAAGATATAGTCACATAAGACCTCAAAATCATGGAGAAAAATATAAAAACAGATTAAAAGGATCTACATACTAGCTTACACCCAATGGAGATCTAATCATTCAATTGACATTGTGATATTTCAATTAGATGTGAGGAATAGAAAAAAGTGTCACCATAGATCCTCTAAACTGATAGAATACAAATTAGTTTTGAGATAGAAGGATAATAAACGTTATGTAATTTTTTTTGTGAAAATGATATTTTCACCATTTCTAAACTTCACACCCAACGACGTCACTGACTAGTAGCTGGGCTACATTTATGGTATCATGGTCCTATAGTGGGTTAGTGATAGCCATCTATATTGATAGTTGGTACATGATGAATACTTGTACACCTAGGTTCTCCACCAGTGGATTGGTGGATTCCCAATATATGTTTGATGGAACCTACAGACTAGGGGATCAATAGAATTTTCCCCAACTCTATTTACAAGCAAGTGGAATCCTTATAGCACTAACAATCCAAACACCAATCTACCACTAATTTATAACTTGAAACCTGAAATGAAAATAAAGAAAAGGGAGATCTGTAAATTGTCCCTTATACTAGAGTGTGAAAACCCCCTTAACATAATTGAAATAAAATATTAATTCTTTAATTCATTATTGTAAGCAAAGTGCCATCAAGATACAAACGGATCAAGCATAATATCCATCAAATAAAAGTATCTTGATATTAGTTTAAACCAAAAAAATCATATAAATCCATATATAATTGATGTGTTCTATTTAATAATTGATTTCAAAATACCTATTTTTTTCAATATTCACCAAAACCCATAATTTGTTATCAATTTTCATGTTTTGATCATAAAGAAAAAATATATATATAATTTCTCAAATAAATATAATTAATATGGGTTTCTATATTTTAAAAATAACATTCAGGGTATCAATTCCAAATAAATTATTATTGTTTTACAGAATTCTCTACTCATATTTTTAAAAATATTTCAAATGGATTCTTGGATAATTTTTCCATTTGATGGCCTAATTTAATCACATAATATGGCCCACCGTATTGATAAAGAAAACAATAAGACCTACGATGTTTTAATTTTATGGGCGCAATAAAAAATAAAAATATAAAGAAACTTTAGTATTTATTCAACAATAGTATACTTTTCCTAGGATAAAAATTTAATATCCATACTAATCTAATAAAATTAGTAAAACAAAAAATGAAGACCCATAATTATACATATATTTTCCATATAGCTCACTTATTTTATACATCTCCAATTATACATGAAATGTATTTCTCAAATTTCATATGAAGAAATTAAAAATAAATTGGAATTATTATTCAACCATGTATAGCATATATTTGGAAATTTTTATATAAATAAGGGTTTTCCTAATTTATCGTCGATAACATTCCTAATAATACATAATAATAGAAAATGAATTACAAAAACAACCCTAATAAATTGATATTTGAATAATAAATTCCAATGGATAATAAATTTAGTGTATGAACTATGAAAATTTATATGCATAACATTAAAAAAATAATTTGGTCTATGATAATGAAATCTTAAATGTGATGTTGGCATGTTAACATAGAGTATAGAGTTAGAGGGAAGTAATCCCATCCACTGGGAAATAATTAAATATCCCTGAATGATTTTAAAAAAATGGAACTTCAAAAATATAGGAGATATCCGAAAGAACACACCATGATAATTTTTTGGGAGGATATTTCATACTGCAGTTTCAACTAAAGAGGCCCATCATTTACTCTTATTTTAAAACCTTTTCTTTCATTTGGTTTATTTCAGTTTCATAAGTATTGTAATATTGTTTGAACATTAATGAATGTTTCTTTATAAAATATTATTACAGTAACTTTTCTATAGTTTATTTATTTTATTGATTGTGTTATAAATTTATTGGAAACCCATTAATCAACAAGGTTTAAATATAATTTAATTTTTGGTTCCATTATTTTTCATATGTTTGTGTAAATCGTAGTGCACATAAATTTTTTTATTATCCCATTTTTTAGTTTCTCATAAAAATCAACTAAAAAATTATATTCAACATTTTAATGGAAGATAAATCTAACCATGGGGATGATTTATAAAGGCCCTGATAAAATTTCATTTATATCCTTACATGTTTTATGTTTAAAAAGTTTACCAATTTGAAACATAACTAGATATATGAAGGGACTAATACAATAGTTCATGAATTTTTTTTCATTCTATGAATATGGTTAGATTATATTTAACAACCTAGTAGTGGCTTCAGTTAAATTCAAAACATGTGGATTTTGATCTAAATAATCTTGTGATATAGATGTTAATTTTTTAAAACACATTTTAAATCATAAGTATATCATAAGACTTATCTTCCCTATATCAACATCACCCCAATTCATATCAATTTATTTCACTAATCACAATTAATTAGTCAATTAAATTTATCTTTTTGAAAAATATCCCCCTTTATTTTAACGATGAAAAAAGAAAATTTATTCCAAAAAAATAGTACTATAGCTGAGGATTTTACCTGAGTCATTTATTAAAATTATTATAGATCATATATAATTAGATTTTTGATAGGAGAAAATCATACATGATCCAATAATAAGAGGATAAATTATCCTAATACATTATGTAACCATGTGACATAGAATATATCAATAATATGTAGTCACTCATACATTCTTGATTATCTAAGTGTATACTTACTAGATATATGAACACACTACATTTCAATCAATCACATATAGTCTCTCATACATTCTCTATTGTCAAAGTATATACTGACTAATATTTACGTGATTTTAAAATTATGGATGAAATGTTTTTATATTATTTTGAATCGATGTGGGATATATACTCTTTACTGGGATTGGGTTTCAACAAGTCATGTATTCTCTAATTAAAGTGTTATCATCAAGTACTTGTCAGTTTGATAGGTATCATTATGATACCTGGTTCATAATTATTCATGGGTGATTATCCAAAATATTAAAAATGATAATTTAATCTTCTTATCATAGTTTCTTCATGCTTTTATGGTGAATTATTAGTCTCACATTTCTCTTTCTTTAAGTAGATAACATTTTTGTTAAGGATGTCACTAAATTCTCAAAATATGATCATATTTTTCATGAAGGATTCTTTGATAGATTTCAATACTCAAAAAGATACTATGAAAATGGATATTGTTTTCTATGTAGCATTACTTTTTTAGAAAGTGTTTTCTGGAAACTCAAATCAAAGTCAATTTTTTTTTTGGATTCGAATGATATTATATGAAAACTACTAAAATTGGAATTCGTCACTCTTCATCAAGAATTAAATCCCAAAAAATATTATCAGGAATATATTCACTAAGTAACAAAACTCTAGAATCGTTAATTGTGATTAAAACACTAAAAATGAGGTTTGTCTCTCTTAATACAATAAGTATCTCATAGGACTGGAACATTAACTTCTTCTTTAAATATTTGTAACACATTGGGAAGAGGGTAATTTTTTATGAACCAACCTTGTCCACTCCTTTATTTCCAATTTTTGATAGATAGAAGGTCTCACTTGATAGTGTATTAACTTATCTCCATAACTTTTTCCTCAAGGGAACTGGTTCTCCTGGCTTCTTAGTACTTCTTTCCTATATAGGGTCTTTCATGGTGCCTAAATTCTAGCAAACCCAATGAAAAATTATCTCTTCAATATTTTATTTTTATTTTAAAAATAATCAGATATATATAGGAAACATCTTTTTTATTTTTTGGGTCTTACAATTTCCAAAATGGAAATATTTAAGATATTATATTCATGAAAAAACCACTATCACAATAAAACAATCTCTCCAATGATATCCTTTTTCTCAATGTCTGTCTGAAAGAGAATTTTATAAAAACTATCTTTTTTATTTGTATATTATTTAAATATATATATCATCTATATTCGATATTTTTTTCATGTTTCAATTCCGCATTAAATAAATCCATAGTAGATCACATAAAACCCTTATTTATATGTTGTATAATAAATATAAACCTATAGAACTTGTAAAATGTATCATTACCCTCATGACATGTGGGATGTCTTGAAAACCAGAATGTGATGAAATGTTGTAGCCTGATCCATTTAGATTATGTTATCCTAACATCTATATACCCAAAATACACACTAGATCACAACTATGACCAGATTATATCCTAGAAGACCAGATGACACATATTGGGTATTATAGAATTGATGGATTTGGCATGGTTACTATAGCATCTCAAACATTGGAGATAGAGGTACTATTTCTCCATAGTCTTCCATCAACAATTCATAGTAGCACAATGAATATATTATATTTTATAGGGAATAGTTTCATCATCTTCTTTATAAGATCATTGAATGTAGATTTTCCATGTTTGGGAAACTCTGAAAATCTCTATGAAATTATTCATTTGAAATTAATGAAGAGTTCTTCCTTTCCATTGATGTAGAGATAATTTCCCATTCCACATGAATTTATTTTTCTTATGATATTATTGACATTATTTATTCATCTTTTATTAATCAAAAAATCATTTTGTTGTTATGCCTCCAAATATTTTTTTCAATAATATAACCCTCAAGACTTATCTTGTACATAAAATCTAGCATATCAACAATAACCTCATTGTCTGATTTATCAATAATAATAATGAGTTTGTGATATTCAAAACACTAAATACTTACAGATTTATCTTCCTATTAAATTCCATATTTATGAAATGTATAATTTTAACATTTTATGCTAGATAAATTCTTGACCTTCCATATCAGTCACCATCGATATATATTTAATCATTCATGAAGATTGTCTTTTCACTCAACTATCCATCTTATATCATAATGCTATTATAATGTTTTATAATTTTATGAATATATATTTTGTCATAAATTTCATCATCTATTTTAATCACCAAATATTTATTTAAAAATATTCTAAATTTTAAATAATAATAAATATAACCATGTTCTTCACAACTCGTGTCAATTATATCAATATTTTTTCTTGGATAACCATATAATTATGATGTTTATATAATAAAATAATATATCATACTTCAATAAAACTAGTTTCCACATAATAATGTCAACTATAGAAACTTAAAAAAATGGCTACATGGGGAACCATATGGTGATCCATCTAGACCATAAAACCACAAATATTAACCTTATTGTTTCTTATAAAAATCTTACAAGGACTTGTCTCAACAATACACTATATTTATCCTAACCATATAAATATAAATTCACCTTTTTAATACATGTCTAAACCTTATTGGAACTAGTTTTCACTACTATACATTGTCTTTATAAAACATGTATCCTTTTTTCATACAAAACATATGAGATATGTTTGAACCTTATGGAAATATTTTTACAACAATACAAATAGATATTTTCCCAACATTTGGAGGTATGAACTCAATCATTTGATAATTCCAGGACATAGAAAATTTGTCATTATTCTATAAGAATATAATTAATTTATCTCAACTCTAAATGCTTTCTCATTTTATCCTTCACTTTATCCATCTAAATCCATCATCCAAGAGGTTTCAAAATATTATATAAAAAATATGATTGATAATTAATGTATGGTTTCTCCATAACTTAAACACACTAATATAATATTTTTATCCTTTTTAACTCATATTAACTATATCTTATAAAAATCATCCCTCATACACACAGGCCAGTTCCGAGATTCTATATTTTATGATCTTCTATTTGAAATATTATAATAAATTCATATTTGGTACTTTTCTTTTACTCAAGGAATATATATATATATATATATAATAATTAGATGTTAGGGCCCCCACGTAAATCTTTATAACTAGTTTTCAAGGGAAATATATCCTTTACCATATTTGATAGAAGATGCATCCTTTTATATGACACTAAATCCAACACCCATGTCCTCCAAGATTTATTTTTTAAAGTTTTATTAACATTAAAATCAATCACAAACCAAATAAAACATTAAATTAGTACATTTATAAACTTATCAATGTCCAAAAAACTGTCAATGGTCTCTTAGATATTATTTTATCTCTAAAGAATCATGATACAAAATTAAAACTCATTTCTATTACAAAATGAAAAATATTTTCTTTTGTGGAAATTTATAAGAAAATTTATATTATTTACAACTATAAGTTTGATGATATTAAATTTATTTTAAGAAATATTTTGAAAATAATATTTTTTTAATTACTACACTGATGTGAGGGGGAAATTATTTTCACCATAATATAAAAAATATATTATATAAAGTCTTTTATACATTAAAAAAATTACATCCATATCAAATTCTCAAACCAAGTTATACACCTCGATTAAATCATAACCACACATGTCAAAAATATCATCTATTTTTGTAGATTACAGCCTTTTATTATGAATATATATTATCATATAAAACATAATGAGATCATAATAAATAATATTTATTCACAATCCATTTAATATTTTATGTGATCCTTGAAATAAAGACCATTAATATAACAAATCTTACTCTATTACTTAAATGCATACTTTAATATTTTACAATTATATCATCATAAATTTTTGGAAGAAAGGGTATTTAAATCATTAATAAGTCATATAATTTGAATTATATACATTTTAGTACCAAATAATTGTTTTATTTAACATAATACCTAATGTGAAATATCTAGTGGGTTTTTTATCTTTGAAGAATTTGGTGAAATCCCACCATCAGTCACTAGGATTTACACAATGGAAGAAATTTCTCTCCTTTAATCTATCATTAGGATTCAAATTACACAATGATGTATTGGAAGATACTATGTTTGAATTTCCTAGAAATTTATTATTCATATAGTTCTAACTTTTAACTGATTTCACTATATATACTGCAATTGATCATAGAACAAAATTACCCTATTTATTTATCAAAGACATATATGGATATTGGATAAAATGTTACGAAATTTATTCATGATTAAATTCAAAATATCATTAAAAACAATTCCATAACTGAGAGAAAAATGAAATAAATATATATACCAAGCCTTAGAAGAGACCCATTCTCTCATAGTTATAAACATACTATATAATATTGAGCATATTTTTAGAATATTAATTTACTTCATGAATCTTGAATCTAAAATTTTCTATTAAAACCACTTACCTTTCATGTCAATCATATTCCTGAGAGAATATTGTTAGGATATTTATCATACCGAATACATAAATTTTTTCATATTTCTTTTTCAATATTAGCCTCAAGAACACTATAATAAATGTGTTTTCATTTAAAACAATCCTAAAAATTCATATCTTAAGTATCTAGATATATTAATTGGAAAAATACTCCAATTATATACTTATAAAGGAATTTCTCTAACACATATAATTTTATATCTTGTTTAAGAATAATTCTTATGTTTCAATAGTAGTCGTATAAGTTACTTCTATTACGTTTTTATTTCTCTAATTTTGGTATGAAAATTAGATTTTATGGTTATGATGTTATTTTATCTATAAAATATTATTTTATCAATGGAGTGTCATGTTTTAATAACAATTAATAAATACATCTATTAAATGCTCTACCACTAAAATGATTACCCATTTGAAATTAAAATAAATTCATTAGTAGGATAAGATCCATATGTCATCATGAATAATTTCTTATAAAATTGTAACACAATTGATGAATATATTAGTTAGGGAATTATGTTATTAATATAATATCTTATTATTATATGGTTTATTGAAAACTATTTAATACAATCAATTATATAGATTTACTCATATATATTCTATATGTATCCCAACCATTTTGGTTTTCCAATAATTTAAAACCCAAAGATCACATAAAATATCATTAATTAATGGCCTCGATCACATTTACTCAAAATTCCTTAAAAAATATAACTTACTATCACATAATGGTTTAGATCACTAATACTGAGTTATCAATGTGTTGAATGTTTTTATTGAAAATGAATTTTACACTTTGTATTTTTCTAGGGGTATTTAATTTCTCACCATCTTAAATCCTATATTACCTTTATATGTATGTTTGTTTCCAATGATTTATTTTTTTTCTCCCTATTCCTTCCACCATAATAATATGTATATACCATCTTGATTTGTAACTCTTTACACAACTCAGAAATATTTTATGTATCCAATTTAAAAAAACTATATTTATACATATATAATTGTATTCTATGAACATGTTACTATAAAAAATTAATATAAAGGCCTATAATTATATAAAATCCACAATAACTATATGAGTAAGTATTTCTTAATAGTTAGGTAACCGCCTATTTTCTAGAAAAGGTCTAAGCTCTCAAAAAAGTGGGTAATATTAAACAAAGTCCCAAAACCAAGGGTTGTTTTGAAGAAAGACATCAATTCCACCTACCTTTAAATTTAATTTGAGTACATAATTATAATTCAAATTAATGAAATAATAAAACTAAACTAAATAACATACGTATCATATATCCCTTTATATTAATTCATGGAAAATTATAGAAGCAACTGAACACTCGAATCAAAAACATATATCCATTCAAAATATAGTATTTCTATGATTGAATAATGTATGGAATGAACTAACTAAATGAATAATTTATAAGTTTATACACAAGAATAATATTTATTAACAATTTATAATTAAATAAATTATACATAATTTATTATTTATCCATGAAATATAGACATTTCATAATTAAATAAACATAAAAATCATATATTTATTTATAATATGAACTTCCTTATATTATCCTTTATCTTTCATTAACATAACTTTATGATATTTGAAATCTTAAAAATTTATATTTTATATCTATAATGTAAACATTTGACATAATGAAAATATCATATATTTAAAATTATTTCATCCTACACCATATTAATTTAACAAAACACTTTTTGATATGGTATATATAATTTCTCCAATAAGGTAATTATTTTGAACATTTAAAATTAATAATTTCTAATAATTCATAATGAAATATAAAATCCTTTATAATTTACTTATTTTGAAAATTATAAATATTTTAAAAATTCACTTATAATTTTTATATAGACAATTTATATCAAAATCGTAATTTCTCTAATACAAATAAATGATATTTCAATCATAAAAATTAACATTAAATATATTTATTTGAAAAATGTTTGTAAATTTTTAGTTATTATTCAATAAAATTTTATAATTAATTATTTTTTTAACTCGTAATCAAATAAATAAATATCCCAAAATACATTTTCAATATTTTTTATAAATTAAAAATTACTTAATTAAATAAAAAATTAATTATTATTTAAATAAAAATTCTATTGTTTCTTCAATGATGTAAATAATTTTGTTATATGTGATTCTATTAAAAACCAACATCAAATGTTATGATATGCATTTAATGACCCTGTATTTATAATCTTGGCCATCAATCATATTTTATGATATACTACAAATTGTAAGTCATGAGTTACTTCAAAATGATATAGTTATTTATGATTTTTGTGGGGTATCATATGATATAACCATCAAAATATAACTATCATATTTTAAAATATACCCAAAATTGGCTCGATAATACAAGGATTTTCATTATGTGACAAAAAAAATTAAAATTGATTCTATCATACATTATGATTAGCCCATATCATGCAATAGGATATGTAAAACATTCCATTGTATAAAATCTATATTTATTTTATTGATTCTATGTATGATATTAATAATGTTCATGTTTTATCAATTAATTTTGATGATCTAATAAAGGTGGCCTTTTTCAACAAAAATTAAAGTCATTCATAAAGGCACCACTGTTTTTGAGGAAAATTGTAATAGTGGTTGATTATAAAAAAAATTAAAATTTAATTATTCTTTTGAAAAATAATATATACATAATCTCAAGTTGGTTAGGAAAATTATAATTTATACATTATAAATTAACTGATTAAAAAATTAATGTATTATTATTTTTTATTTAATATAATTATATTTAGTGATAACCTTCCTTACATGGTTGTTATAAATACTTATAGACTGTCAAATGGGTATAGATTCATTCAATTTCATAATGATATTTTAGTATAATTTATTATGAAAAAAAATAAGTGGTATTCTCCTAAATGATAAGTCTATTTTTGTGGGTACATTTATTTTAATGTATTAGTATTACATGATTGGTGGAAAGGATAAATTCAATGATTTGTTTGTAAATAATATGTTAGTATCTAAAAATAAGGATAAAATGCAGAGAAAATTTTGTGAATATAGGGAAATAATAAGTGTTTTAGTGATGAGGGTAGGAGCTAGAAAATCGACATGCTTTAGGTTTACCAATTATGAGGATGAAAATGATATATCTAGAGTTCTTGAGTATCTTCATAGGAAACAAGATTATAAAAATGAATGGTAAGTTTGGAAAACATAGGAAAAATTTAATATGAAAGTTGGGTTAAGGAATAAATTTTTTAAGACTATGAAATATATAGTTGAAATATATTTATAAGTTAAATTATTCAAAAAAAAATATTGATGATAGTATCCTTGAGGAAAAAATCATGGAATTTGTCTTACATTTTAGTAGTATTACTTTTTGAAAGGATGTCTGTATTCTTAATGGGATTAGTAGATTTTCAGGATTTGTTTCATTCTCAATTCAAAATGAGGAATATTGAGTACATATTTATGAATTAAAAATTTGATCCTAGAAAACCAATTCATATTTCTATGGAATAGAGTAAAGATAATAGGAGAGTAAGATTTCATGTTTAATTTTCTCAAATATCACTTATCAGGAAAACACATGTTATTTCACCATAAATGGAAATGTTTTATATGATTAATCCAAATAATGGGAAACTGATCTTCTATGTACATGGTCCAACTAATATAATATATTTCCCAGCCTAGAGTATTGTATCAATAATAAATGGCTATTGACATGATGGTTAGTGATGCTTTAATGCCAAATTTCTATATCAATATTGCATACTAGTGACAATAGGGCCAATTTATGTGAGGTAATAATAATAGAAACATTCTTGTGTAGTATAATCAGTTGGTCAGAATAATTCAGAAATATATGCTTTTAAGGTGGAGAGCCTATAATTTCCTTAGGGGTGGGGGTGGGGGTGTATTTCATTCCCTGATTAGATATGTGGAGAATGAATAGATGTAATGATAAATTCTTAATGGGTTGAATTATATTTATTTTACATCATGATGTTGGAATCTTTATAAAGTAAATATTCACAAGGAATATACATGATATTGAATTTATTTCATGTGTGGATAAATTTTCATTTGTTTTGCAATTGATGGTGGTTTGATATCATAAATTGTAAAAAATGCATTGTATATGTTAATGGTGTTGACCTTTTTGTCCCATTTAATTGGGATTATTAGGTTTTAGGGGGAGTTTATGGAGGAAGAGGTAAATTTTGAGTTCTAGTTATACCATAAAATTGATTCATGATGTAAATTTTTAGTTTATGTCATGCAGTGTGGTGTATAGATTTAATGGTTTAAAGGTAGAACCAGAGTAATTCTAGTACAGAAATATTAATGATATATTGGTATTATTCTATGTGTAAATTATTACAATGTTCTTAGGATCCATGATATTTTATTTTTGGGGTATGTTATACTCAAATCATTCACTACATGATTAATCCTATCACAAAATTAATTGATTTTCACTCAAAGATTTCACGATGTGAAATATATTGTCACATCATGAATTGGTTAAGTTCTAGGTGATTAATAAATTCAGAAGATAGTATGAATTATATTGTTACCCCTTCATTATCCTTGAACCAAGGGTGACCATAGTATTTATTTTGGTTTTCCTTGACCCCCTTTGGTTAGTCTTATCCATCTCCTACAATATATTGATCCCCAGTGATTTAATGTGATAATTCATTCTATTATTCTACCTTTTCTTCCTATCATCCATCAAGGTATGTTGGGAAAATGGTGACTATTTGGTTATGGGATACTGGTATAAGGTATTGATAAGATCTTTCTATGATCCAAAATTGTTGGATTATTACTTTCACAAATTTGGTCCCATTATCTTCTTCTTCGCATTATCCCTAAATTGATTGTGAGGCATCAGTTGAGGTATGAGATCTCAAAAATTCTCAATCGTATTCTAGAATAATAAACATGATTAAAATTCTAATTACCTCTTCCAAAAATTCTAACATAATCTCCTCATATAATATTTTTTTTGATATTTATTTATTGGCGGGATGAGATAAGTAGTTAGATGTCCTATATGTTCATGAAACCCTACTACAAAGAAAAATATTTATTTGTGTGGGATGTACTTGAAACGAGGATGAAAAAAGGATTATGTCCTTCATTTTTACCTTACCTTTACAATTTATATTTTGAAAGATATAAATTTTTTGATCCATGAGATGAGATATGTGGTTGGTTCTGTCATGACCCATCCCTGTGGGGTTTGCTCCGCGACACCCCATGCCCGCCTCCAATAGGCCAGGGGCTGGTGACTAACACCAAGTAGGCATATTACGAACATGGGAGGAATTGCCTATGTACTTGTACACACACACACACATATCCAAGCCCACAAATGAAGAAATTAAAAAACACTAAGGAAAAAAATGCATGCATACAACTAAACCCATCCAACAGAGTATGATGAAAGGTAATGTACTGAATGTAATCTCGGCCAGAATACATGCCCAACAAAACAAGAGTTTGAAAACTACAAAGTCCATCCTGTAAACAGAAAAAGGTACTGAGACTGCTTCTCGTAGTTGTAGAAACGCCTCAGCCTGTAGGGAACTCCAAAAGCACGGTCATGTCCTAGTCCGCCCAAGACTCCGTAAAAAGGCTTCTTGTCTGCACAATACATGACATGAGCGGGAAAAGCCCATACAGGGGTGAGTATAGAAATACTCTATAGAGGACCCTGAAAACCACAAAGCATTACACAAAGTAATGGTACAGTCATCTATGCACAATATTTGCCTGCAGAACATATAGCACAAACCAGATATACTCAAAACAAAGACCCGTAGTCTAGAGACAAGTCACAAAACTGCATACCCCCAGCTAGGGGTTCAGTTCAATGATTCCACGAAGAACGCATTCCATGAGAACACACTCCACAAGTCTTATAGCTCTGATGACATTCGTCCGAGAAGTACTATTCATTAAGAGCTATCACGAGAGGTAGTTAGACTCCTTATGGGAGACACACTACTAAGTGGGAAAATTACGATAGATAGTTGCACTCTTTATGGGAGACACACTCCTGAGTGGTAAACATCATGATACACATATGAGGATCACTACTAGGGCCATGGTGGATACCAAGACTCATCCAGAATTCACCTACTAGGTAGAGGATCGACGCCCGGTGGAGTTGGTCATATCGTTGATGGACTCTACCTAGGGTCAAGAATGAATTGAGGATCTCGATATGGGCCTCACAGATGGATGCCTAACTCTATCACAAAATGATCTCTTGAAGGGATCATACTCTTGTAAAAGGAAATGATTCCTAACCTTCTAGGGAATGAGAAGAAGAGGAACTAACCCAAACAAAAGATGTCCAAGATACTGGGAACAAGAGGACAATGCCATTTTCCAAAAAGTACACAGCGTGTAGAAAAGTTACACGCCGTGTTGTCTTAACTCGGGTACTGCCCTTGTAAAAAGACCAATTTTATAAGGCTGTTCATGTAGAAAACTAAGTACACAACATTTATTACGATGTACAAACCATGTCTGAGTGATTGGGGTTGGCTACATGTACGCTGGCCATGTGCTCGTACAAGGTCATCAACTCATGTACTCCAACCCGTGTAATCGGTACATAGGGTGAACCACATTACTGGCCTCACCAGGCCGTGTGATGGACTACATGGTTGTGCATTCCATCCCGTGTCCATGTACCCCCCGGGTACATGCAGAGTTCTTATAAGGCCCCAGCCTTAAACCTTACTTAATATTGAATTAAATGAATAATTCACATTGAGGATCTTTTCAGGTTTAGAGTTTTAGAGAATTAGAACATAACTATTACATCTTAAAAGATTAAAAAGTAGACACTTCTACTAAGTCTCCATAAAATAAAAACTATTAAAAAGAAAGATGTCTAGATTCCATGTTTTAGATAGCATGAAATTCCCTTGATCCCATCCTTGACCTTATTCCACTTTAAGTCCTGTGAAAAACGTTTCGAAAAACTTGGGGTGAGCATAAAAAACTCAGTAAGGGATGCACAAAGAATGAAAATTGTTAGTTTTTCAAACATCAAGTAAACCATGTATACTATATCAAAGTAATACCTTCACCTTCATGAAGTAGTAAAAAAAATCTTTACTGAATAAAGTATCATTACTTACCTTTTTGTAACCAAAGGATTACCATAAAACCCATATAAAGAACACATAGAATATATAAAAGTAACTTGGGACATAAACATACTTAAGTGGAATAACCATACGGTTGACTTCCACACATATCACTTAATGGAATAGCCATACGGCCAATTTCCATACATACTTAATGGAATAGCCATACGGCCGACTTCCATACCCAATGCATTGGAGGTTATAACGTAACCACCCGTCCTGGTATTCACGGCACCACCCGTCATATGGTTTATAACGTAACCACCCGTTAAAATGTCCAAGTACCAGTATAAAATCATAAAACATAAAACCAATATAAAGGAATGATAACATTTCCACATTTCAATCACAATATATCATAAATATATTGATATAATAGAATCCTTTTTCAAAACCATTGTCAATACCAAAATACATAAAATAGTATATGGTATTTATTTTATTCTAAAAACATTACGGCTTGTTGAGTAAGCCAAAGACCAAATAATACTCGCGGCGGCGGAAAAAGTCATTGTCACCGCGTACGTTAAACAAAACATTCCTTTTTTTCGTTTAGTAAAACGCTTCGTAGTAAAAGATTCCTTTTGTATAAAAGTAAAATTCAAAGGTGTTTATACACCGTATAAAAGAAAGTTGTGTATAAAACAAAATATGCTTCAATGAAAGGAGATTGAGACGAAGTCCCTTACCTTGGGTCCGACTTGACTCGATCGTTCTTTAACGTCCTGAATAATAAACTTGAGTTAATTTATACTTGATTAAGAACCTTTTTAAAGTTCATTATTCTTTTTATATCACTTATTGACATGTTATAAACATTATTTAACCATTTAAGTTAATAATGTTTGTTTTGTCAATATTTGGTTCTTAAGTCGAAAGTTGACTTCTTACAATTACATGTTGTTCGTGTGGTCAAAAGTTCTTTATATCCAGAATGAAATTCCCGATTTGGATATAATATGTCTCATATATATCCATCATATACATGTATTTATAATATTACATAATCATTTAGAGGTAATAAATGAAATGCACCGTTCATGGAGACGGTAAGCCGTACGTACGCATGAACACTACTTTCATTTCTTTTTCATTTTAATAGAATAAAAACTAAATGAGATGTATGTATATTTTAATTCCAGAATTATATTCATCATTTAGATTTATCATTAATTATATATATCCATTATATAAATTTACTTTTAATAGTACATTACATTTGGGGATAAGAAATGAAATGCACCGTTCATGGAGACGGTAAGCCGGACGTACGCATGAACGCTACTTTCATTTCTATCTAATACTTTAATGGAATGAAATAATAATTATATAGAGGTATATTATAATTCCAGTATAACATCATATATAATAACTTTAAATCCATCCTTTACACGTCCCACATATGGCATTAACGAATCACATCACTTTTAGGGGGCGGTAGTCCGCACTTCCTTAAATGAAGATATCGTGTTTACCCATAATGGAAACCATAAAGGTATGCCAAAAATGAAAAATACAGAAGCTTAAAGAAAACATAAACATATTATATATCATATATAAAAATATTGACATCATAATGGCCACCCTTGAAGGTGTTAAATGAGTATTGAACAATCATCGTTTCGGGAGGCAGAATTTCGCCATCCACGGAAACTGTATGTTCTTTAACCATTTGATGTAGTTTTGTGAGAGTGTAGCTCAAATAAATATTATAACAACATCCTAGTATATTTAAGATACTGGTGTTGTTACAAAATAAGTAAATAAAAAGAGTTTAGAGGGTTGGAGAAGCAAAATAAAACAAATGAACAAGAGAGAATGAATTACCTTTAAAAGTGTAACTCCCTTTTGATTTGAGACTAAAGGCTTCCTTTGAAAGGATTCTGCCCTAAGGGAATCCTCTAGGATGAGGAGAGGGATGTGGATAGAGTAATTGGGCAGGGGTTGGCTGAGCCAAAGGCTTGAGAAGTGTGTGAAATGGGGTAGAGGTGGGGGCCTTTTATAAGAGGAGAGGAGGGGCACTTTTGGAAAGTAAAGAAATATTACTTTATTTGAAAATGTGTTTCGGTTTTAAAAGGTCCCACATTGATATAATTCGTGGATAAGGTGATATGGGTTCGAAATCCACTCATCCAATTGGTTTTGTCCATGTTTAGGTTTTATATTTTCCATTATCTTTCCATTTTATTTAAATCGTCAAATAATGATGTCATCGCTGCATCATTATTATGTCATAAATAATTTAATTTATTTAATGTCTAAAAATTATAAAACAAATACTATGATTTAGGAAATATTTTTATCTTTCCAATTAATATTTATAATAAAAATTTGGACTTGTAGAACCCCACTTAAAAATTATTTTAGAAAACCAATTTATGTTAGTGTCGTTTTCACTTTAACATTAAATAAAAATATATTAATGTCATTTTCCAACTAAAGTGGCTCCATAGGGTCCCCATGTTGGAACATGGCTTTTCATGGTCGGCCATGACACAACCAATAAGGTTGGGACATGTGTATAGGTCATTTAATATTATTAAAGCATTATTTATACCTTAAACTACCCTAATTACCACTAATCGCGATTGAGAACTTAATAAGTTACTATTCACCAAAAAATTATTATAATCTCATTGAACCACATTTTACTTCTTAATGACAACCATGTATGTCGGATTTTCAAAATTCAATACACATTAGTGGTAAACTTTCATTTAACTGAAAAATCAGTTTGCTTGATTACCACTTAGTGGTTTCACTATTCAACAAAAATTGAAGTTTTTCAGAAAATTACCAAAAATTCACCCTAGGCTATATTTGATATTACGAATTCAAAAATGAAGTCCATTTTACAAAATTCAAAACATATAAGTCAAATTAATTAATTTAATAATTAATTCCTGCTGTCATGACAAATAGCGTGTTTTTGTGAAACAATAAGTATCAAAAGATTGACACCAGTTTAAGTCCAATTTCAAAGTGAAATTGATTCCAATAACCACCATTGGATTAACTGGTAAAAATATTTTCTAATTTCACTTTAAAACCAATTAAAATAATAATCTAATCATATAAATAATTTATATTAAAAAGGGGTTTTGAATTAAAATACAACATTTTACACTATTCATAAAAAAATGAACTTTATCAGAAAGGTACCAAAAATTTACACAAAGTAAATTTTGATGTCCCGATTCTAAAGAAGAGTTATATTTGGTCCAAAATAATGTATAAGAGTGATCAAAACTATATTTAATGACGGTTCACCATTAAAAGGTGATAAGTGAACCTTTAGTGAAAATTAGAGTATATATGCCTAAAATTGAACTCTTTTCGTATTTTAAGCCTTTATCTTTTATTGGGTAAACGTGTAAACATTTAAAAACATATCTAATCATATTTTAGTTATTTCTATCCATTCTCTCCAGTAAAACGGCTACTTGTTAACTAACATTTAAAATAATATTATTTTATTACTAGTGTGCTACGTAAGTTTCAAAGAAACTCATCCTTGCGTATCGGGTACGCTATCAAACATAGCAACCCCCTTAAAATAAAATTAATATTTAATTCGTAAATATTAATAAATATGAAAATTCTTTATTCTTTATTTACCTGGGATGTTATATCCTTCCCCCCTTTTTGGAATTGCGTCCTCGCAATTTTATTCACTTATCAAAATTAGTGGGGGTATTTATCCCTCATAGCATTTTCGAATTCCCAAGTTGCCTCTTAAATCACATGGGTTTTTTCACAAAACCTTTACCTGATGAATCACCTTATTCCGTAACACTTGCTTCCTGTGGTCAAGAATCTGGACCGGTTGTTCCTCATAAGATAGGTTCTCTTCCAGCTAAACTACCTCTGGACTCAAAACATGAGATGGATCTGGCATATACTTTCTCAACATTGAAACATGAAAATCATTGTGTACCTGAGATAAACTCGGAGGTAAAGCCACTCGGTATGCAACTGATCCAACTCTTTCCAGAATTTCGTATGGTCCAACCAACCATGGACTCAACTTTCCTTTCTTACCAAATCTCATCACACTTTTCCAAGGAGAAACCTTGAGAAAAGCATGATCACCTACCTCAAAAGATAGATCCTTCCTTCGGTTATCCGCATAACTCTTCTGCCTACTCTGAGCTGTTCTCATGTGTTTTCTGAATCAACTGAACTTTTTCTGCCATCTCTTCTACCAATTCTGGTCCCATCAGCTTCCTTTCACCCACTTCATCCCAGAAAGCTGGAGTTCGACACCGCTTCCCATATAATGCCTCAAATGGTGCCATCTGTATACTGGAACGAAAACTGTTATTATAAGAAAACTCAACCAAAGAAAGATGTTGGTCCCAACTTCCCTGATAATCCATAGAACAAGCTCGTAGCATATCCTCCAATGTCTGAATTGTTCATTCTGACTACCCATATGATTGAGGATGAAAAGTTGTACTAAAATTTAATTCAGTACCCAACGACTTCTGAAGACCTTTCCAAAAGATAGAAGTAAACCTGGGTTCACGATCCGATACAATGGAGAGAGGAACTCCATGTAACCTGACTATCTCTTTAAGATACAGACGGGAAAGTTGATCAAGAGAGAAAGTATCTCGTATAGAAAGGAAATGAGCAGATTTGGTCAAGCGATCAACAATAACCCAGATTGCATTATTACCTCGAGATGTCCTCGGTAATCCCACAACACTGTCCATGGATATGTTTTCCCATTTCCACTCTGGCACTGGTAAAGGCTGAAGCATCCCTTTCGGTAACTACTGCTCTGCTTTAACCTGTTGACATGTCAAACACTTCACAGTAAAATCAGCAATGTCTCTTTTCATTCCATCCCACCAGTAATACTCCCGCAGACCTCTATACATCTTAGTACTGCCAAGATGAAAAAACAACTCATTCTTCAACTGTGAATCACAAGGCACACATAACCTCTTCACAAACCTCAAAACACAAACACAAACTTATCCAAGAACTCATGGAAAATTTTATTCATAATTTCCATGAATACAGCAGGTGCATTGGTTAACCCAAAAGGCATAACTAAAAATTCATAATGGCCATATCTAGTACGGAACACAGTCTTCGGAACGCCTAATTCTTTTACTTTCAACTGATGGTACCCTAACCTCAAGTAAATCTTCAAAAAATACTGAGCTCCCTGGAGCTGATACCAATTCATTCGATGGCCCAACATCTGCTGAAGTTGTTGCAAATGATTTTACCACCCCTTTCTGCTTGTAGTCTAGCTGCATTCCCCCAGTTGAGTTCTTCGTTGAACACTCGTTTGCATAATGACCCATTTCATTACACTTAAAACATCTTACTGTTGGCTTTTCATTTCCTGCTTGATCATCTTCCTTACAGTTACGAGCAATATGACCAGACTTACCACACCGAAAGCACTTACCAGACTTGGATAAACATTCTCCAGGATGCATTTTACCACACTTCTCACAGGATGGATATTTGGTTTTCTTACCTCCTTGCTTCATTGATGAATTCTTCCCTTTTTCCTGCCAACTAGACCTCTTATTTTGTTGTTTGTCATAGAACACCTGATCATCGGCAAACTCCATTTCCACCTTCTTCGTACATCGAATAAGTTTTTCATAACTTTTGAACTCACGAGAAGCTAAATCCTTTCGATACTTTGGCTTTAAACCTGAGTAAAAACGGTTTATTTTACTATCAAGATCTCGTATAAAGTTTGGATCATACCTTGCCAATCGAGTGAACTTTTCTTCATAAGCAGCCACTGAATCATCCTCCTGCCTCAATTCTAGGAACTGTTTTTCCATCCTAAGACGAACCACCTTAGGAAAATATTTCTCAATAAACATACCTTTGAATTCGTCCCAGTGAAGATCCTCAATCTCATCACTATCCCTTATATTTTTCACCATCGACCACCACTGATCAGCTTCACCTTCAAAACGGTAAACAGCAAGACTAACCTTTTGATTTTCTGAACACCCCATGACATCAAAAATCTTCTCCAGTGCTTTAATCCACCCTTCAGCTTGCACAGGGTCAGATGATCCTCTGAATGATGGGGGATGTTTCCTCATGAAATGTTCCACCACTGACATGTTCCTCTGCGGTTGATCTGGCTGATCTCGTGCATGGATACCACCACCATTTATAGCCTGAGTCAACTGTTCCATCACTGCAACAAACTGTTCAGTTCCGATTCCGACCATCTCAGGTTGCTGATTTGGAAGGTTATCATCCTCCTGATGTCGTCCCAACATAGCTTCTTTGTTTCCTCTGCGGAAAACCATTCTGAACACAGAAATAACTTAGGCGAAGCAACATGGTAATCCGTAAATGCTATATCATTTCAATCATATTATAATTTAACACTTTTCTAACTCCTAAAGTTGTCTAAACCGACCTTTGATACCAACTATAAGGCCCTAGCCTTAAACCTTACTTAATATTGAATTAAATGAATAATTCACATTGAGGATCTTTTCAGGTTTAGAGTTTTAGAGAATTAGAACATAACTATTACATCTTAAAAGATTACAAAGTAGACACTTCTACTAAGTCTCCATAAAATAGAAACTCTTAAAAAGAAAGATGTCTAGATTCTATGTTTTAGATAGCGTGAAATTCCCTTGATCCGATCCTTGACCTTATTCCACTTTAAGTCCTGTGAAAAACATTTCGAAACACTTGGGGTGAGCATAAAAAACTCAGTAAGGGATGCACAAAGAATGAAAATTGTTAGTTTTTCAAACATCAAGTAAACCATGTATACTATATCAAAGTAATACCTTCACCTTCATGAAGTAGTAAAAAAAATCTTCACTGAATAAAGTATCATTACTTACCTTTTTGTAACCAAAGGATTACCATAAAACCCATATAAAGAACACATAGAATATATAAAGGTAACTTGGGACATAAACATACTTAAGTTGAATAACCATACAGTTGACTTCCACACATATCACTTAATGGAATAGCCATATGTCCAATTTCCATACATACTTAATGGAATAGCCATACGGCCGACTTCCATACCCAATGCATTGGAGGTTATAACGTAACCACCCGTCCTGGTATTCACGGCACCACCTGTCATATGGTTTATAACGTAACCACCCGTTAAAATGTCCATGTACCAGTATAAAATCATAAAACATAAAACCAATATAAAGGAATGATAACATTTCCACATTTCAATCACAATATATCATAAATATATTGATATAATAGAATCCTTTTTCAAAACCATTTTCAATACCAAAATACATAAAAGAGTATATGGTATTTATTTTATTCTAAAAACATTACGGCTTGTTGAGGAAGCCAAAGACCAAATAATACTCGCGGCGGCGGAAAAAGTCGTTGTCACCGCGTACGTTAAAAAAAACATTCCTTTTTGTTGTTTAGTAAAACGCTTCGTAGAAAAAGATTCCTTTTGTATAAAAGTAAAAGTAAAAGGGGTTTATACACCGTATAAAATAAAGTTGTGTATAAAACGAAATATGCCTCAATGAAAGGAGATTGAGACGAAGTCCCTTACCTTGGGTCCGACTTGACTCGATCGTTCTTTAACGTCCTGAATAATAAACTTGAGTTAATTTATACTTGATTAAGAACCTTTTTAGAGTTCATTATTCTTTTTATATCACTTATTGCCATGTTATAAACATTATTTAACCATTTAAGTTAATAATGTTTGTTTTGTCAATATTTGGTTCTTAAGTCGAAAGTTGACTTCTTACAATTACATGTTGTTCGTGTGGTCAAAAGTGCTTTATATCCAGAATGAAATTCCCAATTTGGATATAATATGTATCATATATATCCATCATATACATGTATTTATAATATTACATAATCATTTAGAGGTAAGAAATGAAATGCACCGTTCATGGAGACGGTAAGTCGTACGTACGCATGAACGCTACTTTCATTTCTTTGTCATATTAATGGAATTAAAACTAAATGATATGTATGTATATTTTAATTCCAGAATTATATTCATCATTTAGATATATCATTAATTATATATATCAATTATATACATTTACTTTTAATAGTACATTATATTTGGGGATAAGAAATGAAATGCACCGTTCATGGAGACGGTAAGCCGTATGTACGCATGAACGCTACTTTCATTTCTATCTAATACTTTAATGGAAAGAAATAATAATGATATAGAGGTATATTATAATTCCAATATAACATCATATATAATAACTTTAAATCCATCCTTTACACGTCCCACATATGGCATTAACGAATCACATCACTTTTAGGGGGCGGTAGTCCGCACTTCCTTAAATGAAGATATCGTGTTTACCCATAATGGAAACCATAAAGGTATGCCAAAAATGAAAAATACAGAAGCTTAAAGAAAACATAAACATATTATATATCATATATAAAAATATTGACATCATAATGGCCACCCTTGAAGGTGTTAAATGAGTATTGAACAATCATCGTTTCGGGAGGCAGAATTTCGCCATCCACGGAAACTGTATGTTCTTTATCCATTTGATGTAGTTTTGTGAGAGTGTAGCTAAAATAAATATTTTAACAACATTCTAGTATATTTAATATACTGGTTTTGTTACAAAAGAAGTAAATAAAAAGAGTTTAGAGGGTTGGAGAAGCAAAATAAAACAAATGAACAAGAGAGAATGAATTACCATTAAAAGTGTAACTCCCTTTTGATTTGAGCCTAAAGGCTTCCTTTGAAAGGATTCTGCCCAAAGGGAATCCTCTAGGTTGAGGAGAGGGATGTGGATAGAGTAATTGGGCAGGGTTTGGCCGAGCCAAAGTCTTGAGAAGTGTGTGAAATGGGGTAGAGGTGGGGGCCTTTTATAAGAGGAGAGGAGGGCCACTTTTGAGAAGTAAAGAAATATTACTTTATTTGAAAATGTTTTTCGGTTTTAAAAGGTCCCACATTGATATACTTCGTGGATAATTTGATAAGGGTTCGAAATCCACTCATCCAATTGGTTTTGGCCATGTGTAGGTTTTATATTTTCCATTATCCTTCCATTTTATTTAAATCGTCAAATAATGATGTCATCGCTGCATCATTATTATGTCATAAATAATTTAATTTATTTAATGTCTAAAAATTATAAAACAAATACTATGATGTAGGAAATCTTTTTAGATTTCCAATGACTATTTATAATCAAAATTTGGACTTGTATAAACCCACTTAAAAATTATTTTAGTAAACCAATTTATGTTAGTGTCATTTTCACTTTAACATTAAATAAAAATATATTAATGTCATTTTCCAACTAAAGTGGCTCCATGGGGTCCCCAAGTTGGCCCATGGATTGTCTTGGTCGGCCATGACACAACCGATAAGGTTGGGACATGTGTATAGGTCATTTAATATTATTAAAGCATTATTTATACCTTAAACTACCCTAATTACCACTAATCGCGATTAAGAACTTAATAAGTTACTATTCACCAAAAAAATATTATAATCTCATTGAACCACATTTTACTTCTTAATGACAACCATGTATGTCGGATTTTCAAAATTCAATACACATTAGTGGTAAACTTTCATTTAACTGAAAAATCAGTTTGCTTGATTACCACTTAGTGGTTTCACTATTCATCAAAAATTGAAGTTTTTCAGAAAATTACCAAAAATTCACCCTAAGCTATATTTGATATTACGAATTCAAAAATGAAGTCCATTTTACAAAATTCAAAACATATAAGTCAAATTAATTAATTTAATAATTAATTCCCGCTATCATGACAAATAGCGTGTTTTTGTGAAACAATAAGTATCAAAAGATTGACACCAGATTAAGTCCAATTTCCAAGTGAAATTGATTCCAATAACCACCATTGGATTAACTGGTAAAAATATTTTCTAATTTCACTTTAAAACCAATTAAAATAATAATCTAATCATATAAATAATTTAGATTAAAAAGAGGTTTTGAATTAAAATACAACATTTTACACTATTCATAAAAAAATGACCTTTATTAGAAAGGTACCAAAAATTTACACAAAGTAAATTTTGATGTCCCGATTCTAAAGAAGAGTTATATTTGGTCCAAAAAAATGTATAAGAGTGATCAAAACTATATTTAATGACAGTTCACCATTAAAAGGTGATAAGTGAACCTTTAGTGAAAATTAGAGTATATATGCCTAAAATTGAACTCTTTCCGTATTTTAAGACTTTATCTTTTATTGGGTAAATGTGAAAACATTTAAAAACATATCTAATCATATTTTAGTTATTTCTATCCATTCCCGCCAGTACAATGACTACTTGTTAACTAACATTTAAAATAATATTATTTTATTACTAGTGTGCTACGTAAGTTTCAAAGAAACTCATCGTTTCGTATCGGGTATGCTATCGAACATAGCAACCCCCTTAAAATAAAATTAATATTTAATTCGTAAATATTAATAAATATGAATATTCTTTATTCTTTATTAACCTGGGATGTTACAGTTCTACATAGCTGCCTCTGCCTTTCTGTACACGATGTGTCGTCTGAAGACGTGTTGTCCAACCCGTGTATGTGTACTCCCAAAAATACACAGCGAGATTCAGGGAATGTCTAGCATGCCATGTGACCAGGGTCACATGCCGTGTGATTCCAATATGACCCCCTAAATCCTAGCCACCACCACTCATACTACACGGTGTGTTCTTCAGAAATGCAAGCCATATATTATGTAAATTTCCAGAAATGCAGACCTCCAACATGGAACCTCCGGTGATGCTCTATTAATCAATATGGCCATTTGATCACCCCGAAACACCCTCGTTTTGGTCCCCAACACCAAAAATCCAATTCTGTTGTTTTCAGACCTCCGATCGTCTCTGAAAACACTCAACAATCCATCCGCATGAATAACACTTGAATAATGGATCTTCCCGATCCGGTCCGATACATCATCTGCCATCGCTGTTTCACCTCTGCAAGTTTGTTTTAGTGTTGATTCTCCAATTTGGGATTTTTTTGTTGCAAAATGGATGCACATCGATCTGTTGGTCATTGCCAGGTGAAAAAACGCAAAGAATGAAAAGAATGTATGAGAAGAAAATGGGGGAAGGAATACCAATCAAACAAAATTAGGAACAAACCTCTATATTCATTCTTCACTGCGTTGATCCGCTACAATTAATAGGCTTAGACGGAGCAGAAAATCAACAAAAAAAACCAACATGGATAATTCCCCCATAATCATCCCAAAGAAATCCCTCCCGCAAGAACTTATGAATCCGCAAAACAACTTGTTCGGGGTTGATCCGTGTTCGTCATTTAAATCAAAAGCTGGGAAAAGAAAATTAAATAAAAAACTACTAACTCATGAAGGGATCGATCACCGATGAAGATTCCATGCTACCTTCATCAATGAGATCCTCTAATCTTGTTGGCATAGCGATTCACAGCTTCAATCCTTCGTCATTCGTCGTTGAGTGTTTTCTCCAGAGTTCCTCTCAATCTTTCTCCAACGATCGACATTCATTTATCCCAATAAAAATTGAAACGTGTTTTGGAATTCAAAAATATGATGTGGAATTAATGAGTTAATCATACCATTTCCGAGTCAATATCACATGGAATTTAATAAAGAAAAAGTTTCCCCGTCGTCGCACTGTAGCGGATGTTTCTGTAAAAGAAATAAAATAAACTTGCGAATTTATTTTATTTTATTTTACTTAATATGTCCAAAAATTAAGTTTTTCCCTCGACCTGCGCCGGTCGATGTTATACCCGTTCATTAGTATATTCATCGTCCAAGATGCAACTGTGCCGTCATATTTTTAATCTGGGCGTCCATTTGGAAACTGCCACAGCTGCGCACAGGTGCCGACTCACTTAACTAAAAAAATGTCAAACCACCATTCCAGGCCCACTGGACCTCAGAATGAGGTTTCGTATTTGAGCCCGGTCTCAGAATAATTCCATATAACACTTAAAAATAATACACAGAAAATCTGAGTCATCACATTCTCCCCACCTTGGGGCTTTACATCCCCAAAAATCCAAAACAAGGTCTACTAAAAAAGATGTGTGTACATGGCACAGATTTGGGCCTCCCACTCCCACGTGCTCCAATGAAGATTCTTGTTCTACCACCAGACACACCCCAAGGGAATCAATCTCCAATGAAGGATCCTCTCTTACCGATCCTTGATCTCCACTGGGAACTTAGCAAAGGTCACTCCATCCTCGATTCCCAGCTCTCCCCAGTCGATGACGTGCGATGGGTCATGCATGTACCAGATCAACTGGGATGCGTGGAAGACATCACGTAACTGATGCAACATTCGTAGTAGAGCTAGGCGGTATGCCACCTCACAATATCTGCACAGTATCTGGAAAGGTCTGATGAACCTCAGAGATAGCCTGCCGCCTCGGCCAAATCTCGATAACCGTCATCATGGTGAGACCCAAAGAAAGGCGTGGTCTCCCTCTTCGAACTCTAGTGGTCTCTGTCATCTGTTAGCATAAGACTAATGCCGGATCTATGCAGTGGTCATCTGCTCCCAGATGATCTGCACGTTTTCAGTGGTAGCTCGCACCAACTCTGGACCCCTGAGTGATGACTGTCTGGGGTCGGTCCCGCAAAGCGGCGACCAGCAGGTTCTACCATACAAGGCATTGAACGGTGCCATACCAATGGTGGAGTGGTAGCTATTTTTGTATGCAAACTCCACCAATGGTAGTTGGTCCTCCCAACTATGACCAAAGTCCAAGACACAGGCTCACAACATGTCCTCCAGAACCTGAATGGTCCTCTCAGTTTGACCATCAGTCTGGGGATGAAATGGTGTGATCATGCATAGGTGAGTCCAAAAAAGCCTCCTGAAATCCTTTCCACAACCAGAATGTGAAATTAGCATCTCTGTTCAAGAATATTGTCGAGGGGACTCCATGAAGCTGAACTATCTCCTGCACTTAGAGGCGTCCCACGATTTCTACAGAACTCTTCTCACTGATAGCTAGTAACTGGGCCGGCTTGGTGAGTTGGTCAACGATCACCCAGATGGAATCATGCCGCTTGGAAGTATGTGTTAAGCCTCTATCAAAGCCCATAAATATTCTATCTCACTTCCACTCTGTAACTTCCAGGAGTGAGATAATTCTATTGGAACCTGGTGCTCGGCCATCACCTGCTGGCATGTGAGGCATCGGGAAACGAACTCTACTACTGCCTTCTTCATGCCTGACCACCAGAACTATCATCTGAGATCTTGGTACATAATTTCCACTCCAAGATTCACCACTAAAGTTGATGCATGAAACTCCATCAAGACCTCCTCCCAAAACACCAATGATACAATAGTGCATCCTCTGAAATGATGTACGTGCTCTCCACCTTTTGAATATCCATCAAGACCATGTCCTGTGGATAACTGAGCATATATGGTCACATAGTCAACATCTCTTAGATGATCCTCCCTAACCTGTTGTAAGAGTGGAGGGGTTACAACCATCGACTATAGGTAAGTTTTATCATCTCAATCAACGAAGGATAACTACAACGCGGCTAACTGCTATGTCGCCTCACTCAATAGCAGTGAGCTCAACCTTCTGCTAAGACCATCTGCCACCTTGTTCCCCTTACCAGGGGTATAGATGATCTCAAAACCATAATCCTAGTGGAACTCTAGCCAATGACTCTGCCTCATATTTAGATCCTTATGTGAGAATATGTACATGAGGATCTATTGGTCAGAGTAGTCGATAAACTGCTCTCCCATAAGGTAGTGTCACCACAAATTCAATGGGAAGAATACCACTACCAACTCGAGATCATGGTTCACATAGTTCCGCTCATGTGGACTATGATAGCGCGAACCATAATCAATCACCAACTGCCTATATATCAGGACATATCCAAGTGCAGTCCCTGATGTGTCTTAGAAAACTATGTACTCGACACCCTCATCCGGTATTCTCAAGACTGGGGTGCTCTTCAAACTCTGTCTCAACTGCTCGAAATCCTGCCGACACTTCTCCGTCCACATGAGGGGTTTCGCTTTCTTGTTCAAGGCCATCATCAGTGCTGATATCTAGATGAAATTAGGAATGAATCTCCGGTAATAACCTTCCAACCCAAGGAAGTTCTGCACCTCTATCACACTCCGAGGTGGCTCCCATGCTAACGCAGCCTCCACCTTGGCTAGGTCTACAACTACTCCATCTGATGAGATGGCATGTCCCAGAAAGTGGACCTCCTAAATATAGAACTAGATCTTTGATAGCTTCTCATAAAGCTGGTGCTCCTGAAGTATGTCTAGAACCTTCTGTTGGTGTCTCGCATACACCTCTTCTAACACCGAGTACACAAGGATGTCGTCATTGAAGACAACTATGAACAGGTCCAAGTACGACTGTAAGATACGGTTCATCTATCCCATGAACACATTAGGGGTGTTATTCATGTCAAAATGCACCACCATGTACACATAGTTACTATAGCAGCATCTGAAATCCGTCTTCGGTATATCCTCGTCCCACACTCGTAGCTAGTGATAACCTAATTGAAGGTCAACCTTTGATAACCATTGTGCCCATATTAGCTGATCGAAGAGGTCATAGATCCTTGTAAGTGGATACTTTTTCTTCACTATCACCTGGTTCAAGCACCGGTAGTCCACACACAACCTCAGACACACATCTTCCTTTTTTGAAAACAAGACTCGGGCCGCCAAGGGTGAAATGCTGGGCCTCAAGAAACCCATTCTCTGAAAATCCTACAACTGCACCCTCATCTTGCGATGCTTTGCGGGATCGATCTAATATGATGATGCAGAAATCAGATTTATTCCAGGATGTATGTCAATACAGAAGTCGATTTCTCAGCGGGGAGGTAATCCCGGAACATCTTCAGGAAAGACGTCCCCATACTTCGCCAATACTGATGGGAACTGGGATCTCACAACTTCCACTGCTCTGAGGTCAAGGCTAGCCAACTCTTGAGTGATTTTCTTCACCCTCATATGCATAAGCCCATTCTATGCTGCTTGGGTTTCCCTTTCTCCGACAAAGAAAAACCTCATCCCATCACGGCGGACACACCACACTCTTCTCCTAAAACAGTCAATCTGGGCATGGACCGAAGATAACCAATCCATTCCGAGAATGACGTCATAAGGCATCGAAGCTACCACCAAGCGGTTCCATCCAAAACACTCACCTACAAGGGTAAGATTACACATTCTGCAAAGGTGTGTGATCGTCAAGTCTCTTTTTGTAGGTGTCTCGAAGCGTAAGGATCGAGTAAATGGTTCTACCAAAATCATGAGGTTTCGTACAAGACATGTCGATATGAAGGGAGGACTGGAACCTATGTCTATATGTACGAAATATAAGGTAGAAAAGTAAAATATCATACCTTGAATCATCCATAGAGCCCTTGGGATATATGCCTCGACCGCGTGAAGTTGTCCCCGTCTCTGTCCCCTAGCTCTCTGAGCCTAGTGCAGACCTCCTGGGGGTGTTGGTGGAAGTAAGTCAAAGTGTCTACCACCACCCTCAGCTCTCCCTACTCCTATTCCACATCCTCCTCCTGGTGGGTCTGTCTTCTCCACTCTCTACATCTTCCTTGGTGTTCCATCCAACGCTTCTCTATTAGAAGCTTGACAGGTCGGACAATCTCTAGAAAGATGTTCCCTACTGTTCCATGCATAGAATCGCTTCGCCCTAGGCTGACTGGATCCATCCTGAAAGCCATGGACTATCAATCCTCTGTTCTGGTTCTTCCTATGATGTTTCCCATGTCCAGATCCATGTACATGATGTCAGCTCCCTGATGCCAGGGTCACCGCACCTATCTTCCTACTGCTGACTCTTGTCGGCTGTCTCTGCACCGACATGAAGCTCTTGATCATCAAGGTCCACTCGAGCACTCTATCATAAGTCGAAATTCACAGAGGCATGAAAAAAGCTTGGATGTATCATCATAGACCTCGCTCAAAGGTCCAAGATCTGACATGCTGATCCCTGACCATATCAATCGAGTACCTGGAGAGGTTGGTGAACCAAGATGAATAGTCATCCAATTTCATACTTCCCTACTGGAGCTGAAGAAGCTCCTAGATGCGTACTTCTCTCAGTGTAACTAGGTAGAACTCCTTCTGGGAGAGTTGCTCAAACTCCGTCCTTGAAAAATTCTACTCATCGTGAGTCTGTGTGGTCAGACTCCACCATCGTCCCGCTGAACCCTAAAGAAGCCTCGCTCCTAAGATCTCCATCTGGTCTGCAAGTGTCCTCACAAGACGGAAAACTCTATTCACCACCTCATGCCATCCCTCAGCCGCTTAAGGGTCGGGTTCATCTTAGAAATTGATGGGTCTCTGTCTTTGAAACTCATGGAGCGTGCTCAGCCTTCGCTCCATGTCAGTAAGTACCGTAGGTACCACGGGATGCTCCACTGATTTCGACATAACTGGTGAACCACCTGGTGGCAATGCTTGGGGAATTGTTCCCTGTATCGAAGCCTCATCACTGAGGGGGTCATCCTCATGATCGTGCTGCTGAATCCTAGAGAGTATGTGTCACGGTGGCATCCCATAGTGAATCAAGATATACCATGGTCAATGAGTATATCTGGATAGATGAGACAAAGGATATGGAAAACACAACCCAGTCCTACATGATGCATGTACAAATGTTTTACTTCCCCACAACTAGTGTTTTCATGTACCGAGTCGAAAAGCAGGTTTTCAGAGTCCTGGTGTATGGATATGTCGGTCGTCGCACCAACACTATATTCTTAGGCCTAAAAGCTGAGCTCAAAAAATTTAACACTGATGCCCCAAACCAAACTCATAGACTATTGGTCCAAAGGTAGAACCGACCACCTCTGATACTAGTCTGTCAAGACCCGTCCCAGTGGGGTCTGCGCCACAACTCCCCAAACCCACCTCCAATAGGCCAGGGGCTGGTGACTAGCACCGAGTAGGCATGTTACAAACATGGGAGGAATTTTGTATGTAACTGTACACAAGTACACATCTCCAAACCCACAAATAATGAAATGTAAAAACACTATGGAACAAAATGCTTTCTTACAACTAAAACCAACCAAAAGAGTTCGATGGAAGGTAAAGTACAAAAATTAAATTGGGCCAAAATACAGTCCCACCAAAACACGAGTTTGGAAACTGTGAAGTCCAACCTGTAAACACAAAAAGGTACTAGGAATGTTCCTCGTAGCCGTAGGAATGCCTCGGCCTGTAGGGAACTCAGAAAGTTTGGTCCTGTCCTGGTCCGCCCTGGACTCCGTTAAAAGGCTGCTCATCTGCACAAGACATGACACATGCACGCAAATCTCGTGTATGAGTGAGTATAAAAATACTTAGTAGAGGACCCCATAAACCACAAATCTATATACTAATTAAAGCTATAATCATATATGCATAGTATATATCTACAAAACATATTGGACAAGACATATATAATCAAAACCCATACCTATAGTCTAGAGACAAGTCACACAACTGTATACCCCCATCTAGGGGTTCATTTTGAAGATTCCATGAAGCACTCACTCTAGGATAACACACTCCATGAGTCTTATAGCACTGATGAAGTCCTTCTGAGAATTATTGTTTTTCGGAAACCGTCACGAGAGGTAGTTACACTCATTACGGGAGACACAATCATGAATAGGAAGATTGCGATAGATAGATTCACTCATTACGGGAGACACACTCTTTAGGGGGAAAGATCACGATGCACAAATGAGGATCAATGCCAAGGCCAAGGCGGATACAATGACTAATCAAGAATTCACCTGCTAGGTATAGGATCGATGCCCGATGGTGTTGGTCACGTCGATGCCGGACTCTACGTAGGCTCACGAATGGATAGAGGATCTCGATCCAGGCGTCATGGATGGATGCTTGACTCTATCACTAAATGTTTTGCTAAAGGAATCATAATCCAGTAGAAGTAAATGATGCATGACCTTTAGCAGAACGAGAATAAGGGGCACTAACCCGAATGAAAGATGTTCAATATACGGTGAACAAGAGGTCCATGTCGTTTTCCCAAAATTACATGGTGTGTAGAAAAGTAACACACCATGTTGTCTGACCCCGGGTACTACCCATGTACAACGACCAGTGTCGTAAGGTAGGTCATGTAGAAATATGAGTACATGGTGTGTATTACGATGTACATGCCATGTCCGAGTAACTGGGATTGCTCCGTGTACATTGGCCATGTGCCCATACATGATCATCAACCTGTGTACTCCAACCCGTGTAATCGGTACATGGGTTGACCCATCTTACTGGCCTCACCTGGCCATATGATGGAGTACACAGTCGTGTACTCCATCTCGTGTCTGTGTACCCCCTAGATACACGCCGAGTTCCACTTAGTGGCCTCTGACATGCGGTACATGCCATGTCGTCTGAAGCCGTGTAGTCTAACTCGTGTCCATGTACTCCCCAAAATACTCGGTGAGCTTTAGGGAAAGTCTAACACGCTGTGTGACCAGGGTCACACGATGTGTGATTACTCTTTGACCCTATAAACCCTAGATTCCACCAGTACTACACAATGTTTTATTCGAAAGTGAACACCTTGTATTATGGAAATTTCTATACACACATGACTCCACAGTCATGGCTCCGGTGATGCTCTGTTTGTCAATACAGTCGTCCGATCACCACGAAACTCCCAGGTTTTGGCCGCACTGATACCAAGAAGACAATTCTGTTGTTTTAGGACCTCCGATCAGCTCCAAAAACATGCAATGATCCATCAGTGTGAAGAATGATCAAAGAACGGCCCTTCCTGGTCCAGTCTGATTCGTCATCCTCCATCGACGTCTCACATTAGTAAGGTCATTGTGTTGTCAATTCTCCAATTTGGGATCATTCTATTTTAGAACGGGTGCACAACGATCTGATGTTTGTCGCCCTGTGAAGAATGCTAAGAATACGAAGAACGCGCATGGAGAAAATGGGGGTAAGAAAACTAATCAAACAAAATGATGAACGAACCTCCATTTTCATTCATCACAGTGTTGATCCGCTCCCGTTTGTAGGCTTAGATGGAGTATAAAATCAACAAACACAAACCAACATGGATTAATTCCCCCATAATCATTCTAAAGAAATCCCTCCCACAAGAACGTATGAATCCACAGATCAACTTTTTCGTGGTTGATCCGCGTTCTTCATTTAAATCAAAAGAAGGGGAAAAAATTAAATAAAAAATCCCTACCTAAAGAAGGGATCGATCACCGATGAAGATGTCATGCTACCGTCGTCGTCGAGATCCTCCAACCTTGTTGGCATAGTGATTTGCAGCTTCAAATTGTCATCGTTCATCGTCAAGTGTTTTCTCCAGTGTTTCTCTCAATCATTCACCAATGATCGACATTCGATTATCCAAATAAAAAGGGAAACATGTTTTGGAAATCAAAAATACATTATGGTATCAGTGAGTCCATCATTACATTTCTGAGTCATTATCACATGGAATTTATTAAGTAAACATCATCCCCATTATCGCGCTGTAGTGGATGCTACCATAATTGAAATAAAATAAAATTATGAATTTATTTTACTTTATTTTACTTAAAATGTCTGAAAATTAACTTTTTCCCCCAACCCGTACCGGTTGAGGTTAGACCCGTTCTTAGGTAAAGTCGTCATCCAAAATGCAATGGTGCCCTCAAATTTTAAATTTGGGCATCCATTTGGAAACTGTCACAACCACGCAGAGGTGCCGACTCACTTAACTAAAAAAAAGTTCAAACCACCATTTCAGGCACACTTGTCCTCGGAATGATGTGCCGTCTTCATACCCGATCACTAAATAACTCCATATATTTCATAAAAATAATACATGGAAAATCTAAGACATCATAGGGTCTATGATTGGTGGTTATGAAAGGGATATAATGAATATATGTTCAATGTTTTTTGATATCTGAGTTACGGTGATTATGTCCATGATTTTATCTATTTATGATTATAACTGTAATTATTATATTTTGAAATCTATTTTATTGTTTTTTTATTCAAAAAATTACTCATAAATATTATTAGATATTGACGATGACCTATTTAGAGGGAAGATCTTATTGGGTACTCTAAAAGTGAACACCCAAACATAGTTTTCTAGTTTTTATAGGTTAGACAGACAATGATTAGAGATGTTGTTCTGGTATCTTTGTTACGATTAGAGAATTATTAGAGTTCTATTAGTTATTTCTAAAATTATTTTATGATTCGAGTATTAAATGTATATTCTATTTGGGATATGGGAATGAATATAATGTATGTAGTTTTTTTACTTATTTTGAGTTGTACAGTGTCCTTTCACATTAAGTTACTCAGTCCTATTAAGGTTAATGTCTCCCATACATGTGTTTTATACCATAAATTCTAGTTTCCAACCTAATTACTACTAATGGATGGAATCATGTTCATTATCACCTTTAGTGTCAGACCATGAGTGCTTCCTAGTGGTAATGAGTTATTAAAGATATGAACATGGTTAATTTTTTCCCATAGAATACTGATAGTCCCCTAGAAACTTGGATTTTGGGCTTTGGTTCTTCCTTTTATTCAAATATAGGAAAATAATCTCCATAAAATCTTGATATACAAAATTTTGAGAAGATATCCCATATTGGTGGTGAACCCCTTTATATTATATTTGAATGTTTTATAAAAATTGAAACAAAAAATATTAATTATTATTTGTCATATAATATTAGATATATTTGTATATAATAATTAAATATAGTATTGATTGGATAGTTTGATCATAATGGATATGATTCCACATTTATGGGGGATCTCGAAAAATCACAAATTATTTTTTGGTTATAGTATAAGGAGTTTAGAACACAACATTTTACTTGAAAATTGATTCAAATCACGTTGTGATATCCTTAGATTTAGAGGTAATTTACAATACCTAGAACTGTAGATTTGTTCATATTGGTGAATAATGAACTAATGTTACATTAGAAAATGTATTTCAAAAATTTATGAAATTATATTGTATTATATTTTGTGAGTATTATTCCAAAATAATGTATAAAAATGTTTCCATTATAAATGGTGGAAGAACACCAAAGGTAGTAATGATAGAGATTATACATTCTAAAGTATAAGGATCCATTCCAATAAATTATCTTCCAAGATTAATTTATTATTTTACATTCATTGATTACAGAAATGTTAGTGAATGGATTTATATTTTGGAAAATAATTCTAATGATTCTTATATATTTGATAAATGGAATATTCATAATAAAATAGGGTTGACAGTGATGTGATTGAGATCTAAAAACTATAGAATTTGAACCCAAAATAGGTAATATGTTCATTATATTTCATTGAAATTATATTCATTTTAAACGGTCATATTTTTTATTTTTAAATTGTTTTATATCTTTGTAATTATGGGATAATTTAATTGGACATTGTAAACATTTCATAAAATATGATGAAATTATGAATTTGATAGATTCATATAATTTTTGAAATAAAATGAATTGATAATTGCTAGTAATCCTTTAAATAGTTATTTTAAAAGAGAATAATATTTTTACTAAAACACATTATTTTAGATGTTGAAAAGATCTTGAATTATAAAAGTATATAATATTATTTAAATACTCCAACAAAGACCAACCTTTTACATATGAAATATTAATACATATTGGGTGGAATAATTTAATGAGTCGATAATTCCTATGAATGATGGTTCTTGAAAAATATATATTCTGGAAGCATGGGTAGACTTCATGATGATTTTTGAAGAGGAATATTTGGCAACGTATGGAAGGAGAAAGGGAAAATTTTACAATATTATTGAATAAATTAGAAGGATTAGGAAAAATTTACAAAATAATTTTGAATAAGATTTTAAAGTAGGGGAGTGTTTATGGTTTTCATTATACATAAGATATTTCACCAATTACATATGGAAAATGAGTTTCCATTGTGTTATATATAATAAATTTTATGAAGCAATCAAAATTGATGTGTAATATATTTTCGATATATATGAAACTTTATCAGGATGAAGTGATATATAAAAACATTTCTTTTTTCCATTAAGGGAGACATATGAATCCAAAGGTTATTTATTAATTTTTTTACTTGAGTTTGGTTTTCTACTTATGTTTATTTTTAAAATGTAATATATTTTATGATTCATAAATTTTTTTATAGATTCATTGTTGATATGTATGATTAATTATATATCACATAAGGTTCTCTACATGATTAAATTCAACTTCTTATATTTCATTTTTTGGATAATGTATAGGATTTATTTCTCCTCATTCCCAGTGCATTTATATATTGGTTTTCCTTATTAAACATCATATATTTCAATGGATTAAATGTTACATGAGGTTAAATATTCTAAAAACAATCAAAATATATTTTTTCATGTTAATCATTTTGATTCCTTTTATATTTTTTGTATGATTTTGGACCCATGAGAAGAATTACATATAGGGAATCATTTCCAAATCAAGATAGAAATATGATAATAGTATTGTTTTTAAATGACCTTGGGAAGAGAACATTCAATTTTTTAACTTATGGGGAACCTAAATTTAAAGATAAATATTCAAATATATATATATATATATTAGATTTTTCAATGTTTTCTATAGTGGATATATTGGTGGAACCAATGGAGAATGGGACATGCTATTTAAGAAGTTGGGGTGGCTCTAAAGAAATGAAGGGTGTGGTGTGTGAGTTTTAGAGTCTTCTACATTAACAAATATTTTTACTATATTTATTTTTCTTATGTTATATGTCTACGCATGGAGGGTTAAAACACTTTTGGTTATTTGTAATGCGGGGAGGAGAACCTTTTTCTACTAATTTAGTAAAAATGTCGATATAAAATTATTTTTATGTTATTTTATCTTAATTTTATTGTTATGATGATTAATTTAAAACAATTATATTTCATCGATATTTCCATAAACCTTTTTTTATTTGGGGTATTAACATTTGTTTTCCTTATAATTTATTTTCTTATATATGATGCGATGTGTAGGATCTTTTAGAGATGTTTTTATTAATTACTCATATGATGATAGAAGGTAGTTTATATTTCTATATTTCTCATTAATCCATTCACCCAATTGAGAGTTTATTAAGTGATTTGGGGAGATGCCATTGTTATCGTCCCATACTCATAGTAAGGGGGTCAATTTGAAGTGATCACAAAGGATTCAAAACACACACTTTCTACCACCAATTGATGAGAGAGTATCAATTATATATTACAACAAAGGTTAAATATCAAAAGTTGTTTCAATCAATTTATATCTAGAACTTTATAGAAATTCATAATCAAAATACTAATCCAATAATGTATTCTATGACATGAATCAATTTTTATTTTTCACTTTTAATTTTTTTAAACATTTTATAAATAAAATAAACCATCTCTTTTTCTGTTTACAATCATTGATAAGAATAATTTTCACCACTCTTCAGATAATACATTTTGTCCCAAATGTACTATAGTTTAACCATAAGTAATTTATAGATTTTTTATGACTTTGGAATTAGTATTCAAAAAACCATATCACTACCTAGGAGGAAGTGCCAATTTTACATGATATATTATAACATAGAACATATCATCTCGATTGATATAGAGATCAAGAGAAACCTCTATATATATTTTTGAATGATATTTAATTAATAACATCAATCAAATTTTAATTCCTATAGGTTGGGTTAATGACCATTCAACTTTTATAGAAGTTTCAAATACATACAAGTTAAGATACCAGTAATAACATCAAGGATTCTCCCTAATGTATGAATCTTATGAACTCAATTGATCAACTCACACTTGTGAAGGTATGTGGTCTTAATTTTTCTAAAAATAATTATACTAACCAATGTGTTAAAGATAGGATAAAACCACATGACATCCTTCAAACAAAAAAAAATCAATATATTATTCAAGGATATAGAGAAACATCCCATGAATAATGTGCATTTGGAAAATAATAAAATGAGGATATAATAACCTTATAACAAAAATATAATCATCCTATTATATTTTTGAAACCCTGCATGACACATTATAATAAATCTGGATTTTAATTACATCTATTTTAGAAAAAATAAATACTTTGAAAACACATAAACTTGTTTTCAAGCATTGGTACATAAACAACTAGATCCATGGATTGAAAAGATAAAAAATTACATCAATGAATTGAAAAATTATTTTGGAATTGCTATATAAGAGATGAAAAAACCCATAAAATTTACCATCTAAACTCATTCATAGTTTGAATGGAAATGCATGTGTGGAAACTACTAAGAGAAGAATGGAGAACCATTTTAAACATAGTACATATCTAGATATTATTAAGAAGACAAATGTAGAAGAATAATATAATTTTTATAAGATTAATAGGAATCATAACCACTATCATGAAAATATGCTATGGAAAAAAAATGTGTTACGATTTCCCTCAATTATGGTCTAATCTATGAATGTTTAGGGGGAATAAATCCAAATAGAAATAATAAAAACTAAATAGAGGCTAGAATTAGCATACCACTTATTATATACCTTAATAATATTTTTTAATATTCTAGTTTCCTCCAGTAACATTTCCCATGAACCGCTCCCCACTAAAGTGTACCGCACTTCAGTCGGAAATGTGTGAAGGGAGAAGGTGATTGCTCGAATCCCAAGATAAGTATTCCTCAGGTAGGTGACTAGCACTAAGGGTTTAAAAATATAAAATGGGATGCGTCTCCCAGTATGATAAATGTGTAGAATAAATTGATAAGAAGGATAAACCAATAAATACCTTTTAAAATAGATAAAATAAATCCCATGTTTATAAAAGCAATTTCATACATTACAAAAACAAATGAAAGGAAAAAATAAAAGTATCAAAAGGTAACAATGATAGTGAACATGAAGCCCAAACATCTCATAAAAAACATGAGCTAGTAGTGTTCATCCTGATACCAATAATTCTCTAATTGACAAGAAAATATTTTATATATATTCAGGGTGATCATAATAGTATATTCTATATGATCCTTCTTGAATCCTCAGATGAAAACGATAAATTAAGAATGCTAATGAAAAATAAACAGTGAGAATAACTTGTCTACTAAGCATGTATATTATGTTCCAATCCTTACCATAAATAATTCTCAACATATATTTTATATAAGAGAGAATATAATATAATAATGAATCATAAAGGGAATCGTGCCCCCACTTCCCCATTGGTTGGTCGATATACCCAAACGTCACATGTCCTGAGCCACCTCTCTCCAAAACAATTTGTCCTACATACTCCTATGATAGGTATTACAACATTTTACTCATGAATCACATGATTTAATCATCCCATATCACATCATCATATAGTAATGTAGCAATTTCTAGGATCTTCCACAACATGTATGACGTGTATCATACATAGGTTATTACACCACAATCCATCACAACCCATTAATTGATTAAGGCACCTGAATCAATCATAGCATGTATGCATAATACTTATAATAACCATTTAAATCATATATTCAGGGATATATGTGTATAGTATTTCTAAAATATATCACAACCCTCTACAAACATTTATCGGGAATCTAATTATTGGATTTTGTGTCCTAAGAAAAACTATTTGTACTTTGATTACATCCATATTCAATATATTGAATCTTAAAAAAACTATTTATTACATATCGTTCCTTTTCACAATGGATATAATGTAATAATTTCATAGAGTATACATCTCATTTATAAGGTCATAGAATTTCCCCACTATGATGATAACCATGATGTGAAATTATGATATTCTTAATTAATTTTCTGCACTTGCATAACATACTATGATGGGACAAGTAGTATATAGACTATCAGGTGAGTGTATTCATCAGTATATGAGTCTTCTTCTCATGAATTTTGTACATCGTAATCTACAATATTGAAGATTATTATAACATACATGCTGGAAGTAATTACTCGTGTTTTGGTTCCATTTTATACTACTATCCACGAGCGTGTGTGATGGTCCTCAAACATAAAGATTATTATTAATGCATGGTAAAACTCGCATATGTAGATTAATATTGTAAACCATGATGATAATAGTTCACAGAGAAGATGGATATGTAGGTTGCTTCATGAGTGACATGTCTTTGTTGAATAAATCAAGGATGGATTTCCCCTTCAATATTTATGGATGTTGATATACCGACTCTTTGATTGGAATAAAATTATCATATCAAATTCCATGGCCATGGTGTAACAATGTGTTTATTTCAGATAATCAATGAAAGACATATTGAGAGTATAGTATGGAGACATGAATTTTAATCCTTTTTTATGAGATGTTATGACAACGAATTATGCTACATATTGAGCATTCATATGTGGTTGACAACACTACAACATTAAGTTCTTTATGTTTGGTTCCTTGGCCTGTTTCTAGATAGTAATATTGGACTTTAGGAAATCCTGCCTAATTCCACTTACATATAGACATAGAGGGTCACACACTAAGTGTTTCTATTGATCATGAAAAAATTATATTTGAGTTTATTTAATTGAATACATATTATTCAAAATTATAAAGAATAATTTTATTCAAGTCATATTGATTGCACAAATCAAGTAAATATTAATTCTTCGGCTTATGGATATAATATTTATTTTTTTTGTTGAATATTTTAATAAATATTTATTCTCTATATTATGAATAAAATAATTATTTATGAATAAAATATTTATTCGGTTATTTAATAAATGCTAAAGGAGCTCGAACAGACTAAGGCCAAGTTCAATGAAAAATATTATTTAACAACACCATTACATAATATTTGTTAATGCAAAAGTTGGAGTGCACCACAAAATAGTAATAAAGTAATTATTATTAAGTGGAATGGGGTTTATCAAAGGTAATAAATGTTATTTAATTGATGATATGTAATTAAATTATATTTTAACTCAAATCCTAACTCTATAAATAGATGATTATTTTTATTGGGTATATGATCCAAAATGGTGAATTATGAATTTTTGCACATAAGGAATCCTCTCTCAACTCCTCATTCTCTTTCTCCCTCTCAGGAAAAAAATAAATGAAAGAGATATTTATTCATGAATATTTAAAGAACGATCAGGAATGAATAATGCAAGACATTTGACTCACCGCACTATCACATTGAGATTGAGTAGTGTTTCTCAGATATTAGAGGAGCATTTGTGGATCACCGCTAGATAGGTTATATCATTGGATCCTCAAATTTCAACAAAGGTAATCCAAATGGGTCATTTTAGATGATCAACATTCACCAATGTAGAATGTTCCTATGAGCAGGTTTTTATTTTTTAAAAAATTTAATAAATTAATTATAAATTTGACATGCAAGATACTTGATCTTGGTTTCGAGAAACAATTATTAAAAGAAATATTAATATATCACCAACCACTTCACACATCCACTATGCCTAGAACCAATAAGTGGTTTCCAAGTGGTATGATTTAAATTTTATAACTTTTTATTTGATTATAGATCTATGTGAAATTATGGTTGGATTTTCATATTATATTATTCATTAAGAAATTCGATTTGAATTAACGTATTATAAAAATAATAATTATGTTTGTTCAGTTTTTAATTTTCTTAATGGTTTAAGAATAAAAGAATGGACAAATATTCCATCCGGAATTTCATAATATTGTTTTCAGTAAAAATGGGTTACATGAGATGTAGATGGGGAACACTTCATAAAACCATTCTCATTTACCTAGATGCACTGTGAAATTAATTACACATGGTGGTTTTATTGCACACTGCTTGTTAACCAGACCAACCTAGCACCCGAAAGGTGGATACAATGCGTGTAGCTTCCATGTGCATGTCATGTAGTATGGCTTAGTTAACACACCGATGGACCATGAATCTGATTCAGATACACAACAACCGACATACATGGCATGTAACTCGATGTACATGCCTTGTAGTCTCCCAATAATGGAAAAAATTAAATTTATATTAAATTAAAAAATAATAGTATTAAAACCTAATTTTATTCATTGGCACACCATTGTGTTTTTGAAAATATATAGATGGATTTAAATAATTTTAAATTATCAATTAATTTATTTTAATTAATATTTCATTATTGGTTCTACAATTTATTTTCCATGAATTCCTTAAATAATGGGTATCTCCAACTATAATTGGATGATAATTTATATTAAAGTGAACTAATTAATTAACTAATGAAAGTATGTTTATCATAATAATAAATAATGAATATAGAAATTAATGATAACTGGTTACTTTTTTATATTTGATTCATGTATAAAAAATCATGAGTTTGACCAAGACCTTTGTATGCATTGTAATTTAATTAATTTAACTTATTTCATTGGTTTGAATTTACTTTATATTAAATTTAATGATGATTTGTGAGTAATCCCTCCCTCCATTATTATGTAGGACCAACATGTACAAAGTTGATTATATAATCCCCTTTTATCCAATCCTTGGTTTCCCGTCACATGTATTAGAGTAATAAATATTTTTAATTAAAGGATCATCGCATGGAATGTGGAGGTGGATCAATAAGGATCCAATATGATGCCAAACCAGTTGATATAGAGGTAGACATGTTAAATGTTGCAACTCATGCCAAGACCTACAAGAAGAGATATTTCCCCTAGGTCAAAGGTTGGTTTAATGTTCACTCATTAAATAAAATGTTAGATAAAGATCATTAATGATTTATTTAACTAATTTTTTATTTATATTTATGAAATTATTTATTTTATTTATGCAATGAAACTATCAAATAAATATATGATTCAATTTTTAAATATAGAAATTAATGAATTAAATTACGTGTAAATATTTTATCCAACACGGTTAATTAATCAAGTAACATACAATTGAAATTAAGATGAAATATAAAGGTTAAAACAAGATAAAAAAATGCATAGTAAATTAAAACCACTCAATTAAATATTATGTTTGACTAAAACATCCATCACTTTACTTGGAAGAAAACCATAGAACTCTGTGTAGTACATGGAAAAGTCTGGAAACTTATTTTTATCGAAGAGTTATTATGATATTTTTGGGTTGAAATAACAAAAAAATTATTGAGTTTAATGACCAATGTCTATTCAATAAAAATTTAGACAAAAATATTGAGGAAATGAAATCCATAATTTTAGAATAGTTGAATCCAATTAAAAGATCTAGGAGTTTCAATTATACATTTAAAAAGAAAACATATCTAATTAGTTAATTATAGTATTCATGGTAAAATTAATGATAATTAAGAAATTTAATGGGGATCCTTTCCACTATAATTTCAAAGAAACAAGTCATACCAAGTTCAATGGCATGTGATATTGGGACTTGATTACATAGTGGGATATTTAATTAAAAACCATTTAATTTATTATATATCACTTATTCGATAATTAAGAAAAGTAATAATAATATTATCTTTTTAATTATATAATAAAATTACAATTTCATCATAAACACTATTACTATGACCAATTTTGGAGAAAGAAAATCGTCTAACTGAGAGTAACATACAATAGTGGTTTAGATGCCTCCATTTTGTGATACACCATGAAAAAAAATATTATAAGGCCCCAGACTTAATCCTTACTTAATATTGAATTAAATGAATAATTCACATTGAGGATCTTTTCAGGTTTAGAGTTTTAGAGAATTAGAACATAACTATTACATCATAAAATATTACAAAGTAGAAACTTCTACTAAGTCTCCATAAAATAAAAACTCTTAAAAAGAAAGATGTCTAGATTCCATGTTTTAGATAGCATGAAATTCCCTTGATCCCATCCTTGACCTTATTCAACTTTAAGTCCTGTGAAAAACATTTCGAAAAACTTGGGGTGAGAATAAAAAGCTTAGTAAGGGATACAAAAAGAATGAAACTGTTAGTTTTTCAAACATCAAGTAAACCATGTATACTATATCAAAGTAATACCTTCACCTTCATGAAGTAGTAAAAAAAATCTTCACTGAATAAAGTATCATTACTTACCTTTTTGTAACCAAAGGATTACCATAAAACCCATATAAAGAACACATATAATATATAAAGGTTACTTGGGACATAAACATACTTAAGTGGAATAACCATACGGTTGAATTCCACACATATCACTTAATGGAATAGCCATACGGCCAATTTCCATACATAATTAATGGAATAGCCATACGGCCGACTTCCATACCCAATGCATTGGAGGTTATAACGTAACCACCTTTCCTGGTATTCACGGCACCACCCGTCATATGGTTTATAACGTAACCACCCGTTAAAATGTCCAAGTAACAATATAAAATCATAAAATATAAAACCAATATAAAGGAATGATAACATTTCCACATTTCAATCACAATATATCATAAATATATTGACATAGTAGAATCATTTATCAAAACCATTTTCAATACCAAAATATATAAAAGTGTATATGGTATTTATTTTATTTTAAAAACATTACGGCTTGTTGAGGAAGCCAAAGTCCAAATAATACTCGTGGCGGCGGAAAAGGTCGTTGTCACCGCGTACATTAAAAAAAACAATCCTTTTTGTCGTTTAGTAAAACGCTTCGTAGAAAAAGATTCCTTTTGTATAAAAGTAAAAGTCAAAAGAGTTTATACATCGTATAAAAGAAAGTTGTGTATAAAACGAAATATGCCTCAATGAAAGGAGATTGAGACGAAGTCCCTTACCTTGGGTCCGACTTGACTCGATCGTTCTTTAACGTCCTGAATAATAAACTTGAGTTAATTTATACTTGATTAAGAACCTTTTTAAATTTCATTATTCTTTTTATATCACTTATTTCCATGTTATAAACATTATGTAACCATTTATGTTAATAATGTTTGTTTTGTCAATATTTGGTTCTTAAGTCGAAAGTTGACTTCTTACAATTACATGTTGTTCATGTGGTCAAAAGTTCGTTATATCCAGAATGAAATTCCCGATTTGGATATAATATGTATCATATATATCCAGCATATACATTTATTTATAATATTACATAATCATTTAGAGGTAAGAAATGAAATGCACCATTCATGGAGACGGTAAGTCGTACGTACGCATGAACGCTACTTTCATTTCATTGTCATATTAGTGGAATTAAAACTAAATGAGAGGTATGTATATTTTAATTCCAGAATAATATTCATCATTTAGATATATCATTAATTATATATATACATTATATACATGTAATTTTAATAGTACATTACATTTGGGGATAAGAAATGAAATGCACCGTTCATGGAGACGGTAAGCCGTACGTACGCATGAACACTACTTTCATTTCTATCTCATACTTTAATGGAAAGAAATAATAATGATATAGAGGTATATTATAATTCCAGTATAACATCATATATATTAACCATAAATCCATCCTTTACACATCCCACATATGGCATTAACGAATCACATCACTTTTAGGAGGCAGTAGTCCGTACTTCCTTAAATGAAGATATCGTGTTTACCCATAATGGAAACCATAAAGGTATGCCAAAAATGAAAAATACAGAATCTTAAAGAAAAAATAAACATATTATATATCATATATAAAAATAGTGACATCATAATGGCCACCCTTGAAGGTGTTAAATGAGTATTGAACAATCATCGTTTCGGGAGGCAGAATTTCGCCATCCACGGAAACCGTATGTTCTTTAACCATTTTATGTTGTTGTGTGAGATTGTAGCTCAAATAAATATTATAACAACATCCTAGTATATTGAAGATACTGGTGTTGTTACAAAAGAAGTAAATAAAAATAGTTTAGAGGGTTGGAGAAGTAAAATAAAACAAATGAACAAGAGAGAATGAATTACCTTTAAAAGTGTAACTCCTTTTGATTTTAGCCTAAAGGCTTCCTTTGAAAGGATTATGCCCAAAGAGAATCTTCTAGGATTAGGAGAGGGATGTGGAGAGATTAATTGGGCAGGGGTTGGCCGAGCCAAAGGCTTGAGGAGTGTGTGTAATGAGGTAGAGGTGGGGGCCTTTTATAAGAGGAGAGGAGGGGCACTTTTGGAAAGTAAAGAAATATTACTTTATTTGAAAATGTGTTTCGGTTTTAAAAGGTCCCACATTGATATAATTCGTGGCTAAGGTGATAAGGGTTCGAAATCCACTCATACAATTGGTTTTGGACATGTTTAGGTTTTAGAGTTTTCATTATCTTTCCATTTTATTTAAATCGTGAAATAATGATGTCATCGCTGCATCATTATTATGTCATATATAATTTAATTTATTTAATGTCTAAAAATTATAAAAAAAATACTATGATTTAGGAAATCGTTTTATCTTTCGAATTACTATTTATAATAAAAATTTGGACTTGTATAACCCCACTCAAAAACTATTTTAGTAAAACAATTTAAGTTAGTGTCATTTTCACTTTAACATTAAATAAAAATATATTAATGTCATTTTCCAACTAAAGTGGCTCCATGGGGTCCCCAAGTTGGCCCATGGCTTGTCTTGGTCGGCCATGACTCACCCAATAGGTTTAGGACAAGTTTCATGGTGTTTTCACATTTTTATAATACCATTTTTACCTTAAACTACACTAATTACCTCTAATCGCGATTAATGAAAAAAAGTTACTATTCACCAAAAAATTATTTTAATATCATTGAACCACATTTTACTTCTTAATGACAACCATGTATGTCGGATTTTCAAAATTCAATACACATTAGTGGTAAACTTTCATTTAACTGAAAAATCAGTTTGCTTGATTACCACTTAGTGGTTTCACTATTCATCAAAAATTGAAGTTTTTCAGAAAATTACCAAAAATTCACCCTAAGCTATATTTGATATTCCGAATTCAAAAATGAAGTCCATTTTACAAAATTCAAAACATATAAGTCAAATTAATTAATTTAATAATTAATTCCCGCTGTCATGACAAATAGTGTGTTTTTGTGAAACAATAAGTATCAAAAGATTGACACCAGTTTAAGTCCAATTTCAAAGTGAAATTGATTCCAACGACCACTATTGGATTTAATGGTAAAAATATTTTCTAATTTCACTTTAAAACCAATTCAAAATATAATCTAATCATATAAATAAATTAGATTAAAAAGAGGTTTTGAATTAAAATACAACATTTTACACTATTCATTAAAAAATGAACTTTATCGGAAAGATACCAAAAATTCACCCAAAGTAAATTTTGATGTCCCGATTCTAAAGAAGAGTTATATTTGGTCGAAAATAAAGTATAATAGTGAACAAAACTATATTTAATGATGGTTCACCATTAAAAGGTGATAAGTGAACCTTTAGTGAAAACTAGGGCATATACGCCTAAAATTGAATTCTTTCCGTATATTAAGCCTTTATCTTTTATTGGACAAATGTATAAACATTAAAAAACATATCTAATCATATTTTAGTTATTTCTATCCATTCCCGCCAGTACAACGGCTACTTGTTAACTAACATTTAATATAATATTATTTTATTACTAGTGTGCTACGTAAGTTTCAAAGAAACTCATCGTTGTGTATCGGGTACGCTATCGAACATAGAAACCCCTTTAAAATAAAATTAATATTTAATTCGTAAATATTAATAAATATGAAAATTATTTATTCTTTATTTACCTGGGATGTTACATCCTTCCCCCCTTTTGGGAATTGTGTCCTCGCAATTTTATTCACTTATCAAAATAAGTGGCGGTATTTATCCCTCATAGCATTTTCAGATTCCCATGTTGCCTCTTCAATCACATGGTTTTTCCACAAAACCTTTACCTGATGAATCACCTTATTCCGTAACACTTGCTCCCTGTGGTCAAGAATCTGGACCGGTTGTTCCTCATAAGATAGGTTCTCTTCCAGCTAAACTACCTCTGGACTCAAAACATGAGATGGATCTGACATATACTTTCTCAACATTGAAACATGAAAAACATTGTGTACCTGAGATAAACTCGGAGGTAAAACCACTCGGTATGCAACTGATCCAACTCTTTCCAGAATTTCATATGGTCCAATAAACCTTGGACTCAGCTTTCCTTTCTTTCCAAATCTCATCACACTTTTCCATGGAGAAACCTTGAGAAAAACATGATCACCTACCTCGAAAGATAGATCCTTCCTCCGGTTATCCGCATAACTCTTCTGCCTGCTCTGAGCTGTTCTCATGTGTTTTCTGAATCAACTGAACTTTTTCTGCCATCTCTTCTACCAATTATGGTCCCATCAGCTTCCTTTCACCCACTTCATTCCAAAATGCTGAAGTTCGACACCGCTTCCCATATAATGCCTCAAATAATGCCATCTATATACTGGAATGAAAGCTGTTATTATAAGAAAATTAAACCAAAGAAAGATGATGGTACCAACTTCCCTGATAATCCATCGAACAAGCTTGTAGCATATCCTCCAATGTCTGGATTGTTCGTTCTGACTGCCCATCTGATTGAGGATGAAAAGCTGTACTAAAATTTAATTCAGTACCCAACGACTTCTGAAGGCCTTTCCAAAATTTAGATGTGAACCTGGGATCACGATCAGATACAATGGAGAGAGGAACTCCATGTAACCTGACTATCTCTTTAAGATACAAACGGGAAAGTTGATCTAGAGAGAAAGTATCTCGTATAGAAAGGAAATGAGCAGATTTAGTCAAGCAATCAACAATAAACCAGATTTCATTATTACCTCGAGATGTCTTCAGTAATCCAACAACAAAGTCCATGGATATATTCTCCCATTTCCACTCTGGCACTGGTAAAGGCTGAAGCATCCCTTTCAGTAACTACTGCTCTGCTTTAACCTGTTGACATGTCAAACACATCACAGTAAAATCAGCAATGTCTCTTTTCATTCGATCCCACCAGTAATACTCCCGCAGACCCTTATACATCTTAGTAATGCCAGGATGAAAAAACAACTCATTCTTCAACTGTGAATCACAAGGCACACATGACCTCTTCACAAACCTCAAAACACAAAGACAAACTTATGCAAGAACTCATGGAAAATTTTATTCATAAGGTCCATGAATACAGCAGGTGAATTGGTTAACCCAAAAGGCATAACTACAAATTCATAATGGCCATATCTAGTACGGAACGCAGTCTTCGGAACGTCTGCTTTTTTTAATTTCAACTGATGGTACCCCGACCTCAAGTCAATCTTCGAAAAAAACTGAGCTCCCTGGAGCTGATACCACTTCATTCGATGGCCCAACATCTGCTGAAGTTGTTGCAAAGGATTTCACCACCCCTTTCTGCTTGTAGTCTGGCTGCATTCCCCCAGTTGAGTTCTTCGTTGGACACTCGTTTGCATAATGACCCATTTCATTACACTTAAAACATCTTACCGTTGGCTTTTCATTTCCTGCTTGATCATCTTCCTTACAGTTACGAGCAATATGACCAGACTTACCACACCGAAAGCACTTACCAGACATGGATAAACATTCTCTAGGATGCATTTTACCACACTTCTCACAGGATGGATATTTGGTTTTCTTACCTCCTTTCTTCTTTGATGAATTCTTCCCCTTTTCCTGCCAACTAGACCTCTTATTCTGTTGTTTGTCATAGAACACCTGATCATCGGCAAACTCCATTTCTACCTTCTCCGCACATCGAACAAGTTTTTCATAACCTTTGAATTCACGAGAAGCTAAATCCCTTCGATACTTTGGCTTTAACCCTGAGTAAAAACGGTTTATTTTACTATCAAGATCTCGTATGATGTTTGGAGCATACCTTTCCAATTGAGTGAACTTTTCTTCATAAGCAGCCAGTGAATCATCCTCCTGCTTCAATTCTAGGAACTGTTTTTCCATCCTAAGACGAACCACCTTAGGAAAATATTTCTCAAGAAACATACCTTTGAATTCGTCCCAGTGAAGATCCTCAATCTCATCACTATCCCTTATATTTTTCACCATCGACCACCACTGATCAGCTTCACCTTCAAAACGGTAAACAGCAAGACTAACCTTTTGATGTTCTGAACACCCCATGACATCAAAAATCTTCTCCAGTGCTTTAATCCACCCCTCAGCTTGCACAGGGTCAGATGATCCTCTTAATGATGGGGGATGTTGCCTCATGAAATGTTCCACCACTGACATGTTCCTCTGCGGTTGATCTGGCTGATCTCGTGCATGGATACCAACACCATTTATAGCCTGATTCAACTGTTCCATTACTGCAACAAACTATTCAGTTCTGATTCCGACCATCTCAGGTTGCTGATTTGGAAGGTTATCTTCCTCCTGATGTCGTCCCAACATAGCTGCTTTGTTTCCTCTGCGAAAAACCATTCTGAACACAGAAATATCTTAGGCGAAGCAACATGGTAATCCGTAAATGCTATATCATTTCAATCATATTATAATTTAACACTTTTCTAACTCCTAAAGTTGTCTAAACCGACCTTTGATACCAACTATAAGGCCCCGGCCTTAAACCTTACTTAATATTAAATTAAATGAATAATTCACATTGAGGATCTTTTCAGGTTTAGAGTTTTAGAGAATTAGAACGTAACTATTACATCTTAAAAGATTACAAAGTAGACACTTCTACTAAGTCTCCATAAAATAAAAACTCTTAAAAAGAAAGATGTCTAGATTCTATGTTTTAGATAGCATGAAATTCCCTTGATCCCATCCTTGACCTTATTCAACTTTAAGTCATGTGAAAAACATTTCGAAAAACTTGGGGTGAGCATAAAAAGCTCAGTAAGGGATACAAAAAGAATGAAAACTGTTATTTTTTCAAACATCAAGTAAACCATGTATACTATATCAAAGTAATACCTTCACCTTCATGAAGTAGTAAAAAAAATCTTCACTGAATAAAGTATCATTACTTACCTTTTTGTAACCAAAGGATTACCATAAAACCCATATAAATAACACATAGAATATATAAAGGTAACTTGGGACATAAACATACTTAAGTGGAATAACCATATGGTTGACTTCCACACATATCACTTAATGGAATAGCCATACGGCCAATTTCCATACATAATTAATGGAATAGCCATACGGCCGACTTCCATACCCAATGCATTGGAGGTTATAACGTAACCACCCGTCATATGGTTTATAACGTAACCACCCGTTAAAATGTCCAAGTAACAATATAAAATCATAAAACATAAAACCAATATAAAGTAATGATAACATTTCCACATTTCAATCATAATATATCATAAATATATTGACATAATAGAATCATTTATCAAAACCATTTTCAATACCAAAATACATAAAAGTGTATATGGTATTTATTTTATTTTAAAAACATTACGGCTTGTTGAGGAAGCCAAAGTCCAAATAATACTCGCGGTGGCGGAAAAGGTCGTTGTCACCGCGTACGTTAAAAAAAACATTCCTTTTTGTCATTTAGTAAAATGCTTCGTAGAAAAAGATTCCTTTTGTATAAAAGTAAAAGTCAAAAGATTTTATACACCGTATAAAAGAAAGTTGTGTATAAAACGAAATATGCCTCAATGAAAGGAGATTGAGACGAAGTCCCTTACCTTGGGTCCGACTTGACTCGATCGTTCTTTAACGTCCTGAATAATAAACTTGAGTTAATTTATACTTGATTAAGAACCTTTTTAAAGTTCATTTTTCTTTTTATATCACTTATTGCCATGTTATAAACATTATGTAACCATTTATGTTAATAATGTTTGTTTTGTCAATATTTGGTTCTTAAGTCGAAAGTTGACTTCTTACAATTACATGTTGTTCATGTGGTCAAAAGTTCTTTATATCCAGAATGAAATTCCCGATTTGGATATAATATGTATCATATATATCCAGCATATACATTTATTTATAATATTACATAATCATTTAGAGGTAAGAAATAAAATGCACCGTTCATGGAGACGGTAAGCCGTACGTACGCATGAACGCTACTTTCATTTCTTTGTCATATTAGTGGAATTAAAACTAAATGAGAGGTATGTATATTTTAATTCCAGAATAATATTCATCATTTAGATATATCATTAATTATATATATACATTATATACATGTAATTTTAATAGTACATTACATTTGGGGATAAGAAATGAAATGCACCGTTCATGGAGACGGTAAGCCGTACGTACGCATGAACGCTACTTTCATTTCTATCTCATACTTTAATGGAAAGAAATAATAATGATATAGAGGTATATTTTAATTCCAGTATAACATCATATATATTAACTATAAATCCATCCTTTACACGTCCCACATATGGCATTAATGAATCACATCACTTTTAGGGGGCGGTAGTCCGCACTTCCTTAAATGAAGATATCGTGTTTACCCATAATGGAAACCATAAAGGTATGCCAAAAATGAAAAATACATAATCTTAAAGAAACCATAAACATATTATATATCATATATAAAAATAGTGACATCATAATGGCCACCCTTGAAGGTGTTAAATGAGTATTGAACAATCATCGTTTCGGGAGGCAGAATTTCGCCATCCACGGAAACCGTATGTTATTTAACCATTTGATGTAGTTGTGTGAGAGTGTAGCTCAAATAAATATTATAACAACATCCTAGTATATTGAAGATACTGGTGTTGTTACAAAAGAAGTAAATAAAAAGAGTTTAGAGGGTTGGAGAAGCAAAATAAAACAAATGAACAAGAGAGAATGAATTACCTTTAAAAGTGTAACTCCTTTTGATTTGAGCCTAAAGGTTTCCTTTGAAAGGATTATGCCCAAAGGGAATCCTCTATTATTAGTATAGGGATGTGGAGAGATTAATTGGGCAGGGTTTGGACGAGCCAAAGGTTTGAGGAGTGTGTGTAATGAGGTAGAGGTGGGGGCCTTTTATAAGAGGGGAGGAGGGGAACTTTTGGAAAGTAATGAAATATTACATTATTTGAAAATGTGTTTCGGATTTAAAAGGTCCCACATTGATATAATTCGTGTATAAGGTGATAAGGGTTCGAAATCCACTCATCCAATTGGTTTTGGACATGTGTAGGTTTTATATTTTTCATTATCTTTCCATTTTATTTAAATCGTGAAATAATGATGTCATCGCTGCATCATTATTATGTCATATATAATTTAATTTATTTAATGTATAAAAATTATAAAAAAAATACTATGATGTAGGAAATCTTTTTATGTTTCCAATTACTATTTATAATAAAAATTTGGACTTGTATAACCCCAATAAAAAAGTATTTTAGTAAAACAATTTATGTTAGTGTCATTTTCACTTTAACATTATATAAAAATATATTAATGTCATTTTCCATCTAAAGTGGATCCATGGGGTCCCAAAGTTGTCCCATGGCCTGTCTTGGTCGGCCATGACTCACCTAATAGGTGTAGGACAAGTTTCATTGTGTTTTCACATTTTTATAATACCATTTTTACCTTAAACTACACTAATTACCTCTAATCGCTATTAATGAAAAAAAGTTATTATTCACCAAAAAATAATTTTAATCTCATTGAACCACATTTTAAATCTTAATGACAGCCATGTATGTCGGATTTTCAAAATTCAATACACATTATTGGTAATATTTCACTTAACTGAAAAATCAGTTTGCATGATTACCACTTAGTGGTTTCACTATTCATCAAAAATTGAAGTTTTTCAGAAAATTACCAAAAATTCACCCTAAGCTATATTTGATATTCCGAATTCAAAAATGAAGTCCATTTTAAAAAATTCAAAAAATATAAGTCAAATTAATCAATTTAATAATTAATTCCCGCTGTCATGACAAATAGCGTGTTTTTGTGAAACAATAAGTATCAAAAGATTGACACCAGTTTAAGTCCAATTTCAAAGTGAAATTGATTCCAACGACCACTATTGGATTTAATGGTAAAAATATTTTCTAATTTCACTTTAAAAACAATTCAAAATATAATCTAATCATATAAATAAATTAGATTAAAAAGAGGTTTTGAATTAAAATACAACATTTTACACTATTCATTAAAAATGAACTTTATCGGAAAGATACCAAAAATTCACCCAAAGTAAATTTTGATGTCCCGATTCTAAAGAAGAGTTATATTTGGTCAAAAATAAATTATAATAGTGATCAAAACTATATTTAATGACGGTTCACCATTAAAAGGTGATAAGTGAACCTTTAGTAAAAACTAGGGCATATACGCCTAAAATTGAATTCTTTCCATATATTAAGCCTTTATCTTTTATTGGATAAATGTATAAACATTTAAAAACATATCTAATCATATTTTAGTTATTTCTATCCATTCCCGCCAGTACAACGGCTACTTGTTAACTAACATTTAAAATAATATTATTTTATTACTAGTGTGCTACGTATGTTTCAAAGAAACTCATCGTTGCGTATCGGGTACGCTATTGAACATAGAAACCCCTTTAAAATAAAATTAATATTTAATTCGTAAATATTAATAAATATGAAAATTATTTATTCTTTATTTACCTGGGATGTTACAAATATTACAAGCCATAATCCTTAATTCTCAATCTCCCTGATAAAGAGGTGATTGATGAAGATTTCTTGTCTATGAATAACATTTGAGAGATGGGGATGATGTCCAATGTTTGACTGTTTCATCGATGTTTAGTGAACTAATGAAGTCTCACAAAAACATGGATGCATATAGTATTCTTGAGAACCTCCAAGGTATTTACTATGGGAGATCTAAACAGTAACGATTTGATATTTCTAAGGTTATATTTCAGATAATTCTTGGAGAGGGTAACCCAGATGGTTCCCACATAGTCATGCTCATTGGTTTCATTATTCTTCTAGAGTTTCTATGGATTAAACTCCATGTAGAAATGGTAACCTTACTCTTTAGGGAATCACACCCTTAGAGATTCTATAGCTTTGTTGTGAATATTAATATAAAATTTATTTAGAAGTCACTGGCATATCTTCTTACTGTTATTTTCTAAGTAGATAAGGATAAGAAGGGTGAGAACCTTCTTTCCTTATGGAGAACAAATGGAATTGTAATGTGAACATCATTAAGACCAAAGATTCTTCATTACTATCCAAGAATAGTAATATCAATTAGAAATCAAGGGAACATGGCATTTTCTATTTTGAATGTTAAAATAAGGGCCACTAGAAGAAAAAATACACCCATCCAAAGAAGAAAGTGAAGCCTCAAGTGTGTTTGTTATGGAGTGAAATTTATCCTTTTCTACAAATTGGGTATTAATATAGCATGTTTTCATCACATATATATTCAAATATAAGAACCAAACAGATACCTAAATATTGAATGAGTGGAGGTAGATCTTTGAGAAGCCAGTATAGCTAAACTTTCTACTATAGATATCGGGGACTACCACCTCACTTTGAATAAAGGAATGATCTTGGTTTTAATGGTCTATTATTAGGGGCCTTCGATTACCAAAAACATCATTTCAATATTCAGACTACATACAAATGGGTTTATTTTCAAATTTTTTATTATATTTTTCTTCATTTATAAATTTAGAATTTTTTATGGTATGGCACATTTAAATAATTTCCATCATGTTTTGGAATAAATGAACCAAATAATGTAAGCCAATAGAAAAGTTACTTCACTTGACTCATACCACACCCAACATTAAAATCACTGGTTATTTCTTTTAAATTAACAGTGCTTGATTAAATTACCACAAGATGGATAAGTAGATTCATTTTTAACTTAAACTACTTGGTCTATGTCACATGTTTTTATAAAGAAAAATTACCAAATCCCCATTTAGAGGGAATGTTGAATGAGATAAAGAGCTTCTTGAATTTTTTTTAAATTGATGTGTGTGTACCATTTTATTTGGAAGCAATGGATGGGTACTCATACTTCATAACTTTTATATATTATTTTAGAAGATATGGATATATCTACATAATGAGGAATAATTTGGATTCTATTTATAAATTGGTGGAATACAATAATCAAGTTGAGAACCATCTTGGTAAGAATATTAAGAAACTCTACTCAGACCATGTTGGAGAATATCTTAATCAAGAATTCATTGATTATTTATGGGAGTATGGGATATTGTCTCAAATTTTTCTTACTTATATACCTCAAGGGAATGGTGTAAGAGAATGGAGAAACCACACTATTTTGGATATGTTGAGATCAATGATAAGTCATGTAATTCTTCCATTATACATTTAGGAATGCATGTTATAAAAAACTATATAAATACTAAACCATGTTTCAACTAAATCAATATATGGTATACCATAAATTTTTTGAATGAAATTAACTTCTGTGGTCTTACTTACATGTGTGGGGTTGCAAATTATTTGTTAAGGCCAATTTAGGTAACATTATTTCACCCCCGAGGCATAAATTGTATCTTCATATGATATCCTAAAGAAACACGGTGATACTACCTATAAAATACATCAGAAAAAAAAGGATGTTGTTTACATTAATACCATATTTCATGTTGATTATATTATCAATAAATGACATTGGGGGAGTGATATAGACTTAAATGAAGTCTACGATTAATATATTCATGATTTTCTACAGGAAAAAAATTCCATATATCCAAATGGAAGAAGATATTCTTCTAGGGACATAATTACTATGTATGAGTACTAGAGAGGACAGAGAATTAGAATTCTATGGTTTCCTATACAGCGATGATAGTGACTCATTATTAGTTGATAATAATTATCCTCTAGACTACATGTAAGTAGTAAATGGAACAAATGTTTCAATGTGGAAAGAATACATGAATTCTAAAATGGATTTCATCTACCAAAACCAACTATTTATTTTGTTTAACCCTCCATTATATGTAAATATCATTGGTTTAAAATGTTTATTCAAGAAGGAACATGACCTGGATGGAAAATTTGGTACTTATAAGTCATTATTTGTTGAAAAAGGTTTCGAAAAACATCAAGGCATTAACTACGATGAAACATTTTTACTAGTTGTAATTTGAAAATCTATCATAATTTTATATGCCATTACGACTTTACATGATTTTGAAATATGAAGAATGCTTGTTAAAATATAACTCCTTAACAGAAACATTAAAGAAGCTATCTATATGACACAACCCAAAGGTTTTGTGACTCTAATAGATTCCAACAAGGTATGAAAGTTGTAATGATCCATTTATAGATTAAAGAAAGCATCCAAGCCCTGGAATATTTATTTTGATGAGGCCATAATAGAATTTGGGTTCATGAATAATTATTGTCATATATGTGTTTATTAACAAATTAATGGGAGTAAAACTATTTTACTAATTACATATGTTGATGAAATATTACTCATCAGAAAAGAAATACCATTCTTACAGTCCATTAAGACATGGTTGAATAAATGATTATCTATAAAGTAATTCGTCAAGGCATCATATATTCTTGGGATTAAGATTCACCTTGATGGATCCAATTGGTTAATAGCCTAAAAAAATGTACATAAAATGATATGATACTAAAGATATTTACTATGGAACAATCCAAGAGGGTATTGTTTCCAAAGTCACATGGAATTTAAATTTCCAAAAAATTGTCCTCAGACACATAAGCAAAGAAATATAATGGAATGATTTCCATACACATAAATGATTATGTCATTCATGTATGTCTTGTTATGTTATGTACTATGATATATTTCTCCTAAGAATTATGTTTGTTTGTAAAATATCATGTTGATCTAGGTTACTCCCATTGGATGGTCGTCAAGACTATCCTTTAGTATCTAATGTGTACAAAGGATATGTTTCGCAATTATGGAGGATTTGGAGAAATTTTCATTAGAGGATATACTGATTGTAGTTTCAAAAAACAAATTCACATGATATTAAGTCTCAAAGGGGATATATCTTCACTTTCAATATAGGTGGTTTGATTTAGAAGATCTCAACAAATGTTTTGGTTTTAGATTCTATAGTAGGGACTGAGTATATTGTGTCTTTAGAGGAATCTAAATAGGTAGTATGGATTATAAAATTCATCTAAGAGATTAACATGGTACCTAGAAGTAAATATCCTATCACACATTATTGTAAGAATACTACAGCAATGAAACAATAAAAATAGCCTTGTTCGTATCAGCATACAAATCATATTATTCAAGAGTTTCACCTATTGAGGGATTTTTCTCAGAGCGGAGAAGTAGTAGTGAGAATTATTTCCATGGAATACAACATGTAAAACCACTTTACTAAATCCTAGACACAGTTTAAATATTACTATCATGTGAGGTCTAGTGGATTGAAGGTCGTAGGCAGTTGGATATAGCCTATGTGAGACTTTGTTGGAGTTGTTTTCCTAGGACCAAATGTTTTTACTTTGATTTCATTTAAATATTATTTATTGAATAATAATAAAAATACTTATTACTTATTTTATGTTGTTTTGCCTAACATTAATATAATAATTTCTTAGAGTATAAATCACATTTAAATGGTTATAGTAGTTCTGTTCTATGATGAGAACCTAGATGGGCTATGATGATATTATTAAATAATTTTTTATATATGTATAATGTACTATTATTGGGGACATAGTACATAGAATGTCAGGTGTGAGTGCTATTATGTAGTTGATGATTCTTCTCATGATGTTCGCACTTGGGAATCTCAAAGATTAGAGATTATGAGAACAAGCCCTCCAATTACAATTCTTCATGTTTGGGTGTCATCAGATATTTTTATCAACGAGCATGTGTGATGGTCCTTACACTTTAAGAATATTATTAATTCATATTACAAATTGTGTACAGAGATTTATTTCATAATCCATGACTATTTTTAATGACCTTCCTTCACTAAGAAGAGGGGAGCGATAAAAAACAGCTAGACCCTACCTTATTCATGTTAAAAGAGTGATAATGACCCCCGAGTCCCGCCTTCAATAGGCCCCGGAATAGAGACGAACACCTAGTGTATTGTCGGAATAGATTTATTTATAACAAAATAGGGGTTAATTGTGTCCTTTTTAGAATCTCACAATTTTGTCAATTCACTTCAATAGTAAATAGAGATGTTGGAATTTCTCTATGAGAATATATATATATGCAGTGGATATGAAAAAGGGCACACCAATGTATATTGTTTTGGGGCACGAAGGACCCCTAGTCCACTCCACCAGTCACCCACTCTGTGGGCTTGGTAAATTTCACTAGTAAGTACCTTGTATCATAAGACAGGTCCACAACAGAGTGTAGGATATTGTCACCCTTAAAAAAAAGGCCTTCTGGTTCTTTTACAGGGAATCGATAAAACCAAATCTTATTGCGAGATGCTGACACTCCACCACAACTGAATACAAGAAGTTGAAACTCAATATAGATAAGATGTATTTTGATGAAAAATGGATATAGCTCATAGTTTTAGTAGCACAGAACTGATAAAATAGGGATCTTTGACTTATAAATAAAATAAACTTTAAAATAAATCTGAAGAGACCAGGTTGCACAAGAGATATTTTATTTTAAGAATAACAACAAAAACATTGCATCATTTTTATAGATTTGAGCATGTGTATATCGAAAATTTATTCCTCGTTTATGAGATACTTGATCGTTGTAACACTGTAAATTAATTTCCACAAGAAATATTGAAGTAAAAAATTTATATATACAACCAAAAATTATCCAAATTAGGATGTAATAATATCCAACCCAAAATGGTTTGTATAAAAAAATATCTCGTAGAAATATTTCAGATCCGTAAAAGACACCTGATAAATCGAGTGAATTCAAATTCAACGAATACAACTCAAGGTAATCATATCTTCCTTTATGAATATAAGAGAAAATATATGTTTTAAAAGGATGTTTAAATCATTTAAAACAAGATTTGAATCAAACAAAATATATTTATAAATCTCCCTAACATTCTAAAAATACTGTTTGAAAACACTCTGATAAAGACGTAAATTCAAATTTCCAACATTGAAAAGTCAAAAGTAAGGTTCCATCAAAAAATGAAAAAATAAAAAATAGAGGCTTCAACTTTATAACATGTGGATGATGATCCATACGTTTATCCACGTTATCATAGATCTCTGAACTTAACATTGATTATCTATTTGTTCACTTTTCCAAATATAATATTGAAAACATAAGGTTGATTAAAAAAGTAAGTTTGATGATCCATATGTTTGTAATGTTCCATACTTTCATAGGGTTCTGCAACCATACATATCCTTTCTAGAAAACATAAGGTTATTATCCAAACGTAATGTTACATAACCATGTGTTTCTTCAAACATAATTTTGATTAACTATATGCCCTGATCTTTTAACATAAACGTATAGTTTGTTTCATATGTTACTTTCTTCGATGAACATTACTTCCAGTAAACAACAAACATAGAACAATGTTTCCAGGATACACTTAAGCGCGTTCTGAACACTTTAATGAATATTTCTCACAAATAAATTGTTGAACAATATTTTATGATAATAATTTATAATGAATATAAATTTCATGAAATACACTAAAAATAAAATCATTAGTAAAACAAACAAGGGTATTTGTGAGCATCAAAATCATTTGTATTTATAGAGTATTGTTGAGACAATACATTCTCAACAATCTCCCCCTTTTTGATGATCACAAAACAAATAAATTAAAACTATAATCTTTAGAAAAATAAATTATAATTTTGTAAACATTAAAAAAAATAAATCTGAAATAATTATTTCATTAAAGAATAAATATATTAATTTCTCCCACAAAGATAAATTTCAAATAAAAGTTAGTGATTATCTAAATTTCAGAACTAAAATTATCTAAATTTCTCAAATAAAAGAAATGTTTTTTTATCTAAATTTCAAAACTAAAATTTTCTAAATTTCTCAAATAAAAGAATTTTTTTGTTTATCTAAATTTACCAAAAAAAGATTTGTTATGTTTATCTAAAATTTTCCCCATTTTGTGATATAAAAAAAGTATATAAAAAGATAAAAAAACATTTAATATTAAATATAATGATAAGTTAATGTTTTATGTAACTATAACGAATAAAGAGAAATGGATTTTCGATATCAGATAAAAGTAAAAAATTAAATAAAAAATTTAAATTTAATATATAGACATAAAACAGATTCATTTATTAATAAAGAAAATAATAAAATAAATGAAAACTACCATTTTCATGGGTTAGGGTAAGAAAGAAAAAGAAGGATAATGATTGGATGGATGAGAATTTTATATGGCTTCAAACATGTCCTTCAGACCAGCTATCTTTAATCTCGGCTTCTTCATCAAACTATCTCCTAGCTGAATTATAAACTGTCGGGAGTCATTATCCACATACATATTCTCTACAATATTGACCTTCAGAAAATCATGATGAATTTCTACTTACTTCACGAACAGCTCCAACTTTTTTGAAAACTAATTCATTATCAATCGAATTCTTCATTCTCCCTATGTTAACTGATCAACAAGAAATTTTTTATTGTCTAATAAAAAAGTTAGGGGAGATAAATTTCATTGAATTTCCTGAAGTTGAATATTTATATCGTCTATAACATATGTAATGGCCTGAAATCATTAGATCAAATATTGACATGTTGTAGGGGTAGGAGTAGATGCACTGACCAGATTCACTGAACCTTTTACAGATTCAAACAGACTTCCCAAGTACCAATTTAATTGAGCAAAATCTATTTTTGACACATCTTTGGATCTGATATTTCTAATATCATTTAACATGTCTCTTTTTAAAGAATCAAAATGCCTTCAAGAAACAGTATTCTCATAAAATCTTGAATCTTTTTCATTGAATCTTCATGTTTATATCGCATAGGGGAATTCCCCTATTGAGACTTGTTGAATTTCATGACAACTTCTTCTACTTGATGGGATAATGAATCAGATGTCCCCTCATCTTCATTCATATTCAGATATTCATTTTTATTAGGAAAACGATATTCTACTATTTTTATTATAGATTATACAATGAAAAAGACTAATTATCCAAAAATTCATTCTTCTCACTAGAAATATGATATGGTTATCCCATAGTCTGAACTACCATTAATGGCTGAATTAATGTAACTGATTATGATAAAATATTCCCTTCTTAAACATCTCCTTGTTCAGTAAATTCATCTCAAACAAGCTATTATTGAACATTTTCAGATTGAGTATTCTTTTATTGAACTGCTTCTAATATAATTATTTCTTGTACTTCTTCACTTACTGAAGGTACAATCACAAGCTCTCTAGTATAACTTTCCACCTAAACTTCCTCTTCAATAACAGTCTCTTACAAATGAACTAAACATGTTTCTTCTCCCAAAGCCATCCTTTTATCTTCAGGTTGAGGAGCATCTTTGTTTCTTCATTTCATCACAAGTCCTTCATGAATCTGTTTTTCTTTTTCTTCTACTTCAGTGTTAAATCTAAGCCTTCTATTAGATGGTTGTGAAATTGTATCAGTTCAAGATTCAGCTACACCATTCTTTCAAACACCGGCTTTATCCCCCTAAGAAAAATATATTAATATCTATTATTTCTCAACTCCAACAAGAAAAAATTTATCTTTTACATTACTCCAGAAAAATAAAATATTTCTTAATGTTACAAAATTCAAAATATTTTTATGATAACATTTTACTCTTGCCTCAACTGGTCTGATCATATCCCTTTAAAAAAATCCTTGAAATTATTTGTCCATATGGATAAAAATGCATTCTCTCATCTGGTGAAAAGTAGTAACGAAGATACCTAAATGAATAACACATAAAATTTAATTTGACGTCACTCAGAAAAAGAAACATGACATATATGTATGGGTAAATAATTTTCTCCAACTTATCCATCTTTTGTGCTATTCAAGTCTGAATAAATTTCACCAAAATCATATGATCAGATTCTAAATTATTAAAAAACATCTTTCTGATGTGTGTCAAGTTGAACAGAAAATACATGATGTATTTATAATAATGGTTCTTATCTCTAATCAATTCAATATTAAAATAGAAAACTCCTTTATGTGGACAGTTCAAAATTTTCACAACCTCAATAGAAGAAATAGAGAAATCTAAATATTTGATAATATAAAAAATCATGTCCTCTGTATCTCTAAAAATAAAACGCACAATCTTATAAAAATAATTCAGTTTTTCCTCATATAGAAATTCTGAGTTGTTTTCATTAAAAGTTGTCTCAAGTCCTTGAAAACCCAGAGCATTTTTCTGGAGTATGTTCTTCTAGTATAGCCATTAGATATCAATCAATATTCCATAAAGAGTATTTCTGCCTGAAACTGTTTGACGTTATGGTTAATTCATTATCCTTCTATGATTCACTTGGATTTAATCATTCTTGAAGATATGAAAATCTAATGTTTTCATCTTTTAGGGTTTGGAAGGATGAACAAATATTAAGGGTTTGACGAAGCAGTTTTTTTTGGGTAAACAACGGGTTTGGAAGATGAGGGGTCTATAAAATGAACGGTTTCTAAAAAATGACACATGTCATCGTTTCTTATGTTGTTGAGTAATTATTCCAAAAATCCTAATAATTATGTGGAATAAATAAATTAAAATAACATTTATTAACTGAAATATCGTAAGATAAAAAGAATATTAAATAAAATATATTGAAATAAATTAGACATAAAATAAAATTAAATAAAAAAATATTTAATTAAAAATTAAATAGACCTAACTCTCCCATATCAAAATCAAAACAAGCAGTGGGAAGAGAATTAGTAAAAATATTAGCTAATTGATATTTAGTGTCAAAAAATTCTAAAGATATATCCTTTTGGAGAACAGGATCTCTTAGAAAATGATGTCTAATATCAATATTCTAAGTTCTAGAATGACTTATTGGATTTCTTGAAATGTTTATAGAAATTTTTTTATCAAATAAAATCATTTTTTATTAAAATTAATTCCAAAGTCCATTAGAGTGTTCTTCATCCCCAGCACATGTGCACAACAACTGCTTGCAAATATATACTATGCTTCAGCTATTAATAGTGAAACCGAGTGTTGCTTCTAACTTTACCATGACACTAATGATTTTCCTAAAAAGTGACAGGTTTCTGATGTACATTTTATATCTTATCATCATCCTCTAAAATATGCATCTGAATATGATAATAAATTAAAATCAGAACCTTTTGAATAAAGAAGATATTGAACAATAGTTCCTTTTAAATATCTAAAAATACTTTTTACAGTTGCAAGATGAGATTCTTTTGAATTTTATTGAAATATATCACAAAGACATACTGAAAATATAATATCAGGCCATCAATAAGTAAGATATAGTAAACTTCCAATCATACCTCTACATAACATTTTGTCCATTGGTTTTCCATCTTCATCTAAGTTCTGTTTAATATTAGTACACATGGAAGTAGAATATGTCTTATTGTTCTCCAGACCTAACTTTTTCAATAAATAATTAATTTATTTACATGGATTTAATAAATTTCCATAATCTTTTGGATTAATTTTATGTCATAAAACGAAATTAAATTCTCCCATCATGCTCATTTCAATTTATATTTTATAAGTTCTGAAAAATAATTTTAATGTTTTTTATTTGTTGATCCAAAAATAACATCATCAACATAGATTTGAACTAATAATAAATTAGAACAAACTATTTTCTTCTGGAGGGTTGGGTCTTCTAAAGAAACAGTAAAACCATTTTTCAAGAGAAATGAACCAAATCATTTCTACCAAAGTCTAGGTGATTGTTTAAGGCCTGCAAGACCTTTAGTAAGTTTAAAAAAAAATTGGTTTTTGATAATTTTCAAAACCATGAGGTATATCATCATAAAATTCCTCCACAAAATATTCATTTAAAAAGAATATTTTACGTTCATCTAATATAATTTTAAATTAATATTAGATGCATAGGCCAAAATAAATTTAATTTCATCCAGTATAGCTGTGGGAGCAAGGGTTTTATCATAATCTATACCTTATTCTTGATTATACACTTTAGCTACTATCTAGCTTTGTATCTAGTTATTATACATTGATCATGTTGTTTATTCCTAAATACCCATTTAGTTCATATAAATGGATAATTCAATTGTCTTTCCACTAATTCCTTTACTTTTTTCTTTTAAACCGATTTATCTCTTCTTGCATTGATAACTACCAACTTCTATCTTCTGAGTCTTCTTCTAAAGACATAAGCTCTAGCTGGGATAGAATAGAATAACTTTCCACAAGGATTCCTACACTTCTTATAGCTTTTATTCCTATGTCTAGATATCCTAAAACATACTCTAGATAGTGATTCTTTAGGATTATAGACATTCTAGGTAGAGCACTTTTAGGATCATCAGTATCATGTTCTTCAAAACTAGACTTAATTTTATTTATTTTTGCAAAATAATTTTCCATGTTATCAAGTCTCATGTTGTTAGAAAAATCATTAACTTCATCCGTTTGATCTTTTACTTTATTAAAAATATCAGTTTCATCAAACAACACATTAACTGATTCTTTAGCAGTCCTTGAGTTTTTATTAAATACTCTATGAGCTTTAGATGTTACAGAATATCCTAAGAATATTCTTTCATCATCTTTTGGATCTATCTTTCCTAGATTATCCTTGGTGTTCATGATATATACCATGCATCCAAAAACATTAAATTACATTACCTTCGACTTTCTATTATAAAAAATTTCCTAAGATTTATTTTTGAAAATAGGTCAAATTAAAAATCTATTTATAATATATCATGTTGTGCTCAAAGCTGGCTCCGGAATTAGGTTGGATTACTGTATTAATTTAGCATTGTTCTAGCCATTTCATGAATAGTTTTGTTTATTCTTTTAGTAATTCCATTTTTTGGGGTTCTAGGTGAATAAAAGGTGTATTTAATACATATATTTGAGAAAAAAGAATTAAATTCTTGATTTTAAAAATCTCCACCATGATCACTTCTTAATGATATTATCTTACAACCTTTTACATTTTCAACTCTTTTATGTAAACTTTCAAAAATAGAAAAAAACGTTATTTTTGAGTTTTATAAAATATACCCAAGTAAATCTATAATAATCATCAACTAAAACATATACATATAATTTACTACACAAACATTCTATTCTATATGGTCCATACAAATCCATATGAATATGTTCTAGAGGCTTTGAAGTAGCAATTTTAGTAATAGATTTGAAGGAGGATTTGTGTTTCTTGCGTATCTTACATGCATCATAGAATCTATCACTATCAAATTTGAGACATGGTAAATTTGAATCTAATTTATTCTTAGACAACTTCTTTAAAGAAAGTATATTACAATTACCAAGTCTTCAATGCCAAATCCATGACTCATTTACATTAGTGGTTAAACATTTCACTTTATGTTTTCATAAAGAATTTAAATAAAAAATATAGATATTATATGTTCTTGGTGCTCTAAATTTAAGAAAATTATCTTAATAAATAGAACAATAATTATTAAAAAAATAAACATAGTATCCAACATCACATAGTTTAGATATACTTATCAGACTGTGCTTCAATCTCTGTACAGAGAGTACTTTATTTATTGAGACAATATCTAGATATCCAAATGTTCCAAGTCTAATAATCTTTCATGCGGAATTCTCATCAAAGGTGACTAGGCCTCCATCTATTTTAGTTAGAGTACAAAAATTTGATGAATTTACACTCATATGTCATGAACAGCCACTATCTATACACCATATGTCTTTTTTTTCTATGGCATGTTTCCTACTAGGTCAAATTAAAACAAAAAATTGTTTCGGTACCCATATCTTTTTTGTCCAGCAGTGTTAGCTATCATGGAATTAGGAATCTAAACAGATTTATTTTGATCAACACTGTTATAAATAAAATTAGATAATGATTTTCAATAATGAACATGCTTGACACCACATAATTGAGGTTTTCTTAAATTGAATTCATTAGCATAATGAACATTAGTACTGGAATAAAAACATTTAATAGTAGATATGATTTTGTTGTTATAACTTGGAACAAAATAGTTTTTGTACAGTTTGGGTTCTTCACCCTTACTACTTATACCAAATATTTCTTTTTTTAATTATATTTTTACCACGAATTTCCTTTTGTAAATTTTCTACTTTTTTAAATATGAGATCAACACATTTATAATTTTTTACTTCATCCTGTATATTTTTATCTTATTTTCATGGTCAGTAGAATTTGTAGTAGATGAACTAAATTTCACAGTTAAATCTTGATGTTGTTTATGTAAAGTATCCCTTTCTCCTGAAATATCATTATGAATATTTTTTAAATATTTCTATTTCTTCAATAAGAAGTCATATATTTCTTCTATCATAGTATAGTAGGCATTCATTTTATCATTTGAGTAACTAGAATCATAATTAGATGAATTATAGGATTGTAACTTCTCTTCTTCATCCATAAAGCACATATTAGCTTTCAGATTTGATTATACCTTCTCTGAATTAGAGATTTATGAGCTACTGATGTTTTCAGAAACACTACAAGTGGCTTTCAATGCTCTTTTATCTTTTTTCTCATAATCAAAATTCTTCTTCTATTTATTTTCTTTTTATCTATTCTCTCCTTTCAATAGAGTATAATCAGCTATTCTATGACCCAATTTTTTTCATTCATAACATCTTACTTCCCTTAAGTCTTTCTCATCCTTTTTGTAGGTTCTTCTGAATCCTTTCTTCTTCCTATAAAAATTACTGAATTTTATAGCTATTTTAGGCAACTCAATTTCTATGTCAGATGAGTCTGAATTTCATTATTCGTGTTTCAATTTCCTATTCTGGTTTTGGGATACATCTTTTAATTTAGTGTTATCCTTTTTTACTTGGACTTTGTGATATTCAACTTCTTCTTCCATTTCAGACTCATACATCATTAATGTTCCAATAAATTATCTCATTTTCATATTCTTTACAGGTGGATATTGGCGGATTGTACTAGAAATTACATTCCACTTCGCAGGTAGAACTCTAAGAACTTTCAATGCATGATTGGGTTGGTTGATAGGTTCACATAAAGATGTTATATTATCTACAATTTTTGTCAGCCTTCTTTTCATTTGTTTGATGCTTTCTTCATCGTACATTTTGAAAGTATCAAATTTTAATTTTATTATAGTATATCTCATTTGTTTGACATTGACCATACCTTCATAGTCTATTACAATTGTCTGCCACATTTCATAGGCTGTTGGGAATTACGATACACAATTGAACTCATCTGGTCCAAGACCCCAAATAATGGAATTCATTGCCATTGAATTCATTTCATACTCAGCCTCTGTAGTAGTAGAGCAAGTCTCAATTTTTTCAAGTATTTTGTAAGGAGTAAAAATATTTGAGTATACTCTAAATACAAGATTTTTTAAGTAGATTATTTTTCGTGACATCCAGCATCCATAATTCTCACCATTGAAATATGGAGCATGAACCATTGACATTCCTTCCTTAAGATTCTCCATTTCCATCACTAATATATATCTTATTTCTTGTTATATCACTATTCAAATGTAAAACCTCTGATACCGAATGTTAGGTCAGAATAGCTATAGTGATTACACAGGAGGGGGGTGAATTATGTCCTTTTAAGAATTTCACAATTCTGTCAATTCACATCAATAGTAGATAGAGAAGGTGGAGTTTATGTATGTTAACATATATATCCAGATGATATGAAAAGAAAACAATTCACATAAATTTGTAGTGTATCGTGGCATGAAGGTCTACAAGTCCACTCCACCAATCACCCTCTATAAGGGCTTGGTGAATTAAACTAGTAAAGTCCTCATATAATAAGACTGGTCCACAATGGAGTGCATGAAGTTGTCACCCTTACTAATATGGGCTTACAAAATAGAACCATCTGGATCTATTACAGGGAACAGATAAATCCACATCCTTGTGTGAGAAGTTGACACTCCACCACAACTGAATACAAGAAATCAATACTCAAGATATATAAGACGTAGTTTGATGAGAAACAAATATAGCTTGTAGTTGCAGTGGTACGCAACTAATAAAAGAAATATCATAGACTTTTGAAGAAAATAAGCTTCGAAATATATCTGAAGAGATCAGGTTGCAAAATAGATCATTGATTATAATAATGGAAAAAAATAGAGATATGTGTTCCCAGATTTGAGCATGTGTATCTCCAAAATGCAGTCATCATTTCTGATAAGCTTGATCGATGTAGCACTATAAATTAATTTCAAAAAGAAATATTGAAGAATAAAAATTATATATTCAACCATGAAATATCTAGATCATAATGTAACAAAATCCTACATAGAAAGATATATATATATATATATCTCATAGAAATATTTCATATCTAAAAAATATTCCTGATAAATCGAGTGAATTCAAATTTAATGAATATAACTCAGAGTAGTCGTATCTTTCCTTAAGAATAAGATAGAAAGTCTCTACTATAAACGACTCTTTGAATCATTCAAAATGATCTTTGAATTAATTGAAATCGAGTTTAAAATATCCCAAACATTCCATAAATATTGTTGCAAAATGCTCCGATAAATACATAAATTCAAATTTCTGACATTGTAAAGTCAAACATAAGGTTCCTTCAATATATGAAAAAAATAACAAACGTAGGCTTAAAATTCATAACATTGGGTTGATGATCCATAAATTTATCCACGTCATCATCGATCTTTGAATGTAATATTTATTATCCATTTTTTCACTTTTCCAAACTTATGGTTGAAAATATAAGGTTGATTACAAGAGTAATGTTGATGATCCATACATTTTTAAAGTTCCATACTTATGTAGGGTTATTTAACCATATTTTTCCTTTCTGTAAAACATATGTTTCTTATCCAAACATAATGTTCCTATCCATATGTTTCTTCAAATGAATGTTTGATTAACCATTCATGCTGATATTTCAACATAAACATAAGGTTTGTTCCATACATTACTTTCTTCGAATAACAGTATTTCCAGTAAATGAAAATCAGTGAACATGTTTCTAGAATACAAATAAGAGCATTCTGAAAACATTCACAAATATTTATCACAAATAAATATTTTAATATTATTTAAAGATAAAAAATATTAAATAATAAAAATTTCCAGAAATACACTAAAAAATCATTTGTAAAAAAAGGGTATTTGTGAGCATTAAAATCATTAATATTTATAGATTATTGTTGAGACAATACATTCCCACCACCAAGCGTATAGAATCTCATGTAATATGGAAGGAATTTAACTTTTTATCGAACAATATCAGGAAATATGATTGTAAATCCTAAAAAAATCCAAATATAGAATGTAAAATTAAAGCCAAAAACCCTTTTTCCACATGCATGTTCAAAATAAAGTGCAACAAAATACAAGAAAACTCTAAAGGAATGTAACAAAAGAAAGAAAAGTTGCAATTCCATCTATCCTAATGCCCAAGCTAGTAAAGTCTGACATGATCCTCAAAGTCCTCTTGTAATCCTTAAAGTAGTTTTATATGCGTAGGGTGAGTATATAGGTATACCCAGTAGGGAAACCAAAAGCTCTCATGCACAAGTGGGGAGACATTCTAATGCCTTGTGATAAAAATAGAGATAACCAAAACACCTGTCAGGAAAACTATCAACCTAGCCACACCATGGAACACTCCCCAAATAATGGAAGTTAGGTAATGTAATAGCAATAACACATCGATATTTGGGTACTCCACATTGCTTTTGCACTGGTTATTTAAGACATCCTATGTATAAGACCTCCCCCAAAAGTTCCACTGAAGTCCCACTGCTGCCCCAACAACAAACTTATGGGCCATCACAACCATGCATCCCACCTATAGACACCTGGGCCACTACAACCACACACAACCATGCCCGTATACACCTGGGTCATAACAACCACTGCCATGCCCAAAGACTCTTCTTCCATAAAAACAACTACCATGACCAAAGACACCTAGTCCAGAACAACCACTTCCATGCCTAAATACATATAGGCCTCATCCCAATGACACTTGTGAAAACAAACCTACCCACATACACTTGGGCCATACACCACAACACACCATGATCAAAGATTCTTGGGTCATAATGAACCTTATGCCATCACAACCTTCCCAAAGAGACTTGGGATACCTGGGAGAGGGATCAGAAAGGAGCTAATAACTGTCCAACCATAGAAATGTTGGGAGAAACACCCTCCCCCGTGAAATGGTGGTGTTGGACATGAATTTCTCAACATGGGTGGGTGTGTATAAGAAACTCAATAACTAAATCCTATACATATAGTTAATCAAGAACTCATCCCAACATAAGGGTCCCGAAACCAACAACCATCTTGTACACAATCACTCTTGCTTCTATCCCTATATGCACAAGTACACAAAAACCACAACTAGAGCACAACCCATGTCTAGAAACCAATTCCCCATTGTACCCATTCTCATTATCATGTTCAAGTGATTCTATTTAAATATTCCTTCACTACTGAGTAAATAACATGCATAACCACGAGACAAAACAACAACTGAATGAAAGCATATAAGCTAACATTTAAGCATTCACTCCTGGTTCTCTTGTGATGTAACAACATCAAAATGGGTTCTTGAGATCCCTTGATGTACTTGAACTGAACTAAGCAACATCATACCAGCTCTACATAGCCACATATTCAAAAACAAATAGACTCTAAACTAGATATTCTATTCCCCTCTATGTCACCCCACAAGGTATCAATAGAGATACCACACATATTACCAGAACATGGTAATAAGTTTTTAGATTTATCCAACACCATTAATTATGCTCCGTCATTCCATTTGGTTAACTAGGATATTCACACATGAGTTATTATTCATTGAGAAACAATTTAATCATCCAAGTATATGTGATTAACTAGATTCCATGTTACAGTCATTCAGTCACACGATTATCGAGAAATATAGAGCTTCATAAGTGCACAAGGAAGGACCCCAAACGACCACAATTTTTAGTGGACAGAATCCCATACAATTCACCACATAAAAACATAGGTATAACACAACAACATCATAAACATTCCCACCCCTTCATTCATTAAGAGTATGTTTATTATCTTCATTAAAGTTTTTTCATCTAAGTTCTGTGGGAACATCATCATAACTGCCCCGCATAATTCATAGTAAAGAAAGAAGAAGGAAAAACCCCTACATGGATGATCAAGGATCGATGTTTTATCCTTTTGGCATGAACTAGGGATGACACGGCTTACAGGTAACTCCATGAAGAACCAATCAAGAGTTATCTCATGCAGGCATGACCCTTCTCTAGAATAGGGACTCCAAGTGCACCATGTGAAGGAGAGAGACCATGGAAGAATAATATCTCAATGTGATAAAAGCCCCAATACTATAGTTACTAGATATTCACTCTCGATGTTCTTAAAAATTGGATCGTGGTTTGACCGTGCGACTCGGAAGTTACACACATTATAACTAATTGAAATTTAATAATTATTCTTGGATATTGTGTATATAATGGCTTTGAGTTATTATATTTCATTTAAACTAAATAAAACACATAATATGGGTGAAACTGGAAAACACAGAATCCTATAAAACGTGGTAAGGAGTGATACATGTCACACATATTGGTAAAAAAGGGTCTCCTGACTCTTGTTGGTTTAAAACATCTTTTATGGGACTTAAATTTCTTTGAAAGGGATATTAAAAAACTTTTTTGTCAAAGGATACATTACTGGATAGAAACTGGAAAGTCCTAGAAAATAGGAAATGACTCATCGATGGGTGAGTCATTGTAGCCCTTGCACCGTCACCCTGGCATCATCACCATGGAACCATCACCCTAGCACGAATACCGATCGGAGCCACTGATATCCCATTAGTGCTATCGATGCGGGTCAGTTCCACTAATGCCCATAGGTGCCACCAATGGAAGATCGATGCCACCGTCGCCCATCGGTGTCACCGTTTGTTCGACCTGAATTTTGGAAAACTCATCAATGAGTTAGCGATGGTCCCCAGAAAGCCCCAAACATTATGATTTGGCAATGTAATGGACTAGGAGGGTCCATGATTTTACATGAGATACCTATCAATCTATTCTCACCATCGATAATTCATGAGTAATCCATAAAATAAAAGACACTACTTGATAGGGGATCTTTCCCCATGAATCAATCCCCATGTTTTAAAAAAATGTGGGGATATGTGTTTTATTATTATCTATTCCTATGGTTTTATTATAACAGTGGGTAATCAATCCCCAATTCCCCTCTTCCATCGTGCTCCTCCTCCCTCTTCCAACATGCTCCTCCTCCCAATCCCATCTTTCTCCCCACTTAAACCTCACTTTACCGAACTCCACCTCCATGATCTCTCATCCCCTCCCTTACCACCATGTCCGAACCATCCAACCTACACCTCCTGGACCTCTCCTCCCCACACCGACCTCTGCATCCTAGACATCCGACCACCGCATCCCGTCCACCTCTTCCCCTCCCCGACCTCTACCTCTTGACTCCACCTTCGCTCCCGACCTTGACCACCAGGCCATCACCTCAGCCTCAATTTCCCAGCCTCCTCCTCCCTACCCCATCTCTAGAAACATCCCCTTACCACCTCTCAGATCCCACTCTTTCGAAAACTTCCCCTTTTAGATCCCTCTCATCCTGGCCTTTTCCTCTGCCTCAACTTCCCCGAGCTCTGACAACATCACTTCCCAGCCTCTACCTCCCTTCCCCCAGCTCCGGCATCATGGTATGAAATTTCTACTCCTTAATTTTTTCTTCTTTTTAAACTAATCACTTATTCTAATATCAAAATCCTCAAAAAGTTTACTACATAATTTCTTTTTTTCATTTTTTATTTAATCAATAAGCATTCATCTTAGTGGTAAATTCTACTTCCACTCACTTTTATTGCAACATCCTTTCTCATTTAAATTGATTTATACCACTCCATTTTTTTCATGGGATATAACTGAAAAGAATAATAATTTTGGATCATTTTAACAGCCTCAACAAGTTGACCACATAATTTCTATTTTTTATTTTTTTAATTAATAAATAATCATTCATCTTTTAGGTAAATTCTGCTTCCTCGTATTTTTATGACAACATCCTTTTTTCATTTACAATGTTTTATACCACTTTATTTTGTTCTTTGAAAATAATCGAAAATAATAATAATTTAGGATCGTGTTATTGAGGCCCTTTATAATATTCTCTTTTGACATAAACATTTCAACAAGTCTCCCATATGTTCCTCTCTATTTTATGATCCATAATTTATTTCATTGCAACTGATTATTCATAATAGTGGAAGTAAATGTTTTTCATGGATTTCCCAGCTGCTTGAGCCCCTATCATTGAATACAGGTAATTGAGAGACTTGTTTTTATTTCCCATTTGTAGCAATATTATTTATCTAGGTCTCCTTCCATTCTTGGTTTAAATTGGTTCTCACATAATTTCACCCATATTTGTTTACAATTTTGAATTTAACTTTAGCATCTTGTGATCATCAACTGCACCTGATCACTCATGAAGCGTCTCTATAATCAAGTATAGCCCCTTATTGTCGAGTTGCAGTTTATTCTCCAGGAACCGAGAGACTACAGTAAAATACCTATAAAATTACACCATCTATTTCACATATTTATTTTCAGTGCTAGTGTCTATGATTAATGTTCTCCACCACCGAGGCCATATTCATTTCCAAGACATTAAATTATTCTAGAATTGTGACAACATATTCTAGTAACTACTCCAATCCCTTGAGATAGAAATCATAACTCATATATATTTTTTTTATTGAGTTCCCCCCTGAATTGATCACCAAATCTCATGTGTGGTTCTTTTCTTTTCCCCATATAGGATATATTATACTATAACAAAAAATATTTGGGTCCATACCTTCCACAACACCAATAAAACCCTTGAAATATAATATTTTAGGTTGATTCAAGATCAATACAGCTCCATGTTCTAGTTTTCATGATGTAGTGTAAGCCTACTTTTCATTTGAATCAATATATTGTATCTCTACACATGGGAGGCTCCAATATTACATTAAATATCAATGGTTACATGATCATTCAGAGACTTATCGTGAAGACTATATCCCAGATCCAATGACCCACATTTAATCTATACTGTCCCCACACATCCCAGAAACTATACATTCCTATTATATATTCCAATCTCACTAAGTATAGATCACCCTAATTGTTTCTTGAAACCATAGGTGTCTCACCATTTCAAACCATGTAAATGAACACTCATTATTTTATCATCATTTTATAATTACACTAGAGTTCATTCATAGTCTCACCGCTATAATAATAGATTATCTTAAGTTAATATGGCCCTATGCATAATCATTTTTCAATTAAAAAATGTAAAATCTATCAAAACACTAACTCATAGTGTGTATTCATCTCAAGATCACCAGGTATCTCAATATTACTGAACCCAAACCCCTCCAAGAGTGTTATTACCCCTGGTCACCAGACAATATATCCACCATGAATGCAGTTGTTATACCTCAAATGTACCAATGTCACGTAGTCTATGAATCTGAATGAGACTTCCCTTCCTGAAACCATCTATAAGGATGAAACAACTAGAACATAAGTACTTATATCCGATAACCCAAGTCACCTAACACACCAATCAAAAATACATTGTCAAATTTTTGTGAATTGTGATCATAAAATGATGTTTTTACTTATGCCTCACACACCTAAATGATCCTAAAAAATGTCAAACTAGACTGATGGGTTTCTCTCAATGTTCAGAATGTACTAAATTCCAAACATAGAGTCATTATAAATAAGGTAACCACTCTCTCAATCCAACTCTACACATTACGCCTAATAGTGGTCATAACTATAGGTTTCACTTAACCCCATATCAATGTAACAGGGCATTTAACATTCTAAATACTTACTTTTATGTTTCAACCACCCATTGAAATTAAATTCTGTCTAACCACTCCTAGGTCAAGCATTAACCAATAGTTTTACAAGTAATCACTACACATCTCAAAACAAGATCACTCACACTCTTTCCTATACAAAAATTCACTACAGTTTTAGAGACTCCTCATCATTGGGATGCCACATAACTTTGGCACTCTCAATGTCCCCCACCACCCAATCATAGGGTCAACATCTACTACCCACCACATCACCAACATATATATATATATATGTAATTCAAAATTATTTTCATTAGACTTTAAAATTTTATATTAACACAAAAATTCATCAATAAGGGATTAGATAAATGAAATTTCAATTATATTAGATCAATTATATAATAGAATAGTATAAATAAAAATTCAGTCCTATATAACATGGAATTTCGTCATACATGGGTTAGCTAGTCCCAGTAAAAATCTCCATACCATGTTTCAACACATTCTTATTCTATTTTGTACCTTTCCAAAATAGTAATACTAAAAAAACCACTAATAAAATTTTACTAGGTCCTACCACCAATCGGTGCATGATCCATTGGTAGATTTAATACCCAAGGTCTGCCTCCCCATATGATGGAGGATGGTGGCTAACAGTGAAGGTGTCAAGTAGTATGGTGGGAGAAAATACCTGCATATTCAATTAAAAGACATTATAAATAAACATACTAATATAAACATATGTAAATAAAACATTTAATGACACAATGAAATCATTCAATAACAATGAACATAATCCAGGAAATAAAAAATTAATTTTATGCAATAAACTCAGGTAGTCATAATATAACCGTAATATGAGAAGATAAAAATATGAAAACTATGACAAATGGTCTTGTGTATCAAGCTAGACCCAACACCCATGCTTATTCATAGAAACAACGACATAGAAAACATCATGCACTTTATCAAATATAAATATACAATATAATATCGATAAGAACTCAGATTCCCATCTTCCAGGGTAAAAGTGCAGGGTTTTATTATAACTCGGTATGAATCAAAAGATGGTGTCCTTAATATTAAAATTCAATTGTTTTTTCATTGACAGGTGATTTAATAATAAATTATTGATTATTGTATTAATATGTGAATTTTTTTTATTTATGATAAAGTGTAATAAAAATAAAAATGATGCCTGATCTCTACAATGGCACTCAAAATCATTTTGTATCTACTTTTTCCATCACTGGCGAGTCTATAGTCAAGGTACATGTCAAATCATAAATGGTAACAATATAAAAAACCAAGGAAACCAAGGGAGTAGTATTCCGAGAGAACTCATATGGCTCAATATATAATTCTTTCTCAATAAAACTCATACAAAATACAATGGTGTGAGCCCTTCCATTCTTCCTAATCCATTATTCCAATCTAAACTCTAGGAACCATCCGTGAAATTTAGAATAATGGTGTTATAATAACCAAAAGCTTATGACGGTGGTATTAAAACCAAATAGAACAAGTCTAATGTAGTTAACTCATAATTAAAAATTAAATGAGGGTATTCTATAAAAATACAAAATAGTAATTGTTGAAATTTAATACATAAGACATTCCCTAAATCCCAAGGGAGATTCCCCTGGACATTTGACATCAATTTCCCTTATTTTCATTTCTTATTAGAACCCTACTCATGGTGCATGATAAATTTAGTGTTTGATATTAATCTAATATTGTTTATTTGTTTTTTCAATTGATTTCAAATTCATTTATTTTACCAAAATGAACTTTAACTTTTTAATAGTGTTGTTGTGACTTGTTCCACATTGTATGAAATAGGTGTTTCTAGGTAATTATTTTATTAAAAAAATTCATTAAGAGATATTGTTTATTAAATTCAACTTCTAGAATATTAATACTAATATTTGATACACATTACTATTGTATATAAATTATCTAAATGATTTTCATTCTTGGAGATGATGTGATTTTCATTAAATTTATTTTCCTCTTTGAATTAAAAATTTACCCATGTCAAATATTAAATTAAATGAAAATGGGGACCATTTAAAACATTTTTGATGATGGGTGCTGTTTTTTATATCTCACTTTCTTTTTAAACTAAATAACCCATGTTTAATGGTGTGTATTAATGTTTAAAGTTGGGTTTTTTATGTTACACCTAAGGGAGGGAAAAAATTACATGTACTTTATTTTAACTATAAGGACACATAATTCTATATGATAGACATAAAACCTTTCTTGGACCATTATGATTTAGCTTTTGATCATCCCTTTATAGAATAGAGGTAAAACAATTTCTCTAATATTGAAAGTGTTAAAATTGGTTATAAAAATAAAGGCACTTACAATAAAAATTTGAATTAACTATTACATTATTATGTTCTAATAGTTATATTTTCTGTAGTACATATCCCTTTTTTAATTAGGGTTTAAATTTTTGATTGGAAGATAACATTTTTTTCTTATTATGGAAAGGATATAAGATGGATGTATCATACCAATAGGATTTCAAACCCATTTCAAAATAAATTGGAGAATTGTTTAGATTTATCAATTGAAAATTATTAATATTTAGGTTGTATACAGTCCATGCTATAAATGTGTTGGATGACCATGGTTAAATTGGGAAGAAGTTATCTTCCTTATAACAAAATTTGGATTTCAAACAAACTATTATGTTTGGTATCACCATGGAGAGACGAGTCAATATTGTACTGGTCATGAAAAATATAAAAGAAGTGACATGGTGAATTTGATATTTTATTGGTTTCAATTTTTACTTCATCTCGAGAGAGATAGTATGCCAGTGCATGAAGACAATGATATCAGCACACATGAGGAGAATACTGACGATGATGATGATAAAGTGAACAAATTATTGGATGATTCCAGAACACCAATAAACCAGGAATGTACTAAAATGACTGAGTTGGAATTTTTAATGCTGTTATATCATGGGAAAACCATGTATGGAATTTCTAATACCACTTTTTATTATATTATTAAATTTTTAAGGACTTGATTCCGGGTGGTGCATATATTCCCTCAAATCATTACAAGGCATGTAAATTAATTAATTATATTGAATTTGATACAAATAAAGTACATGCTTTTCTAAGAGATTTCAGTTTATTTTGGGAGGAAATAGTTGAACATGATGACTATAAGGAATCTGGTACATCTCAATGGAAGACAAATGCAGATGGAACACCATCTCGTGTGGCATAGAAAAAATGCGGCACCTTTCATTGATTCCCAGACATCAAAATCTATTCTTGTCTGCAGAAATATCATCCAATATGTGATGGCATGATTATGAGAGAATTAAAGGTAATGATGAGTTGGTTCATCCTACAGATGGATTAGCTTGGTGGAAATTTGATGCACACCATCCTGATTTTGCAGCTAAGGTGCATAATGTCATGTTGGGTTTATCCTGTGATAGTTTTAATCCATTTGGCAAGATACTTCTCAAAGCATGTGGAAAATTTTTATTCATGTTTATAATCTTCCTCTATGGATGTGTATGAAAAAACCATTCACTTTAATGATTATACTAATATATGGACCTTCTTATCCTTGTAATGATATAGATTTATACTTCTAGCCTTTATTAATAGAGTTGAAACAGCTTTGGTATTTGGTTGTGTGAACAATCTATGCTTCTTCAAAGAATATGTTTCAGATGCGTGTTTCCCTTCTGTAGACCATAAATAATTTCCCTACTTATTAAATGATGTCTGGGTGGAGCATGAAGGGAAAACTATCATGCCCTATTTGTATGAAGAATACACGATCGAGAAGGCATAAATATCATCATACTTTCAATTTCATGGGTCATCGACGATTCGTGCCAATGGATCATCAATACATGATGAATCGTCAAAGGTTTGATAATTTGGTTGAGACTGAACAACCACATCAATGTATATCATGAAATGATGTGATTAATGAATTGAAATATTTCAGTTTTTCATTAGGTAATGGTTAGTTTAAATCTAAAAAGTGCATGAATGTTGACATTGAAACCACTTACAATTGGAAAAGGAGAAGTATTTGTTTTGTTGAATTTCCATATTGGTCTACCAATTTGTTACGTACTTTTTTATAGGTAAATAATATTGATAAAATTATATGTAAATTGATTCTTTAAATTCATCTAAATATCAAGGAGAAGACCAAAGACAAATTCTGATCTTGTCAGGACTTGTTGGATTGGGGTATTCGACCATAACCACATCCTGTGTGTATCGGTGAAAACAAATGAAAAGTTTCTTGTGATTCTAATGTGATGACACTGTCCAAGAAAGAACAATTTCTGGAATTTTTGGATAATATCTAGGTTCTTTATGGAAATTCTAGAAACATATCAAAACAAGTCAACAGAAGAGATGTGAAACTAAAGTCACTAAAAACTCATGATTATAACATCCTTCTTTATGAATTGATTCCAATAGAAATTTGGAATTTTCTATTCAATAATGTATGGTTGAAAGTGATTCAATTGTTCCATTTTTTAGATACCTTTGTGCTAAAAGGTCATCCAAGTTATTCTTGATAAAAATGCAGCTGGAGGCACCATTAATTTTATGTGACATGGAAAATATTTTTCCTCCAACCTTTCTCACATTCATGATGCATTTAATGGTTCATCTTCCAACTAAAACACTTCTTGGGGGACCATTTTCTTTTTGATGGATGTATCCTAATGAAATAAATATGTTCATAATGAAATAATATGTCCAAAATAAGAATTATCTTGAAGGTTTGATTGTGAGGGGTTATCTGGCTCAAGAATTTATGGATTTTTCTTCAATGTATTTGTATGATGTCACCAGAAGACATAATCGACCAATGTGAAATGGAGACGACCAGTATGGGGAAATTATGCCTTCATTTCCATCTCTTCCCTAAAAAAGATGAAATTTTGGGTCTTATGCATTGGCTACATTGAGCCTTGAAGAGCGGGAGATGGCACATCACACAGCCTTTTTTAATTGTGGTTTGTTCGATGACTATATCAAGTATATAATTTGGATATTTATATGTTACCTCAGATTATGAAATTTCATATATACCTTACACTTTTATTATAATTTTATGTTGGGAATATAAACAAATTATAAATAGATTTCATCGTTCCTTTTCTTAGAGAATGAGAGAGGCTTCTCATGGGATAGAGTTTCTTGCTTGGTTGAAATCAAATGTATTACCATTACTTAAATTATTATAAAAAATAGATATCCATTTAATTGTCATATTCATATATATTTTAGGTGATGAGTTTACCTATTGACTCCGTTTCTCAAGTATTGAGAGCATTGGATTTTGGTCATAATTATTTGGTTCGTGTATGAAAATCTATAATAATCAATGTGTATAAATTTGTTATAACGGATCGAGCGGTGAAAATTAGAACACAAAATGATGGTGTTACAGTAACCTCTACAACGAATTGGTATTCCAATGTATCAGATAGTCGACCTCGATATAATGATGTATATTCTTATAGAATAGTTGATAAAATATTGTTATTGGATTACTACTCTCATGGTAGAGTCACTGTGATGAAATGTAAATGGCTTAATTCAATGGGATGACATTGTACATTTATTGATGATTATGGATTCAGAGTTATTGAAATGTAAATTCCTGCATATTGATTAACCATACATTTTTGGAATTAATGGCTAAACAAGTGTTTTATCTAAAAGATCATCTGAGACTCGATTATGGTTTCATTAATGATGTAATCCCCAGATGTATTTTTCATGATTCTATTGATGAAATTTCCACCATTGAAATTCTATTTGGTGTTGGAAAAAATATATCATTTGATGAATCAAATTTTCCCATTGTGAGAGTTGATGTTGAACCTGAAGTAGTGGTCGGTAATATATAGAAGCAACCATATATGTTCACCATTCATTCGGTTTACATTAACCTGAGTTTCATTGGTTAATATTACTGTAATTACTTTAATTTTGTTTTACTTTGGAATGATATGTATGCTTTTTTTTATTTTTGGGTGTCATTTCATTAAATCAGATTTATTTCAATACAGAAAACATGGTTTAAATATTGTTTTTAAAATATGTCTAACTTGGTAATGTGATTTTAATAACTATGTTACTCATTTCTTTGTAATAATTTGTACAATTAGTAATTAAAAGATGTCAAATTGGTTTCTCTCATTAATTGTAGATAGATGTAAGTTGTATGCATGATTTGTAAAAAATATTTCTTAAAAAATTATATTCCATTCATATGTAGATTATGAAAAATACTATAGAAGGTTGAAGGAAGTGACTATTTGATCCCAATTTACTGGGGCTTGAGCGTTTGTTGCCTTCACTTCCATCAGTGAGTATTATAATTATAATGTTTTTATTCTACATTACATATAATTTCATGATAATATTCTTTATTAATTTTTCCAGCCACATTTAGTTTTACCAAATTTGACTCATAATCCAGTTAGCATGGGTATGAGTGTGGATAATCCTAGACCAAGACGGATCACTCATTATACCCGTTTCCACAATGACCTACCATTGGACACCCCTTCCACCAAACCTTTCTATCCACCTATTGAGTCATAGGGGATGATTTTATACATTTCTCCTTCATCATCTCAACAACCCTTTTATTCACATACCATGTTTTTTCCACCTTCAAGGATGATCCCACTGATGCCTCCATCATCTCATATTTTTCTTTTATTCTCATACGATGACTTCACCGCCTCCACATTTGTTTCCACCTTTACAATATCCATATCTAATGATGTATCCCCACATCCTACTACCCATAGGCTTCGTCGTCTACACTTCCTCCAATTCATACCCTCTAGTTAATGTCTGATGAGTTTGTTCCATTAGCTTCCACTCCAATGCATGAAGGTCACCCAGAGCATGCACTAGAACAAACACTTATTGCGGAGGCTACTGAGTTAGGAAAACCCATAGTTCCATCACTGTCTTTTGAGAAACCTGCAGATGGTTTTTTGATTATAACTTTTTCAAATTAATCAATTTATTTTTTCCATGTTGTACTGTGACATAATTCTTCTTTCCCCACTATTTTTTATATTTGGTGGGATCTTCTGCTAGGGGAGATGGTCTCACTCAGTTGAAGGATGTTTGGAAACACTAGACACAACTAATGGTGGATTACAATCGACAAAATCAGATGGTAGATCCAACTGCAATGCAGTATAGAAGTTTCATGGCCATGTTGACCAAGTATCACGATATCATTCTGGTGGAACCAATTTCATGGAGACATATTAGTAAAGATATTAAGGAAAAATATAAGGAGAATATATGGGTAAGAAAATATTATAAAGTCATATCTTTTTTATTGGTGTATTTAAATTAAATAACATGTTCTTTCCATATTTGGTTTAACTTTTTTGATAGAGATGCTGCTAAGATGACAATGTTGATGGATGTTTTGTAGTTCTGGAACTCATACAAGCATGAGATTTATGTTGGTGTAAAGATAAGGGTTGGTACTAACATAGAGGGGGTACCCATATTCACAAACTATCCAAAAATTCAATATGAAACAATGATTGCAAATTAGAAGACAGATAAGTTTAAGGTAATATAAATCGTTAATGGTAAGCATATAAAATTAAATTATTATTACTTTTGTTGGATTTTTTTGGAAGTGTCAGAGAAAATCACAAAAAATAAGGATTTGATGACATATTTTCACACATTGGGGTGCACTACATTGCTCGATCATGAAAATCCCTAGGTACTATAATTGGGTATTGTGATGTTATATAGGATGTTCTAATGAAAATATAATTGAATAGACAAAGGCCAGATTTGTGGATTTCTAATATATAGTTCTAATCTAGATTTGTGCATTTCTCATTTTCCGCATGCAACATTGGGCATCGAAGGTCCTATACCTTGTGCCAAATTATTTTTCTCTAGTAGAAAGAAAATGGATAGAAGTTGAGTACAAGCACAAAAACAAGATAAAATGGTAATGTTTTTATTTAAATTTTAAATATTTATATGAAGTTAATAATTTAATATGTTTATAATTTAAATAGTCTACCTTAGAGGCCCTCGATGGTAAATAATTTGACATCTTCAGTCCACGTGATAATTTAAGTCACTTACTAGGTGAAGAGAACCCAAGGAGAGTACAATGTTGACCATGTAAAAACATAATCCCTTATAGGTACTGGCCATCATCGGGCTCCTCTCAAGCCTCCCAGACCTCTGAGCGGGAAATTTCTCATGCTGAAGCAACTGAGGCAAAGAATTTTTTTTAGAGGAGCGTGAAAGAAGTAAGGTGATGAATGAACATTTCATGAAAGTTATGGAAGTTTTGAGTCAGTTGCTTCCATTAGAGGTTGTTTCTAATTTTGAATAATATATGGCATTAATGTTCTCTTTAAATGATGTGTAGATTTAATCCAATGAGGTTCTTAGTGGTGATGAAGGTGGTGGCGATAGAGCTATTGGTGGTGAGGATGTTGTTGATCTAGTTATTAGTGATGAGGCTACTGACGATGTTGCTGCTGTTGATGATGATGTTAATGATGATTGTAATGGACATGGGGATGGGGATGTTGGTAATGGTGGGGGGGGGGTGTTAATCCACTCCATTTTTGACTTAATAGGGAGACTTTTTTATGTTCTTTAAGAACATGAATTGATTGTTTGTATGAATGAGAATGGTTAATTTATTTTCTTCTCAAAAGTTCTTCAAAACTTTTCACATGCATTTACATAAAGATAAAATTAGAATCCATATTCATTCATATGGTTACATGACTCCCTTACTACGATATAATAATTATCTCTAAATGATATCTCATATAGTGACATTGGATTCCATTTATTATCACATTTGTTTCTTAAATTCTTGAATTGAGAAGTCTAAATTAATGAATGTAAAAAAGGAATATATTCCATAGTTGTTATTTCTAATGTTTTCATTTTGTGTAATCTGAAGTTTTTATATTGATTTAATTGGTTGGGTTTTTTAGATCCCTATTTCTTGAAGTATGTGGTACATTCTAGATAGCTGTTTTTTTAATATCTTATACCCTCATCTTTGTTTTATTTGATATTATAGATTCCCAATTTTTTTCTAATAATCTAGTGTCTCAATTATGTCTATAATTGTAATTAAATCAGAGTATCATGATCATAGTATCATGAGTTTATATTCACCAGGAGTTGGGGATGGGGGTAGGGGGCTGAGGATGGGTGCAGGGGGAGGGGGATGGGTGCAGGGGGCTGGGGATGGGTGGAGGGGGGGAGGGGGTAGTGGATGTGCTGTTGGGGGGCAATGGGGGTGAAGGTGGGGGTATTTGGGGTGAAGGGGGAAGGTGGGCAGTGTTTAGGGTGTGTTGGGTGTGAAGGGAGTTGGGGTTAGTTGGGGTGAAGGGGGCAGGGTCTTGGAGGTGGGGTCAGTTGGGGTGCAGGTGGTGGGGGTGGGCAGTGGGGGTCTAGGTGGGGGGTATTGGGGGTCATGGTTGGGCAGGGGGGATGTGTGTGGGGGGATAGTATGGGGGGTAGTAGTGGTGAAGGTGGATGGGGGGCAGTGTGTAGGGGACAGAGACTGACCTAGTGTCGGTGCCAGTATTGATGTTGATGCCGATGATGATGCTGGTCGTGTGACAGGTTGTGATGGTGTTTCTGTAGGAGGTGTGGATCTGGGTTATCATGATTTTGATGATACTTATATTGATATTCATTATTGATGTAAATTTTAATTTTGTATTGTTAATATGTAGAATTTTATTATGAAGTGCAGTTTGATAATTGGAATAATGAATTATATTGTGGTTTTTCTATCTACTTATACATATATTAAATTATTATATTATCATGTATGTTTGTTTATGTAGTAGTTAACTTTTATTATTATGTTTAATTGTATCCTCCTCTAATGCGACCATCATACCATATCACTGACGATGCTCTAAGGTACCCCTCTATCTCCTCTGGAACATCTCTAATAGTATGTAGTTTCATTTTCATTTTTTCATTGATTCTTTTCTCTTTCAACTATTTGTTTCTCCCCCTAATTATTCTATCTTTTAATTTTCTTTTTTAGGTGAACCTATTTTATCGCACATCTGAATGTATTTTTTTATAGTACGAAACTTCGATGTCATTGACTTATTTTCAAATATATAAGCTTCCATAATAAAATTCAATTGCTAATTTGTAACTGTATTTTTTCAATGCTAATCTGTTGTTTTTTGTTCCAATCTTATTATATTTGTACGATAGCAATATTTGATCGAGTAAAAATGTGTGGTCGTACTAAAAACGATAAAGTGTTATGGAAATAGGTTATATTTTTTAGGCGTTATGTTATTTGGATTCAATTAACATTAATGTTATATAATCAACATTCATTTCTATAATAACACAATTAGGCCTCGTTTCTGAATTGTTTTTTTTTCTGAAATTTATTTTCTGTGTACTAGGGGTTGGGTACAAGCACATCCACGAAAGGATAATAGCACATTAGTTAGATCCAAAATCACAAGAAGGAATTTATGTGGGTTGACAATGAATATGGAAATGATATTGATCTTGCATTAAACAAGAAAAAGATAAAATCTAAAAATAATTGGATTTTCTAGGTTGAGGTTCGGAATTATATTTGATAGTTGATTTATAGGGTTTTATGTAACGAACTTTTTGTGAAGATTAAACTTTCATTTGTGATCCCTGATGAACTCAATTGTGGAGTCCTAAGGTATCATAGTAGGCAGGTGACATGCTTGAAATTTCATACAACAAATAACGTTAATCTGTTTTCTAGGGATATGGTTGGTTGTTTAATTGTCATTTTGATATATATATTCTGAGAAGTATGTATTTTATGCTATTAATTTATATATATGTTTTTTCTCTTTGATCCTATGAAATTAAAGAACAACTTGGTGTTTTGGATTACAATAAGGTTTATGAAAAGATGGTGTACGGAAACATCAACAACTACATACTCAACAATATGAGGTGAGTTATATGTTTATTAGGATACAAGTTCCACCTATATTTGTTTTATAAGACACACATTTATTTTTTTTCAAGGAATAATCATGCACGTCTCAAACACACATATGCCTTTTTCGTAGGGCCAAAGCAGTTAGAGGATTCTATATGGTTTGGATATTAACTTGGATAAAGGTATTGTCCTTGTTGATGATAATTTTGGGTTTCTTTACATGTAAATATTTATATTAGGAAATTTTTAGTTTTATAGTTGGTGATTTTTTAAAAAATGTTACAATCTACTTTAAGTGGTATTTTAATAATGAAATTAGAATACTTGAAATACATCAACACAAGAATTTCTAGGTAATTGATATTTTTATTGGATTCCAAAAAATTTGGGCTCATTTAAATTATATTGAATGAGTATGATGTTTATCCATGACTTTAATCTTTTTATAGCTCTGTATGGTACATTTCTATTTGGTTTTATTACTTATTCAATGTTAGTTGTTGATATATGATTATGATTTGCCACCTCAAGGCTATTTCAAACATGTTCTCGTTTTTATTACTCATTCAATGTTATTTTTTGGTTTATGATTCAAATAAGATACCTTAAGGTCAGCATTATAATTTAAATGAGTCACTGATATAGACAACTAGAATTATTGTACAGAGGGGGGGGGGGGTTGAAGGTTAGTTTCCATTATATTTTAAATTATTTACTGATATGGACAACTAGAATGAACTCTGAAGAGAGAGGGGCTTTCAGGGGGGTGGTGTTGGGAAAGAGGGAATGGTTGTGTGTCGGGTAAGGGGGGAGGGGTGTGTAGTGGGATGGGGGAAGTGGGGGTGTGCGGGTTGAGGGTGTGTTTATATTATTATTCAGTGGAGGGGTAGGCTAGCTCTGGGGAAGAGGAAAGGGGGTGTGTAGGGTAGGGTGGGGGAGGGGGTGTGTACTGGGAAGGGGGCAGTGGGGGTGTGCAGGGTGAGGCTGGGGGGTTACAAGTATTCATGAGGTAGTGTTCGGGAAGATGGTAGGGGGTAGTGCTGGGGAAGAATGCATGGGTGTGTGCAAGGGGGTGCAAGGTGGGGGGTGTTGTCCAGGAGGGGGGGGGGGTTTCCGGGGGGTTCTGGCAGGGGGGAGTGAGCTGGGGGCAGGGAGGGGCAGTGGGGGTGCAAGGGGCTGTGAATATATGAAGGTGAAGGGGGATGGGGGTGAAGGAGGTTGCGGGAAAGGGGTAGTGTTCATGGGGTGTGGGGGTGTATGGGGGAGGGGGGAAGGGGGTGTGGGGTGTAGGGGGAGGGGCTGTCTAGGAGTGTGCCAGTGGCATGGAGGGGGTTGTCCAAGAGTGTGCATGGGGCAGGGAGGGGGTAGTACAAGAGTGTGTAGGGAGGGGGTAGGGTGAAGGGGAGGGGAGGGGGGTTGTGAATATATTCAGGTGAAGGGGGGATGGGGTAAAGGAGGCTAGGGGTTGTCTATAGTGTGCAGGGGGTGTGGGGGTGAAGGGGGGATGGGGAGGGGGGAGGGGTGTGTGGGTTTAGGGGGAGGGGGTTGTCCAAGACTATGTAGGTGGAAAGGAGGGGGTTTTCCAAGAGTGTGCAGGGGGCAGGAAGGGGGTGGTCCAATAGTGTGTAGGGAGGGGGTAGGGGCAGGGGGCAAGAAGGGGGGAAGTGGGGGTGCAGGGTGCTGTGAATATATGCAGGTGAAGGGGGTTGGTGGTGAAGGGGGATGGGGGTTGCGGTTGTGGGGCAGTGTGTAGAGAGTGTGGGGGTGCATGGGGTAGGGGTAGGGGTTGTGGGGTGCATGGGCATGGGTGTTGTCTAGGAGTGTGTAGGTGGAAGGGAGGGGGGTTGTACAGGAGTGTTTGTGGGGTAGGGAAGGGGGCAGTCCAGGTGTGTGCAGGGAGGGGTCAGGGTGCAGGGGGGTGGGGTGTAGGTGGAGGGGCTGTCCAAGGGGGATGTGAATATATATATGTGAAAGAGTTAAAAAGAGAGTTTGGATTTATATTTCTGTATTCCTGATGGATTTTTATTTTCAATCATTTGATGATATTGATGACTTTTTTTGGTATTCAGGATAGGGATTCATGCTATACAGAGAACCAGAAAAAAAAATCTGATGCAATTTATTTTCTTCCAACACTTGCAACCGGGATTGATGTGAATATAAAATTTAGGATGTAATGGTTATTTTATACATTTTTTCGCAATAAATCTGTAACCATTTATTGTGTTTTTAATCCAATTGACTTGACATACACCAAGATTGAAGAATTGATGATTTCATGTTTACTCTTGAGTTTCAAATATTTGATCTTCTTGACATTGCTCTATATCATGGTTGGACAGTTGATCCCCATGAATTCACATTTGAACCATATATCCTTATATTTTTTTAGAAAAAATTTTATACATTCTCTCAGTTTACAGTTTTTCTTTTTCTTTTTTCCTGTTTCCTTTTCTTAATGTGAATTTGTTCATGTAGATGCATGCATTGGGGTGTCTAGGAGGGTTTCCAGGTGGTGTCTAGGGGGGAGCGGTGTCTAGGGGGTGTCCAGGGGGTCCAGTTGGGGGTGTTGTTGATGGTTTCCTGGGGGTGTATAGGGGGAGCGGTGTCTAGGGGGAAGGTGTGTCCAGGGGATGTCTAGGGGAGGGGGTTTCTAGAGGTGTCTAGGGGTGTCCAGTGGGGGGTCCAGGGGGTCCAATGGGGGGGTCCAGTGGGGTGTCCAAGGGGAGGGGGTGGGGTCTCATGGGGGGAGTCTAGGGGTGTCCAAGGGGGGGGGGGGTGTCCAGGAGGGTCCATTGGGGGGCGCCCAGGGGGGTGTCCATGGTGGGTCCAGGGGGGTGTACAAGGGGGCTATCCAGGGCGGTGTCCAGTGGAGGGGTATCCAGCGGGCAATGTCCAGGGGGTTGTGCAAGGGGGTTCTGTCTAGGGGTAGAGTGGGGTGTGCAAGGGGGGAGGGGGTGTGCAGGGGGGTCTGTACAGGGGGAAGGGAAGGGTTGGAGGGGGTGTCTAGGGGAGAGTGGGGGTGTGCAAGGAGGGAGGGGTGTTTTTGGGGGGGGTATCACTAGTGGGGGAGGTGGGGGCTGCAGGGGGTTTCTATGGGGAGAGTGGGGGTGTGCAAGTGGGGACGGGGTGTGGTTTCATAGTGGTTTCCATTCAGGTTTAAAGCATCAAGGTGAAATCAAGGGGGGAAGCTTCTGTTTCTAGGAAAACCATATATACCCACGATTTTCAAGCCATGGGTATATATGCTGCTACGAAACTATCTATACCCACAGTTTGTTGAACTGAGGGAATGTGTGTTGTGAATAAACTATTCTATACCCATGGATTACTTAGCCAAGGGTATATAATTTTTTCTGAAAAAAATGTATACTCATGGTTCTATAAATCGTGGGTATATATGTATACCCACAGTTTACCAGAACTGTCGGTATGATGAAATTTTAGTAATCTATACTCATTGTTTCAAAAAAAAGCAGGTATAGGGAAATCCTGACACCTCCGGAGCCCACAGTTCATCAATCCATGGGTATAGGGAAATTTTTCAGTAGAGAGAGGGGTCTGAACAAATGCCTCCTAAGATAACTATTAGTGACAAACCACCCTAGAGTTGTTCGAAAGATGGAACAAACCTCTACATCTAGGATCATCTCTCTCACATATATCTCCTGAAAAACAATAGAAACACTACCACTCTTCTCCCCCAAGAAACCACACAATCATGTAAAGGTCGGGTCATCCGAACATATGGGTTAGGGAGTCCCTTTTTACATGTAAATATAATATCTTTTTTGGGAGATACTACGTCGCTCACACAGGTTTAAACACATCAACCTTAATGCGTCTTGATTATGGATCAGTTCCTCCCCTCCCCACAGTCAATAATTTTCACACACATTTATAGAATAAGGGGAACAACCAATATTATAGATAACAAGGTCAATAATTACATCCCAACCATGAAAAAAAGTAAAAACATCATAGAAAACTGAGAACAACAACTCAAAATAGCTATGGCTACTGGGAAAGAATCTATGATTCCTACTCCCGAGTACTATCATAGAGGAACCCATGAATTTACAACATAAAAACCAAATTATTTGTCCTTCCACAAAGCACATTCTCCTCAAAATCCTCAATCTTCACCGATCGCTCCATAAAAATCGCTTCGTCCTTGATATCCAACTCTCCCTAGTCGAGGACGTGGGAGTCATCATATAGATACCAATGGAGCTGAGATACATGGAAGACATTGTGGATCCTCTCCAACTGTGGTAGTAACTCTAGCTGATAATCCACCTCGCTGACTCGTCTCAACACCTCAAAGTGTTCAATGAACATGGGGGAAAGCATACTCCCCCTGCCAAACCTCCATTGTCAACACCAAGGGGATACCATTAAGAAAACATGGTCCCAAAACATGAACTCCAGGGGTCACCTACTATGATCAGAATAAGACTTATGCCGGTCTAGAGCTTCCATTATCCTTAAACGCACAAGTTGAACCTTCTCCATCATGATATGCATTACCTCTAGGCCAAGAACACCTACCTCCCCAACAGTTTTCCATCAGATGGGTGAATGACACAATCTTCCATAAAAGGAATCAAAAAGATCCATGAAAGTGGTAGATTGGTAGCCATTTTTGTAGGAAAACTATATTAAATAAAATTGTTGTACCCATGATCCTTTGAATTCTAGAACACATGCTTGCAACATATCATCCAATGTTGGGATGGTCCTCTCTATCTTCCCATTTGTCTGAGGGCGGAAAGTAGTGCTAAGGAAGGGTGGGTTCCAAAAGCATGATATAATATCTTCCTTACTCATTAAGTAAAGTGTGTTTCCTGATATAAAATTATGGTTCTGGGAATCTCATGCAGCTGCACAAATTCACCCATGTACTTCTCTGTTAAGGAATCAACTTCATTAGACTCCATAACTGCTAAGAAGTGAGATGATTTCATAAACTGATCCACCACTACCCAGATGGAAACACATTCTCCCTCATAATTGGGTAGTCCTGTGAAAAAAATACATTGAGACATCATCCCACTTACACTCGGGAATTTATAAGGGCTACAACCGACCACCAGGAACATGGTGTTCATCCTTCACCTACTGACACACGAGCACTATTCCAGAAACTCCAAAGCTGTCCGCTTCACTCTAGGCCACCAAAACTAACCTATTAATTCCTGGTTCATCTGGGAAACTACTGGGTGTATTTATAGGAGTACGTTATGGAAATCTCTGAGAACTCTCTCGTACATAACCATTGGTGCAAACAACTATCTGTGGAAAATCATCGGATTATGACCATCCACCTACCATCCTTATGGAGCATCACCCTAGAAAACACGATCATGCATCACTTCAGTCTTTGGGTATCCCAACTGACACTCCCCTATTTTCCATACCAAGTATGTCTTTACTTTCATCTGAAACAGACATCCTCTACCACCCTCCACTCTCATGCCCAGATGTAAAGCATCCAACTCCTATATTACTTTCCAAGAATCTTATGAATCTTGAACCACATCTTCTGTGAATTCCTCCTCAAGGAATTAGGCACCACATTACAGTTTCATGAGGTGTAGGAGATATTGACTTCATTGTCATGGAGAAACACCATCCACCTTTGATGTCACATGTTCAGGTCTCATTGGGAGAATACATACCTCAAGTTCTTGTGATTTATGAAGACCACAAAGTATTCCCTGGTTAAATAGCACCACCATAGTTTCAGTGCTAACACAACCAGTGCATGTTGTAAGTCATGGGTGGAATAGTTACATTATTGAGGACGCAACTGCCTATACCCATAAAAGATCACTCCTTGCAACTAGATCATCACACACCCCATGCCTATACTAGAAGCATCATAGAACACTTTAAACGTTACCCCTTCCTTTGGAAGCCTTAGCACTAGGGAACTGACCAGATTCCCTTTAAAATATCTAAAATTTTTCTATCCCTGCTCATTCCATATGAGATCATGGCCTTTTCTACTTCAGGCCTTCAAAGGTGTTGCAACTTGAGATAATTTGGGCATGAAGCTTCGGTATTATCTTGCTAGTCCTGGGAATCATTGATTTTCTTCCATGTTATTGGGTGCTTCCCATGAAACAACCACTTCCACAATTGATGTGTCCACCACTATTCCTCACCGGTACACCATGTGTCTATGTAAGTACACCTCTCATGTACAGAACATTCACTTGGAAAACTTGTCATAGATATGGTGTAGTCGGAGGACCTCCATAACTGTCCCCAGATGCTCATTGTGATCCTCCTCTGATCTTGACCAGATCAGGATGTCTTTGATTAACAAAATTACAAACCAGTCCATGTACCCAGGAAAACGGAGTTCATGATCCCCATGAACATAGTTGGTGGATTTGTAATGCCAAACTGCATGACCACAAACCCGAAGTGCATGTATCTTCACCTGAAAGTAGTCTTTGAGATGTCACCCTCCATCACCCTCAACTAGTGATATCCACATCACAGGTCGATCATAGAGAACCAATCTTCTCCATTTTAACTAGTCAAAAAGGTCTTCGATCTTATATAGGGGGTAATGGTTCTTGACTGTCACCTGATTCAGTCTTCGATAGTCTATGCACAACCTGAGACCACAGTCATCCATATTCATGAACAAGACAAAATCACCCAATGGTAACACACTTGGATGGATTAAAACATTATTAATCATGTCATCAACCTGAATCCACAACTCCCACAACTCCGAAGGCATCATTTTATAGTGATCCATCGAAATCGGATGGGCATCGGGTTGTAAGTCTATCTCAAACTCAACATCACGTCAAGGGGGTTGAATCACACCCTATTCGAGGAAGACTTCCAGAAACTCACTGAAAATCCCCAATACTTTCACAGTCTCTTGGTCTGTTAATTCCATTGATAGCTCAGCTAATAAGGAAATAAGGGGCTCTACATGTAGGCTTCCCTCCGGGAAACCCTGCTCACCAACGAAAGAAACACGTTGGCCACCCATATCTAAGAACATGACACTTCTCCAGAAGCAGTTGATAATAGTTTGCATAGAAAACAGCTAGTCGATCACTAGGATGACATAGTATGGTTGCATTGGTAGCAGATGTAGATCTCTACTGGACTGATGCGGCCCCAACATCATCATGAATCCTCGAAAAACATCAAACATGATGGTTTGATATCTAACTGGTGTAATCAGCACCAGGGGCCTAGAGAGTCTCTCTATGTCTAGGCCTAAGGGATGGGCTAGAATTGGTTCAATGAAGGAGTGTAAAGCTTCTGAATCCAAAAAGGAAGAGGCAAGAGTGATAAAAAACTCATTATATCATGAACGACCTATGGCCCTACTAGAACTGCTACCTCTACAGCATGAAAATACCCACACCTAGATCCCTTTCCACACATATTTCGGCTACCACCTTGACTATGCACTAGTCGAGGTCCCTGACGACTGCCCTGAGGTCATCCTCCTTCGGCACCGTCTACGCTCGGTGGAGTGGGAGCTCGCTGTCCCTACTGTTGTTGCATAAAATGTTTGGCTAGAAACCAGTGTATCTACGGTGAGCACTGAGCCTTCTCACTTCCATTATAAATCACTCAGTCTAGGAACTGATTATGAAGGTACCAACAACTTCCATAGGTAAATCACCAAGATCCTAGGCTTGTGGAGAAATGGCGAGGAATGGGAGATCAGAACTGAAACTACTACGGCCCACTCCCCACCAACCATAACCCATATGGAATTTATGATGGAGGCCTTCTTCTAACAGCCTCCCCCTTTGACAAGATCAATTGTCTCCCCTGTCAAAGCACACCTCCTAGCATGTGCATCCTCTCCACCACTTTAGCCTTATTCTGAAACTCCATGTACCTCAGCAGGGTGAAGGGAGTAACAAAAAACATAAGGAATGGTTGGAGTGCCTCCTCTAAGCACCTTTCTCACAACTTCTCATCTAAGAATACGTCCAGAGAAAAACGAATGAGATACTAGAACATGATCCCAAACTCCTTTACCATCATATTCCTATACTGGAGGGAGAGAAACTCTTTCCTCTTTTCTTCCTTCTTCATTGAAGAAAGGAATTTTTTCCAAAACTCCTTCTCAAAGTCGGTCTACAAAACCTCAGCTTCCATCATCTCTATGAGATAAAGAATCCACCACTGATGCACCGCCTATGGCATCGGGCTCATTATCATAGAAACACAGTACACTATAAGAGCCTGGATCATGCTGGATGAAATCACCAACTCGTCGATCCATCTCTCATCTCCATGTCTAAGATGCTTCCCCCTACTACCCTAGAGTCTTTCATTGGAATACATAAAGTGCCCTCTGCCACTGGTCATCCTCTTCATCTCGATCAGCCCTCCACTGATCGACAAGATCAACCAACTAAGCCTCAATTGCCCACACTACTTGTGGATGTCATCCTAGTGCCATAGCTGCAAGGTAAACAAGGAATGACTAAGATTCAATAGTGTAGAATATTAATTTTAAAATTTTATTAATATTTTAATATATTTTATGTTCCCAAACCACCCAAAACACACATGAACACAAGTCATTATGATGCATGTTCCATTCCTAGGGTTTCTACCCTAAAATCAGTGTAACCTCACTTGGTCGTTCGGAAGCTCTGGAGTCTTTATATCAGATCATGGGGGGCCTTAAAATTCCATGTACTAGCAAGTCTTCCCTGGAAAATTTCACACACCATGATTAACTAACACTATTTCCCTACGATCCCTTGCAATCCTAACTATTCCTAACCCAAAAATTTATCATATCTCTCAACCATCACCTATAATACCATTCTGTCAAGACCTTCCTTCAACAAGATTGGGGGAGGGACATTAAACTGTCAGAACCATCCTTCTTCAAGTTAATGGAGAGATAATGACCCCTGAGTCTTACCTCAAATAGGCCCCAGAGTGGAGAATAACACCAAGGGTATAGAATCTCACGTTATATCGAAGGCATTACACTAATTAGTGAACATTAATGGTAAATAAGAAGGAAAATCCAAAAAAAAACTCCAAATATAAAAAAAACTAAATCCAAAACCTCTTTTTCCACATGCAAGTTCAAAATAAAGTGCTACAAAATAAAAGAAAACTTCAAAGGAAAGTACCAAAAAAAATTTAGCAATGACAACTATCCCAACGCCCAAGATAGTAAGTCTGTCACGGTCCTTAATGTCCTCCTAGAAAAATAAAAGCAGTTTTATATATGTAGGGTGAGTATATAGGTATACAATGTAGGGAAAAAAAGTATCTCATGCACAAGTGGGGAGACATTCTAATTCCCCGTGATAAAAATAGAGATAACCAAAACACCAAAGAAAGAAACTATCCACCCATCCTCAATAAGGAACACTCCCCAAATAATGCAAGTCAGGTAATGTAATAGTAATTACACATCCATATTTGGGTACCTCGCAACACTTTCCCACAGGTTATTTAGGACATCCAATGCATCCGACCTCCCCCAGAAGTTCCACTGTTGTAGTACTACTGCCCCAACAAAAACCTTATGGGCTATCACAACCACGCATCCCACTCGTAGAAACATGGGCCACCATAACCACACACAACCAGGCCCACAGAAACCTTGACCACATCAACCACCACCACGCCTAAAGACACCTGGGCCAGAACAACCACTGACATACCCGAAGACACCTAGGCCAGAACACCCACTGCCACACAAAAAGACACCTAAGCCTCATCCTTAAGACACTTGGTAAAAAACCCCTCCCTCACACAGTTGGGCCAACCACCACAACAAACCCTACCTGAAGAGTCTTGGTCCATAATAAACCTTAGGTCATCACAGTCTACCCGAAGAGTCTTGAGATACCTGGGAGAGGGAGAAGAAATTAGCTAATGACCATCCAATAATGAAAATTTTGGGGAAAACACCCTCCCCCATAAAATGGGGGCGTTAGGCATGAAGTTCTCAACATGGGTGGTGTGTGTATAAGAAACACAAGAACTAAATCATATACAGTTATGTAATCAGGCACTCATCCCAACCTAAGGGTCCTGATACCAAAAACCATCCCATACACACCCACTCTTACTGTTATCCCTATATAAACAAGTACACAACAACCTCAACCAGAGAACAACCCATTTTTGGAAAAAAAATCCCCATTGTACCCGTTCTTGTTATCATGTTAAAGTGATTCTATTTAAATATTCCTTCACTATCTAGAAACTAACATGAAACACCACAAGACAAAATAACAACTTAAGGAAAACAGCCAAGCTAATGTTTAAGAATTCACTCTAGATTCTCTTGTGAAGTAACAACATCAAAATCGGTATGTGAGATCCCTCGAAAAGCTAGAACCAAACGAATCCCCAACACACTGTCTTCACATGACCTCATATTCATAAACCAATAGCCTCTCAACCAGATATTTTATTCCCCTCTACGTCACCCCACATACCATCAATAAAGAAACCAAACTTATCCCTATAATTGAGCAAGAAGTTTTCAGATTTATCCACCACCATTCATTAAGTTCCTTCATTCCATTTTGTTAACTGGGGTGATCACATAGGGGTTTTTATTAATCAAGAATCCATTTAATCATCCAAGTATGTTTGATTAACTAGTTTCCATGTTATAGTCATTACATCACAAGGTTATCTATAAAAATATATCTTCATTAGTATAAATTAATGTCCACCAACGACCATGATTTTCAGTGGACATAAGGGCATACAATTCACACCATAAAAAAATGTTATGACACAACAACATCATCAACATTACATCCCATTATTTCTTTAGTATTATGTTTATTATCTTGAATAATGTTGGTTTCATCTAAATCCCTAGATAACAACATTATACCGACCCTGCATGATAAACATTAATGAGAGAAAAAGGAAAAAACCTTACTTGGATGATTAAAGATCAATGTTTTATCCTTGCGGAGAGAACTGAGGATGACACAGCTTGAAGGAAACTCCAAGAACTGATCAGGAGGGCTCTCACGCAGGCATGAATCTTCTCCGTAAGAGGGACTCCAGGCTCACTAAGGGAATTAGAGTGATAAAGGAAGAATAATATCTCAGTATGATAAAAGTACGGATTCTAGAGTTACAGGTTGTGCAATCATGAAGTTCATAAAAATATGATCATGGTTTGACCATGCGCCAAGGAGGTTGAACATATTATAATTAATTTATTTAATAATTCTCCTAATAGATGGTGGAGATAATGGCTATGAGTTAATATATTTCCTTAAAACTGAAAAAAACACATAATGAGGGAAAAATTTGAAAACAGAGGGGCCTAGAAAATGCAGCAAGGGGTGAGACAGGACATGCGTTTTAGTAAAACAAGGGTCTCCTTACTCTTTGTGGTTTAAAACATCTTTTATGGGCCTTAAAATTATTTTAATGGGGTATTAAAAATCTTTAATTTCAAACGATACCATTCTGGAGAAAAACTAGAATGTCATAAAGAAAATTGAAATGACTCACAGATGGGTGAGTCACCGTCCCCCAGCCACTATCACCCTAGGACGGTCACCATGGCACCATCACCCTGGAACCAATGCCAATCATTTCCAATGATAGCCCATCAGTGCCACTGATGCCCATCGGTGCCACCGACACACATCATTTCCATTAATGCCCATAGGTGCAACCATTCGTTCGACCAAAATTTTGGAAATCTCCTCAATCATTAACTGATGGTACCAATAATTCCATGAACATCAGGATTTGGAAAAGTAATGAACCAAAAGGGTTCGGTCTATTACACTTTTATAGATCATAATGTATTTGGATATGATGGGTGTGACATGAGTGAGATGATGTTAATGAATAATTTGAGGAAGGATTTGTCCCATCTATATTTATTGAAGTTGAAATATTGTCCCTTTTATTATAATAAAACATTCACATTAAATTTTTTGTATATGGTGTAATGACATGTTTATTTTATATAGTCATATAAAGACATATCAAAAATATAGGAGATTCCCCCAACCTCTTTTTCTTTAGACTTTTATAGGATGGATGGTTGTCTTCCCATTACATGTTTTATGCTTTTTGTACTTTTCTCTTTTCATTAATAAATAAATACTGAATTATGATGATGATGAAATATCAAACATATAGGTTGGTCACATGGATGTGAAACCTTCTTGATGAGATATTTCGGCAAATAGATTATATTACATAGTGAGTGTCTGTACATGGTTGTTAATGATATGACATTAAGTTCATTGTCTTTGGGGCCTTAAACCATTTCTAGATAGTAATCTTGTTCTCTAGAGAATCCCACCTAATTCCAATGAGAAATAATTCTAGAGGGTCACACACTAAGAGTTTCCACTGATCTTGATTAAATTATTTTTGAGTTTAACTAGTGAAATAAAAATTATTCTGATGTTTAAATAATAATTTTATTCAAGATATATTATTCAAATAAATTATATAATTATTCATTCATAAACTTTGGAATAAAATATTTATTTGACTAATTGAATATTTTAATAAATATTTATTCACTAGATTTTGAATAAAATATTTATTCTAGAATAAAATATTTATTCGGTTGTTCAATAAATTCTTCAGGAGTTTGAATGGATCGAGACTATGTCCAGTTAAAAAAATTAATTAACAATTCAATTATATAAATTTTTCTAGTGTTCTAGTTGTAACGCACCACAAAATAATAATAATATTATTATAACGAATTGGTCTTATTAAATGTAATAAATTTTATTTAATGGATATTATGAAATTAAATAATATTACAACTTAAATCCTATCTGTATAAATAGATGATTATATCTATTTTGTATAACATCCAAAATTGGGAATATAGAATTATTTCACATAATGAATTCTTTATCAAACCATACTTATCTCTCCCTATCATGAAATATAAGTGAATGAGATATTTCCTCAAGATCTAAGAATGATAAATCAAGAATGAAACCCATTAGATATTTGAAATGCCTTTCTAGAAAATAGGGATCATGTGGTCTATCACAGAGATCGTAGGAGCACATGTGGATCCCTACAAGAAGGATTTTATCCTTGGATCTGGATATCGCAACAAATGTAATCCAAGATTGTCTATTTTGATGATCAAAATTCACCAACAAAGAGAGTTCCTAAGCCCATGTATTTATTTCTATAAATATTAAATAAATTATTTATAAATTTTACATCGATGATCCTCACTTTTGGTTTTAGGTAACGACTATTAGAATAAAATTTAATATATCACCCACCACTACATGATTCTATGATTCTTGAAACCATCACTAATCTCTATTTTACTGACTGAAAAGTACTTCTTTTATTATCAACACAGGGAGGGCAAGTCCCTCTAATAACAAAACCATCAATGTGGGAGAAAATATTGTAAGCCAAGAGAATCTTTTTCCACAAAAAATTGACACTCTCGTAGAGGAGACCCCAAACTATAAAAAATTATTAGTCCCTCTCCTGGGCATTCAATTATTGCAAGAGTATCCACAGCATATTTAGTCTCCCTCCAACTATGATGAATGATTTTACCCAAGGTAGTTTCGATATTACACCTTCTAATAATATAAACTAGGTCCCATGGAGTCTCATGCCTTCCATGGAAAATCCTCACCAACACTTCAGAATATGACTCCACTTCTGACACTTTGATGTCTTGCTCCCCGCAGATTTGGATCCCAGTATACAGCACAAGTGCCTCCACCCCCAGGTAGTTACCTAGACTATATAAACTGTTAAATTCCACAATAACAGAACCACATGCATCGTGAAGTCCACATCTGCATCTTATGAACCCATTACTAAAAGACCGATCTACGTGGAGTTTCATCCCACTGGAAGGGGGGATCCATCCGACCCATTTACCTCCAGAACTCCCATGAAAAGTAGGCATGTTGAACATATTTCACACCAGGGCCGGTTGATTATTCCATTTTATCAGCAATAGAAGTTCATATATTAAAGACTATTCCCTCATATGAAGGAACAAAACAGAAGCATGAGAACCTAGATATGTTAAATTCCATGCCTCCCAAATTTTCAGGTAAATTGAAGCAGGGATGATGGGTTGAACTTTTAATTCCATGATATTGATCTCCACACCTTGAAACCATGAGGACATGAGATCAAGAAAGGAGGGATGTTGAGGACTGATCCTTGGATTTGGGGAGAAGAGCGACCAGATTTCAACCGCCCAGTCACTCTGCACAAAAAGATGTTTTGTAGATTCCCTCCTCAAGTTCTCACAACAGAATAATCGAGAGGCTAAAGGTATACCCCTCATATGAATGTACTGATCTATTGGTAAGTCCTTTCTCTTAATACTCCAAACAAGGAAGAAAATTTTGGTGGACATTTCATTGCACCAGTATTTCCCAACCCACTCCCCTGAAGTGATATTGCATGGCTACTCCTCCTAAACTCTCGGGTGGAGAAGTTTCCCAGATTCTAACCCATGAAACATAATCTATCATCCTCCTCAACCAAGATGATACTATCGAACACCACATTATTCTCCTCATTAAGGAATTCCTTGAGAAACGTAGGGTACTATCTTGCTTCTTTAAAAGAGATATCAGGGTAAGGACAACCCGAGAAAAAGAGCCTCTCCCCCACCGAGTTATCCTTCCAAAAAAGAATGTATCCTCTTCCAATTATCCATGGAGAAGAGTCGTAAAGCTCATCAATATGATAAATCATGCACTATGCCAACCAAGAATGGTCTTCAATTCAAAATTCTCCAAAACTCCAAGGATCACTGTATCTTCCTTTGAAAATAGAGGCCTACGTTGATCTTCCCACGATTATGTCACATGAAAGTCGTGATTTCATGCTCTGTATGATTTCAGAAATATCACATAACCCCATGACACCCTCCTCTACTGGTCTCTCTATACACTCCCAGGATTCCCAATGATATCATCATGCCTATTTGTCATCCCACAGGATAGAAAATAGATCTTTCTCCATCCTTACAATAGTTCATTTCAGTTGTTGGATAATCAACAGAACATACAAATTGATATTGGTGAGAACTCAATTGATAAGCGTGATGCTTCCCATGAAGGAAAGAAATATGCTCTTCCAGTTCAAGAGTCTCCCTAGAACGCAGTTCATGATGGATTCAATATAACTTTTCTTAACACATCCTATAGAGAGAGGAACCCCATAGTACATCAATGGAAGTTGTCTTCATTGGAAGCCCAGGATCTCTTTAGTAGCCATGCATCATCTCTCCAGGAACCTGTTAGAAATGTATACATGGCTCATCCCTACATTAATATTCTACCCACTCAAGGAACAATACACCAAAAAGATACCCATTATTGTGATCAAGGATCTATGTCCTACATTCATTATGACCACAATTTCGTCCACAAACATCAAGTGGGAAATGGCCTCCCTTCCATTCCTTCCAAATAATGGTTCATGTTTTCAATATCCCATGCCCCTATGAAGACTTCGAGAGAGGGAATCTTGTGCCAAAATAAATAGAGAAAGAGATAAAGGATCACCTTGTCAAACTCCCCTCACAGATTTGAAGAATCCAAAACATTTCCCCTTTAGGGATATTGATAGCTACTAGGAAGCGTAACACCAGAAACAAAGATCACAATCCCTTTCATGGAACCCAAACCTACACATCACCAAGATAATAAAGCTCTATTACACCTTGGCATAAGCTTTATCCATATCCACTTGAAGGATGACATTAGATCCAACCACCCATCTATTTAATATAAAAAAATTAATAGTACCATGAACTATTAAAAATAATAATTTAATGATGGAATACAAATTTATCACGTAAACAGGTAAGCCTATATTCAACCTGTTCCATATCCACTAAAATCATTGCCAACACCCACATGCATATCCTGATGAATCTCTCAATCAATGATGTCAACTTCTGCCACATCATTCGATCCTCCCCACCCACATCACATTAACCGTATTTGGTTCATCCATGTATAAAAAATTAGAATGTACTAAGAATGAAATATAGTCAATAGGGAAAATGGGATGTAAAAAGAAGGAATTTGGCCTTTATAATAAAATGATATCTCACCTATCCATATACAAGGCACTAAAATATCTCATGAATTCTTGAAACTGAGCAAATATAAATTATCTTTATCACACAATCTGTTTCTATTCCATCATGAATTAATTGATTCATTATTCAAAGGTTCCAAATATGGTTAACCTAAGACACCATGCTGTAAAAGCTTCTAAATTAATTAAATAATTAATATAATCATGCATCAAAGTAAACATTCTAGTATTAAAAACCATTCTGGAATTAAAATTTAGTAACATGACTGTAATTATTTTTCTAAACAATCATTAACATTCTTCTAATTTTGTATTAGATTCCATTAACACATGTAACAAAACATTTAATCAAAAATGTAATTTTAATTAATTTTATCTTTGTAAAATAACAAAAAACAGTAGAATCAATTAACATGACTCTTATTTAATTATTCTTAATCTATCTAATTAATTAATTCTAGTTGTATGTACAATATCATTTTCTATCAATAAATAAATTCTAATAGATAGCATAACAATAATTTATAACAAGAATAAAATAGATATAACACTATCTTGTAAAACAAGGTCTAAACCATAGTCACTATATAAAATAATAACATGTAATTTATATAAAATTATTTATTAATCTGGTTCAATTTTTATTATTTTAATTAAATTTATATCCAATGTTATAAACAATACTATCTTTACCATTACTCCCAAATAAATAAGAGATGTAATGAGCCCCCTACCTGGAAGAAAAAATATTCATGTGAATTTATACACAAAATCCAGGGACACACACAAGATGGTATCATAAATAGAGGAAACATGATTCCATGGGAAGGCTTCAGAACCTCCATTCGTGAGATAATGCAAGAAGGAAAGAAGGAGGGTTATTCATTTCAGAATTGATAGAACATAATGATTGGAATTTCCAGATCAAAATGTTTTAATTTTATCTATTTCAGATCTCATTAAACCCCAAGTGGAATGAATCATTTATAGCCTTCGATATCTTAGAATATCAAGGATATAATTATCCATTGATGTCCCTTAATTGAAACCATCAAAAGACCAATATGTTCATTTTCACAAAACTGGTAGAGATCTCTAGGTTGCCGATTTCACATAGCACGAAGCCCCAAATAGCTGTTTTCACATAGTTAATATCACCATAAATGTAAATAATCCTTGTAATAATTTCCATATAGTTGATACATGTACCTAACCATTCACGTATCTTCTTATAGAGATGATCAAATTTGAATATGAGTTTTAATGCACCTAAAGGCTCACAAATTTGATCACTCTTGTTGCTGATCCACATAGTTGATATAGACATATACTTGATTCGTGTATCTGATCACTCAATTAGTTGATCCATACATATATCCTATTAACATATTCAATCCATCCATGTAGAAGATTCATCCCCATATCTAATCTATTCATGAATCTAGTTAATACACATAGCTAATCCTGCAACATACTTGATCCATCCATGTATCTAATTAAACCACGTAGCTGATCAAACCACAGGTCCAATTGATCCACATAGTTGATCCCTCCATGTAGTTGATTTTTTCATTTATCCAATATATTATCATAGCCAATTCACATAGCTAATGTCTCCACATAGACAATCCTATGGGCCATGATATGGGCTATCACATATGGTGAGAAACATAAATTCACGATGTGAAATCAATTACACACCCTGATCTCTCTCTGGTTCTAGATTTTTGTAGGAAAACACTGCCAACCCTATTCTAGGACTCCTATAAGTATCTCAAACTTCTAAAACACATAATCTGTTGGACTACATGAATCAATTAACTTACAATGGATTCCTCTGAAAACATTCTCATCCTCAAGAATCAAAAACCTAGTTAGTATGAATGAAAAAGAAAAGAATTATTTGATCAAACACCCCAAAAGATACATCTTAAGGATCTCCCAATGTAGGAGCTCAACCAACGTATCATAGGGACATCAAACCAAAAAAATTGAAGCAAAATTATCCTAAACACTCTCCGAGGGGAGATACGTCTCAAACAAGGGAAATGACATGATAATAAATAAGAGGAAACCATATAATAAACCATAGAGGAAAACATACACACAAAAAACAATGTTACAAGATAAGATCTAAAAATAAAACATATTTGGTAACTGAGTGAAAATATATAACTCGAACTCCCATGTAATACCCTCCATGCCACAATGATGCCAAAAGATATGAACCAATGGAATAACATTCCCATGAATTTCTTTATAATGGAGGTTATACATATCTATAGCATGATCCTCAAAGGTCGCATCACAGTAAACATAAATCTAGCTCCAATCAATCAAATTAGAATCATACTAAAGATAATTAAGGAGCATTGATAATGAAAAACATTTTGTATTTAACATATATATGGGGTAAGTTCTATCCAATATTTAATGGATCCATCATGATCCAACACTTAGATTGTCCCATCAAAACAGATATAAAGCTTATTCACATGACCAAACCTTCTCTTCCCATGATGTGGAATCACCATATGAAACACATGACCTTTAATTTCAAATTGATGAAGTGTCCTGCTATGATCGAAATAGGATTTATGATGATACTGTGTTGCATTAATTTTCTCATGAATTTCCAAAAAATATCTCTATAACATTTCGTACTAGTTAAATCTTGATAATTTCTCCCTCTCTAACACTAGAACAAAATAAAGGATAAAAAAGGTTATTTGTACAAATATTTAAATGAATACATAAAAATGATGGAGTGGAAACTTTTATTGTAAGAAAACTCAACCAAGGAAACATTCCCCATCCAAAAACTTGTGATATTTTGGAAACAGTAGCACAACATGTTTACAAGAGTTTGGATAGTCTTCTATTTCTGATTGTTCATATATAGATAAAATGTAGTATTATGTAATTTGTGATATCCAAAAACATATTTCATACCTACCCAGACATAGGAGGTAAAATAATGATCTCGGTCATAGATTATCATCCTGATAACTACATGGAGTCACACCACCACCTCAAGATAATACCGCAATAAAACCTCATCTGATCTCAAATCCCTAATCAATATAATGTGGGATAGTTTTTTCAATCTATCCATTATTATCCATATAACATCATAGTCTCCATGATACCAAGGTAAAATAGTAATTAATTCCATCACGTTGTCCTCCCACATTCATGGGGGAACATCTAATGGTTGGAGAAAACCACTGATAACATGGTTCCCAGCCTTTACATTATGGTAGACCTAACATCGAGAAACAAACTCTATTACTGCATGATTCTACCAAGGATACCAAAATTTGACCCCCAAGGCTCGGTGCATCTTTTTGATGCTATAATGAAATTCCAAATGATATCTATGGAACTAATTGATAACCATTCCATGATTTAATTAAGGGATGAAAATCCTTTTTTGAATCAACAAATTGCTGATGCCTTTCCTTAGGCCAACCATCAGGGGAATCACCAATATCTACTTTTTATCACCTGACATCCACCGTAGAACCCCCTAGCTAGGAATCCTCTACCTGATAGACCAAAGAATACTATACTGTAATTTGGAAAAGATAACCTTCACCTCAAATACCTCCCATTTCTTGATGCATCATTCATAGTTCATTTATTACTCTCCAAGATTATATAGGCTCATGCATGACATTACCACATGAATTCCTGCTCAGAACATTAACTAAAACATTTACCTTTCATAACGTTTATGGAATCTAGATGTCACAATACAACAAGAATTCCATCCACCAACACTAATGATAGTTCAATTCACCTTGGGAGAAGACATACTTCAAGCTCCTATGGTCGTTAAAAATCACAAAATGTTTCATGATGTGGTAGTGTTTCCAAAATATATACAAAAACCATTATTATAGAATCCTGATCATCGGAAAAAATTTTACAATCATAGGGATATAACTATTGAGACCCATAAAAAACAACATATATATACTACATCAGAACATAACCCACTTAAGGATACGAAGGTTCATATAAAAACTCAATCCAAACTCTCTCTATTAGAAAAAGGACTAAAGAGATAACCAAATTCTCTTTTAGGTACTAAAATGATTCTTGAGAGTGATCAGACCAAAAGAATGCTTGATCCTTTACAGTTAAGGATGTCCAAGGATTCATAAAATAAAATAAATTATCTATTAAATTCATATAATATCCTAAAAGGGCAAGGAACTTCCACACATATACCACTATCATAGGGACTTCCAAAGAAACATCCACCTCTATCTTCAAAGGATACACAAATAATCCATAATGGGATCAGACACACCCTATGTCATAGACTTCACAAGAACAAAAATAAAACCTATATAATTTTCCAAATAGCTACCACCAATAAATAACTCCCAAAATAGAAAACATATTCTCTACATCATCCTCCTCAGACAGGGAGTACAGAAGGATTTCATCAATTAAAACCACTATGATCTTAACCAAGAACTCCCTAAACAGTGTATTCATCATCCCCATGAACACTACTGGATAATTTAACACACTGAACTACAGTATACCAAAATTATAATTCCCATGATGACAATGAAAAAAATCCTTGAAATATCCTCATCCTTCAAACTTATCTGATGATATACAAACCACAAATCAATTTTCAAGAACTAAATTTCCCCATTCAACTAATAAAATATATATTTAATCCATAGAAGAGGATAGTGGTTCTTCACTATCACCTGATTCAAGTGATGATAACCAATATAATGATGGAAAAATTCATCAACCATATTCAAAAAAAAATTCGTACATATAGATGACACAAATGGATAAAAAACTCACTAAAATATATCATAGATCTATATTCAAAGCTCTTGTATCTCATCTAGATCCATTTTATACAGAGATAATGAGATAGGAGGCACACCATACTATAGCTCGATGCCAAATTGATCTCTTGTAGTGGGATACCAATACAATATCCTATGGAAAGACAGCAAGGAATTCTTTCAAACACCTAGGAAACACCGGCTTCTTAACATTCAACAAACTCATCATTATCTTATCCATCATGAGTGATGAGTAATGATCAAGACACTAACCCATATAAGGGACTTTCTCACCAAAAAAACACCACTATCTCTCCATCAGCATCATAGAACATGACCTATCTACTGAAGCTATACATGAAATTAGACACCAAATACAATGAACCCACACCAATGATGATGTCATATAAATATATCTGTAATAATAGTAATTATTTCCAATAAATGTGATGACCCAACACTAGATCAAAAATATCAAAACATTTCATAAATATCAACTAAAACTATAACAAGAGTCATCGAATTGAAGGGATATTGAATCCTATCTTACAAAATTTATAAATCATGGAAAATGTATGTTGATATAAAGGATTTTTTCACCCCTAAAATAATAAAATCATGCAGACATGTAGAAAAAAATGAAAGGGTTCCTCAAGCAATGCATGATTCTCATAGATATACAAATTATAAAGGATAAAGCTAACTGTGACCATCCCCATGTCCTTGCTAACCCAGATGAAAACTACCTCAATGGACACCCTCTGGTCATTGAGGATGAAGAACATCTTTATGTTGTGCTATTACTGCCCCAAATCTTCTCTACTGATCCCAAATTTGAACACCCTACTAGTGCTAACTCAAATGAAACTTACTCAATGGAGGAACCCAATGTGGAACACGTGGTGCCAATTGACTGCCCATGAAAGGTCATTTACTCTCACAAATAATAACCTCTAAATCTATAAGAAAAAAATTATGTCCCATACCTTAGAATGTGTATAATTGCTTAAACCCATGTAGAAATGAGATGAGGTATGAGACATACCCATGGCTGGCCAGAATCTCTTATGTGTTAAAAATTGGAACCCTGGGCCAATTATTTTGTCACATAGAACCCTAAAAAGTCCCCTCTCATGAGTATCAGGTTATGGATAGTGTCCACTTAATGACTTATACTCTCTCCATAACCTCAATATATATCTTCAGCATAAATGGGGTGACATGGTGCTAGATCTTTAAATGTAAATCCCCATAAAAAATAATATCCTTAGCATTCTAAATTGGAAGTATGTATAAATCATAATGCATAAGGGTCATAAAATAGATACCAAACTCATATACATTGGAACACCCATATTGAAGGTTAAGAAGCTCTTGGAGACTAGCCTCCTCTATGGAAAAATAAAGGAAAACTTCTTGAAATTTGTCTAATAAATTCTCTCTTGATACTTCTAACTCATCATGACCCGCATGATACAAAATCTTCCACTACATTACTTCTCTAGATAGTATCATCAAAGCTAAAAAAATTTGATTCACTTTTTTAGCACATATCAAACTAAAAGTTATCTCAACCTCCTACAACCATTCTTCCGTGAATAATATTGAAACATAGCCCTTGTACACTAACATAATCTATCACTGTAGCTATTAGAGCATCATCCTCTATGTGTCATCATCATCAACCTCTACTCTATGATGATCTACTGGATCTTCCTACTAAACACTATCAGCGTGAACCTAATGAGGAAGTTGAAATGGATCCATGCTTATAAAAGAAAAAAATGTTAGATTCCTAAACATTTAATATGGAATATTTAACACTTATTAATAAATTAATTATTATCTTATTATGGTTTTAACCTATCACTTGGTATAATTATTTCAAAAATAGATGCAATGAATAATTATGCAAGATCCTTTACTAGGTATCCTTACTTAAACCAGTATCACTTCATTTAGTTTGTTCAAAAAAATTATTTGCATGTATTAGATCACATGGGGCCCTAAATACGCGTGTTTTAGTTGATATAATGTGTTTTTATTGCTTACTAAACATAGATGACACTATATCCCAACAAACCCATGAAACCACAACTATGTATAACTCCAAAATAAATCCTCTCCCTTAACCTTATCCCATAATATCACTATTTAATAACCCCCTCTCCCCATAGTGTACACCACCTGGGCCGAAAATGAGGTTATGAAGGTGGTGATTTACATGTCCCACCTTCACTAGGCCCCCGGTTGGAAACTACCATTGAGGGTATAATAAATATATAATGTAAGGAACTAACCTCTATAAGAAACATAAAAATAGATAGACAATATGGACAGACAAATAAATACATACTCATACATCTAAAATAGATCCCAAATTCATACATTAATTTTCATAGAACACCAAAGCAACTGAACGAAAAAATACAAGTACCAAAAATTAAAGACAGTAGTGACCATAATGCTCAAATAACATCTGGAAAAAATGATCTAGTACTGTCTAGACCGATCTCTAACCTACTCTTATTGACATGGAAAAAATTTATATATATGTCACGTGAGAATATTAGTATACTCAATAGGATCCTCACTAAACCCTCTTATTTAAAATATAAAAAATTCATGCTAAAGAAGAATGAAAAACAGTAAAAATAACTTGTCACCTAACCATGTATTCTATATTACCTTCCTCACCATGGATAAATCTCACCATTTACCTCATACAAGAGATAATATATTATAACAATGAAATTTATTCTTCACCCTATTACCAAATCACCCCTAGTTTTCTTCTCTTCCACAACATCATACTCCATGATCCGTCTTTCTCCAAACTAAGCCAGCCCATAGAAAACTAGGATATATATCACAACATGTAACTCAAGAATCAAATAATCACATCATCATATATCAAAACATCACATATAAACCAAGTAGTTTTTGGTATCCACCAATACTCATATGATGTGTATCATTCATTGAATATTATACCTAAATCCATCACGACCCATAATCCGGGTAATGTACCTCAAAACATTATAGCCTATACACTTTAAACATATAATTACCATTTGGATACTATATCTTGGGATAAATTTTTCTGAAATTGTGATAATCCTTGACAACCATATGCACACATTTATGGGGAAAATTACCATTGTATATACTAGCACACGCAACTACCAAGAGAAGAGAGTGAATCCATAAGGGGAGTCATCTTTCCATCCTACCACTGAGATGTTGGGGGAAACACCCATATAGAATTTATTTGGTGTTAGTTTCCATAACAAACTAGGGCATTGTAGCCTTTGAAATAAAAAAAATACATGTTCTAATATATTTGACAACAAAACTATTAAAATAACCTAGTCTTAGAATAAACTACAGATAACGTCACTCAGACTCCCAACAACCCATGATCATACTACATATCCTATAAGTACTCAAGCATTTATTAATCTAAATTATTTTATTATTTTATTTTTACTATTTATTTTTTAATTAAATCATTAACGATTGATTACAAATATTAATCCACTTACATTATTTAATTTCACATTTCCTTAAAAATCATTCTAATTTTTATGCCCTCATAGAATATTCTAAGTTCAGCCCATGGTTTCTCATGATCAGAATTACCATTTTCAATCTAGTAACACCAACCCCATGAGTAATTTCATTAATTAAACATTATCGAAATCATTCCATAATTCAAGGAACATTAGGAAAACAACCTGAGCTACCATCAAGAGGAACATGAAACTAATAATATCCGGCCACCTCAAGTAGTGGGTAATGGAATGTTGATAAGACAAGCAACCCAGCCATCTCAATAAACAAAGTCATTTGAAGAAAATATCTAGATTTATCACATCAATAAAAAATACCATATTCAGTAAATTCCATCATCTATAGTTTTATCCCAAATACCAAATTCATATCCAAATGCATATCTCCATCACATGCATCAACTACTACCACATCATCTAGGACTATCCACCCACATCACATCAGCCATCCTCGGCTAATCCATCTAGATAATATTATAAGGAATAAAAAAACATAGTCAATAGGGAATGTGGGACCTGTAAATAAGTCATTTATAATTCAGACTACATATGAGCTATAAAAACCCTAGACACGAGGTACTTTGGCTTCTCAAAAAGATGAGAAGCATAGGCCCCAGAAATTATCTTTATCAATCAACTGGTTTTTATTCCACATGGAATTTGATAATTCATTATTCACAGGTTCAAACTATAGGAAATCTAAGGCATCAAGTAGAAACAAGATACTAAATGAACTAAATTTAAATTTAAACATGATTCCAAGAATACATTTGAGTTCCAAAAAAATTTAAAAATACAATTTATTGACATGATTTTATTTATTTTCATAAAAATTAATTATCATGATTATCATTTTAATTAGGTTCCATTAACATATGTAATAGTACATGTAATTAAACATGTGATTAACATTAATTTTATCATAATTAAATTACAAAAAAAACTAGATTCATTTAATATGTTTCTTCTTAAATTATTCTTAAGATAATTTATCAAATATTTTCATATTTATGTTATTTACCATTTTACATCAAGAACAACGTGCTAATCCATCAAATAATAAGTCAGGATAATAATAATAACATATATATAACACTGTCTAGAAAAAAAAGGCAAATCATTATCATGGTATAATGAAACAACCTGTGATCTCTATCCAATTCCTATTAAAATGGGTCAATATTAAGTAGCTAAATTTTATATCGATATAAATGGATAAACCATACTCTAATTACGATTTTGTATAAATAAATTGAAGAATCAAGAAATAATCTACTAAGATGAAAAGAGATTTAAATGACTCGCAACAACAAAAAAGGGGGTGCACGCAAGATGGGAACAGTGTTCGAGAAAACATGATCCAATGATAGTAGGATTCAAAAACTCTAACATAAGGCTTTAGAACCTCTATTATTGAGAGAATTTAAGAAGGAATTGTCATGACCCGTCCCCTAGGGCCCGTTTTGTTACTACCCCAAGCTCGCCTTCCATAAGCTAGGGGATGATGACTAGCACTGAGAATGAATATCCCAAAATGGAAGGCATTTCCTTTAAACCTGTATATATGCACAAAGCTAAAATTGTGGAAACTAAACAAAAAAATTAACCACAACATCCACTAAGACAACTACTGAGAGGAAATTACAAACTAAAAGTAAAAATGGTCTAGAATACTAGCCCAAAACCACAAAGGAAAGTACAACTGCCATAGTCTGTCCACTCGAGAACCTACCAAAAGGGTAGGTGATGGGTATCTGCCTCTAGCTATAGAAGTATGACCATCCTTCCAGTCTCACTAATCACATCCTGGTCCCAGACCACCAAGGTCTTTATTGAAGAATTAATCACCTACATGAGACATGACACTTGCGGGCGAAGACCGTGTAGGGTTGAGTAACACAATACTCAGTAAGGACCCCAAACCACAAAGGCAAGACCAAAAAGAAATACCACAAAGAAAATACATCTCACACCATTTATAACTCAAAGTATAGAATGTATTATTATTATTCATAATGTGGAATCATCTTGTACTACTGAGGGACTTATCTATAATTAGTCATTGTGGTTCACTCAGCTACAAGACCATTGTGGTTTGCTCCACTATTGGACCACTGATCTCTGGTGATCTATTCAACCACTGAGGTCCATTCATCTAGTAGACCACTGAGGTCTACATGACTACTAGACCACTGAGGTTCATTGAGAAAATGGGACACTGAGGTCCACTCAGCTATTGAAACATTCAGGTCTTCTCGTCATCTAGACCACTGAGGTCCACTACACTATTAGGCCACTATGTTATGATGAGCTACAGGACCACTGAGATCTGCTCCAATACTAGGAAAATTATGTCTTGCTTGTTATATCCTTCGTGTCACAACCAGGTGTAGGATTCTCGCTCTCTATTGCACTTAATTATGAGAGGATATAATCCAAATGAGATAAATCATATCATGACTACCATGAAAACTTTGTTAGACAATACCCAAAGTATCGTCTCATCACAAGGTTGCTAATGTCATAGATGGAATGTCAATTGGACACCTACACTGAAAGATATTGGTGTTTTGATAAATAGGGATTGGTTGCTACTGGGCCCGGTCCGACATAGTAGGACCGCCCTGACCAACCTAGCTCGGGGGTCCTTCATGACCCCACCAGGCCTGGCCTGGACTCGTGGGCCTTGCTGGACCCCACCCGGTTCGGTCGTTGGTCTGGCCCACCGGGTCACCCAGCATCCCGGTTCTCATCTGGTCTGATCCGACTTAGTCGGACTGATTCTAACCATCTGAGACGCCCAGCGGCCCGTTTTCCCATCCGTCATGGCCTGAAATTTAGCGGCACAGATCTCCTCTAGACCAGACCACCCAGTAGCCCAATTTACTCCATCGTCAAGACCTGCATCATGGGTCCAACATGGGTATAGATTAGATGCTTTATAGAATCCGGTTTGCACAGCCATGTGGCTAGCTAAGGCCAGCTGCCTCCCTCCACACGTGGTGCAACGTGGATCACGTGACAGCACACGCTGCGACCCACCACACAGGCTACTATACCTAACATGATTCCAATTTGATTCCACCACCCTGTACCACTATGTCTATTACTACTCGCGGCCTCAGCATTCCACCGTAGTACGTCGGCACACCGTCGGTCTCCTCTGAGGGCCACCGAACTTACTTCGGTGGTCCATTTACCAATCTGTCTTCACTTCCAGGATTCTTGGAGCATCACCGTCACTATCACATACTCCGCATTGAGTTTACATTTCTTCTGAAGTCTACCATCATTTTGAATACTCTAAGAAATGGTCTGATTTGACCTCTTGGATTCGTCGGTGAAGAACAAGGAGAGGTTGGGGGATCACAAAGAACAACTAATAAAAAATCATCCTTTATTCATGTCGACTCAGAATTATTCTTGTCAGTATTATCACGAAGTGTAAATATAAATCACTTTGATTTAATCCCCATAAAAAATCCCCCAATAAATATTTCCTAATCACACAAGAAGAATTTATTTGTTGATCTACTTGTTAGAGAGTTGATCTGCTCTCTTTATTTAGAGGGGAGAATGTGGGAAATGAAATCACTAAGATTTAAACCCCTACATGGGAAAATGACATCGGTCGAAGAAGATAATTTTTAACCATCCGTCAAAATCTAGTTACAATTCTCTCTTCAATGGTATCTTTATTGCTTTCCAATTCATCGGCATTCATCATTGGAGAGGTTTCTTTCATCATTCCTCTGAGGAATTCTAGGTCGTTCATCAACCCTAAATACCTATTTAATTAAAGAAGAAAGATGTGATGTTAATTGTAACATCTCCATGTTTATTCATTAATGAGTTTCTTTAGTGGATTCGGCCTCGCCTCGTCACTGTATAGCAGTGCTGACGAGTCGCTGCTTAACAATGAAGTTAAAATAATAAAATAACTTTTTTATGTTATTTTATTTTTCTTCTCAATGTCCTAAAAACTATATTTTTTGATCGACCCACACCGGTTGATGTAAGTCCCTACTTAGGTGAATCTCAATGTTCTGAGTTCAATGGTTCCTTCATATTTTGTATTTTGGAACTGGATTAAATGTTAGAAAAACCCACTTGCACGATTATTTAATGAACTTTAAAAATAGTTCTAAAATACATTACGGACACTCTAAGCCTTAGAATCACATACCATCTCAAGGCCTGATTTTGAACTAATCCCATTTAATTAGTCAAAAACAACTACCTATAATTCCTAGCTATTAAATTCTCCCCACCATATATATTTACGTCCCCAAAATCCCAACAAAGGCTAATAAAAAATTGGGGGTACTGAGCACAAATATGAGCCTCCCGCTCCCACGTTCTCTCCTAGATATTCCCGTGCTGCTAATTAACATAAACTAGAGGAATCGATCATCCATGTAGTATCCTCTCATGTTTATCCTCTATCTCTACTATGTAATCTGTGAATGTCACCCTATCGTTAATCTCCATCTCACCATGGTTAATGATGTGAGATGGGTCATGCATGTATCTCTTCAACTGGTATATGTGGAAGATTTCATGCACCCTCTCTAACAGCATCAATAGAACGAAGTAGTATTCCACCTTTTCCAATGAACACAGTATCAGGAAAGGTCGGATGAACCTCAGATATAACATTCCACTCATGCCAAATCTCCACATCCCTCATTCAGGAGAGGCCTATAGGAATATGTGGTCCTCCTCCTCAAACTCCAACAGTCTCTATCACCCATCAGCATATGGCTTATATGAGCTCTATAAAGTCATCATCCACTCTCAGATGACATATACCTTGTCAATGGTAGCATGTACCATCTATGGACCCATGAGTGCTGACTGCCCTCGGTTTGAAAAATATAACGATGACCTGCATGGTCATCCTTATAGTGCCACGAATGGTTATATATTGATTGTGGAGTGGTATTTGTTGTTCTACACAAACTCGACCAGTGGTAGGTGGTCCTCCCATCTATGACCATTATCAATAATTCAAGAACAATGCATATCCTTCATGTTCTGTATGGTCCTCTCTATATGAACATCTGTCTGTGGGTGAAAAGATGTACTCCAAAGTAGATGAGTCACAAATTTCACCTCCAGTCCCTTACACAACTAGGATGTAAAGCCTACATCATGATCTGAGACTATCATAGGTGGGAATCCAAGGAGTCGAACTATCTCCAACACTTTGAGGCATCCCATGCTCTCTAATAAACCCTACTATTGAATGGGTAGGAAGTGGGATGACATGGTGAGTCAGTGTACAATAACCCAGATGGTATCTTTCCCCCTTGATGTATGTGTTAATCCCATCACGATTTCCATTGATATCCAATCCCACTTCCACTCTGGTACCTCAAGTGGTTGGGTCAAACCTACTAGAACATGGTGCTCAGACTTCACTTTCTAACAAGTCAGGAATCTCAAGACAAACTCGGTCACTGCCTTTTTCATCCTCAACCACCAGTACTGACATTGGAGGTCCTGGAATATCTGGTCTACACTAGTATGTATTGTTAAATGGGATGTAGGGGACTCCCTCAATAGAAAATCATGTAACACCACTCGTACTAGGGTGCATCCTCTAAATGGATGACGTGCTCCCCACCTATTGAATATTCATTAAGGGATTTCTCTATAGGAATCTGGTCATGTGTAGTCTCATAGATTCCATATCTGTGTTACGCCTTCCTATCTCACTATATGACTGGAGGGGAATCTACTATCAACTGAAGAAAATATATCTCCTCTTTACAGACAAATTATATCTGATGTGAGGGAAACTACTCTGAGGCCTCATTTAGTAGTTGTGAACTCGATCTCTTGCTGAGAGAATCTGCCACCACGTTCCCCTTCCTAGGAGTATAGACTATAATGAAGTCACAGTCCTAGAGGAACTCTACCAATGTCATTGTATTAGATTTATATACTTATGAGAAATGATATACTTGAGACTCTTATGGTCAGATTAGATGATGAAACATTCTCCCATAAGGTAGTGTCACCACATATTCATTGCGAAGAATAATGCTACCAACTAAAGGCAATGAGTCAAATAGTTTTGATCATGTGGTCTCAATCGTCATGAACCAAAAGCAATTCCTGGTGTCCCTTACATTAGGACAAATCAAAGACCGATTCATAATGCGTCATAAAACACCACATAGTCGGTTCCCTCCACTAGCAGCCTCAATATAGAAGTACTCGTCAATATTTTCCTCAAATAATGAAAGATCTATTTTAATCATTCTATTAACATGATTGGTTTCCCTTATTTTTCAATGTCATCATCGGTGCTTCCAATCTAGAGAAGTCAGGTACACACCTATGATAGTACCCAACCAACCCAAGTATACTCTTCACCTCGGTAAAGAACATTGGTGGATACCATGAAATCCCTACCTCGATATTTTCTGGATCCACTGCCAATGTAGCTTCTAAGATGACATTTCCTAGGAAGTGGACCTTTCGTATCCATAACTCACACTTAAAGGGATTTACGTAATGTTAGTGCTCTCGTTGTTCATCCAGAACCATCCTCAGGTGTATCACGGGATCCTCCTCAGATACTGAATACACTAAGATGTCATCAATGAAGACCACACAAAACTAGTCTAGGTACTACTAGAAGATCCTATTCATGAGTCCCATGAACACTAATGAGGTTTTATTAAGGCCCAACAACATCACTATGTACTTGTGGTGTCTATAGTGACATATGAATGTCGTCTTCAAGATGTCCCCATCTCGTACTTGAAGATAGTGATAGCTTGATATGAGGTATATCTTCGAGAACCATCTCACTCCTTTTAGTTGATCGAAGAGGTCATCAATCCTTAGTATAGGATAAATGTTCTTCATGGTCACTTAGTTCAGGCACAAGAAGTCTACACACAACCTCATGATTTTGTCTGCCTTCATGGAAAAAAACACTGGGGATTCCCATGGTGAAACACGGGGCCTTACAAACCCCATCCTCTATAAGTCCTCCAACTGTACCCTTAACTCCTGGAGCACTATGGGAGCCATATGATATGCATGTGTAGATATCAGTGTCGTCCTGATGTATATATCAATGAAGAATTCTACCTCTCTATGAAGTGGTAGTCCTATAATATCCTTTGTAAAGACGTCCTTGTACTCATCTACCACTATAGGAAATGGTGGAAATGTATCATCCACTACATTGAGGGTCATTCTAGACAATGATGAGTGATCAGATACACCCTTCTATGTCATAGCCCATCTCATGCTGCTTGGTTTTCCTTATCACTGAAAATTGAAAATCGGTTCCAATCTTCACGGACACACCACACTATGCATCTAAAACATTTGATCTGAACATGAACTGATGATAGATAGTCAATATCTAGATTGATGTTTTAAGGCCTCAATTCTTCTACATAGAGATTCCATATGAATCACTCACCTCCAAGAGTAAGCTCACACTATTGGAACCAATGTGTGATCATTGAATCCTCTCCCGTAGAAATCTCTAATCGTAAGGATCATGGAAATAGATCGATCAGAATCTTCACGTTCTGAACAAGGTTCACTATAAGGAAATAATGACTGGCATCAATTTATATAAAAACTATAGCTAATGTAGATAAGACACTGATCATACCTCGTATCATCTCTATGATGTCAGGTCTGCATGCCTCGATCAATTGAAGCTGAGCCCGCCCCAATCCACCACCTCATGGATCTCGTTGTGGAAATCCTTGGGGGTGGTTGTGGTGGTACTTCATACCTACACCCACCTCCTACCACTTGTATTTTCCCTTCACACATCCTACGCCTGGTGGACCACCCTTTTCCTATATATGATGATATCTCGCTGGTCCCTCGACCATCTATCGGTCCTCTGCGCGGTGAGTCAGACAATCCTGAGCCATGTGCCCCTACCAGCTGCACACGTAGCGTACTCCACTCCTCTGATGATTCCCTCTGCATCGAGAGTCTTGTACTGCCGACCCTGAGGCCTGGGGTTTCCCTCCAAATGTATGGCCAACATGGGCCTCTCCATCATCTATCAGCTACCCACCATAGATGACTCAGCCACCTGTCACCTGTTAGTATCTCCCACCATCGGTGCCTTCTCTCTGAGAAATCTCCCACCTAGTAGAGCATGCTCTATTACCCAATCATATATAGGGATGCTGAGGGAAATCATTGATTCCCTAATCTCTTGTTAGAGTCTCTTCTCAAAGGTCCATTCCCTAATGAAAGGTTATCGTACTATATTCATAGAGTGACGGGTGAGGTCTATGATCCTCACGGAGTACTCGACCACTGTCATAATACCCTTCTGTAGGTGAAGTAGCTCTTCTATGCACATAGTGTGCAATGTTACGGGGGAGAAATCCTCCCTGAAATGTTGTTTGAATCCATACTAGGTAAGGGTCATCTCTTTATTGTGTCTCGATCATCAAACTCCACTATCTCTCTACCGATCCCTGCAGAAGGCTCACGACTAGAATATCCATCTAGTCAAGTTGTGTCCTTACTAATCGAAAGACTCATGTCACTGCCTCCAACCAATCCTCATAGACCTGAGGATTTGTCTCTACCCTGATCATGGGATGTCTCTATATCTGGAACTCGTGTAAGGTATTGAACCTACGAGAATCCTCTATCAGTATTTCTAGATGCAACTGATGTCCAACGGGCGGTGTTAAATCTAGGACACTGCCCAAAGGTGCCATATTGGGTCGAGGTCCTTGTTCAAAAGCCTCATAACTCTGTGGACCATCTTCATGGCCATAGATAGAATCTTGGAATGTTGTGTACATAGAGGCCTCCTAAAAGAGATCAAGATGAATCATGATTAATAGATAATAACTAGTGAGTTGACTTTGACTCAGAAAGATCATGAGAAAAAATTAAAAGACGCATGAAACTAGTGTTTTAATATACAGAGTCATAAAAAAGAATTCAAGGTCTTGTTGTATGGATACATTGTTTTCTGAACCAACATTGGACTCCCTAGCCTGAAAGTAGAACTCAATACACTTAACACTATTTCGCAATAAAATTTACAGGGTTTTAGTTCTCCGGATAGAACCAACCGCCCTCTGATTCAAATTTGTCATGACCCATCCCCGAGCGCCCATTTTGTGACTACCCCAAGCCCTCCTTTTATAGGTCAGGGTTTGGAGACTATCAATGAGTAGGAATATCCTAAAAAGGAAAGGCATTTCATTTAAACCTGTACACATGCACAAAGCTAAAATTCTGGAATGTAAACATATAATAAATGAAAATTGTCACTGAGACAACTAATGAGAGGATAATAAAAAATAAAAGTACAAAGGGGCCATAATAAAAGCCCAAAACCACAAAGGAATGTGCTACTGGTATGGGCCATCTGGTCCAGACCCTACTTGACGGGTAGTTGAAGGGTAGGTGCCTATATCTATATAAGTACGTTCGTTTGTCCTGTCTCTCTGAGAACAACCTGGTCCCGGAGCACCAAGTTTTCCATCAAAACATCAATCGCCTGCATGAGATATGACATGTGTGGTTGAATCCCATGTAGTGTGAGTAAAAGAATACTCAGTAGGGACCACAAACAAAAAATTAATGACCCCAAGGCAAGACAAAAAAGGAAAGACACCTCACACCAGGTATAACTCAAATTAAAGAAGGTAAGATTATCAGTTGTAAAGCTGAATCAGGGTGTACTGCTAAGGTAATCATCCCTGATGAGTGACTGAGGTTCACTCGGCTACTAGACCACTGAGATCCCCTCAGCTAATAGACCACAGAGGTCCAATGAGCTACTAGACCACTGAGGTCCACTTAGCTACTAGACCACTGAGGTCTGCTCACCTACAAGACCACTTAGGTCCATTGAGCTACTGGACCACTAAGGACTGTTCCGCTACTAGACCACTGAGGTCCACTCAGCTACTGGACCATTGAGCTCTACTCCGTTACGAGATTATTGAGGTCCACTGAGCCACTAGATAACAGAGGTTTTCTCATCTACTAGACCATTGAGGCCCCGCTCACCACATCCTTCATGTCACAGCTAGTCGTAGGATTCCCACACTCCAGCGCACTTGATATCAGTAGAATCTAATCCTCAACAATTTGTTCATATCTATACTTCCATAAAAACTCACTTAGAGTATTCCCAATGGACCTCCTCATCATAAGGGTCCCAACGTCGTAGACAATGCATCTATCAGCCGTCCGGTCTGAAATATACTTGTGTTTTAGTAAATAGGTGTTGTTTGCGTCTCTGCCCTGTCTAACATGGTTGGATCGACCTGACTATCCTGGTCCGGGGGGGGGGGGGGGGGGTCCCACTGGACCCGGCCAGGTTTGGCTGACCTGACCTAACCTGGTTAGGTCTGGGCTGACCTAGTCTGACCCGGCCTAGTGGCCAGGCCCGGTGGGCCTTGCTGGACCCCTCCTGGTTCATCTGTTGCTTTAGTCCTCCATGTTTCCCAACGACCCAGTTCTCATCCAGTCTGGTCCGACATAGTCAGAGCATATTTGACCAACTAGGGCTCCTATATTCCTTTTTTTTCATCCTTCTAGGCCCGTAATTTTGTTGGTCGGTTCTTCAGCAGCCCTATCCACCCAGCATCTAGATGTACTCTATCGGCTTGGCCCACATCTGTGGGTCGGATTATGTCCATACCAGATTCCCGCTGGATTCCAGTTTGCACAACCATGAGGCTGGCTGACGCTGGCCCCCTCCCTCCACACACAGTCTAATGTGGACTGCATGCCAGCGCATGCAGCCGCCCGCCCCGCGGGCTGCTCCACCTGGTGCGGTGCCTGACCAAAGGCCAAAACTTCCACCATTGTGGCCCCTACTAGCCATAGACTCTACCGATGGGGTGTGGTGCCTCCCACTTGATGCCGCTGCTAGTGTCGGTGCATCGGTGGCCTTCTCCCTGGGCCACCAGACGTGCTTCGAGGGTTAGATTCATGATCTTTTTTCACTTCCAAGCTTCATAGGTTGTCATTGTCACTATTGCGTACTATTTTCCATTTTTTCATTTCCATGGGGGGTCTAAACTCATTTGTAATCCCCCCATAAAATATATGACACAACCTCATAGGTTTTTCGGTGAATAACAAGGAGAGAGAGAGAGAGAGAGGGTATCACAGAGAACACCCAAGGAATAAACTAGCATTTATACGTGTCTACCAAATTTGTTTTCTTTTCAACAAGATCATGAAGCATAAATATAAATCGCTAAGATTTAATCCCCATAACCAATCCCACAATAAATATTTCCCAATCCCACAAGAAGAATCCATCCGCATATTAACATGTTAGAGAGTTGATTCCCATTCTTCGTTTAGAGGGGAGAATGGGGAAAAAGTAATCACTATGATTTAAAACACTACTTAGAAAAAAGCGAACAGTCGAGGATGATCGCTCATCATTTTCCTTCAATCTCTGGTTTAGATTCACTCTCCAAGGTTATCATCACCACTTTTTGATTCATTGGCGTTCATCATTGGAGAGGTTCCCTTCATCGTTCATCATTGGAATTCCATGGTTGTTCATCGACTCTGAATCCTTGTTTAATTAATGAAGGAATACGCATTGCACATTACATTGTCACCACTCAGATTCATTAATGATGTTCATTAATGGATTCAGCGTCACCTTGTTGCTGTACCACAGTGCTGAAGAGTCGCTGTGTAACAATGAAGATAAAATACTAAAATAACTTTTTTATGTTATTTTATTTTCTTCTCAAATTCCCAATTAATATCTCTTTTGGTCAACCCGTGATGTTCAATGTTAGGCCCTTCCTAGGAGAATCCCGATGCATTGAGTTCAACGGTGCCCTCATATTTTTTATCCTGGAACCAGTTTAAAAGTTATAAAAACCCGCTCGTAAAATTATTTAATAATCTTTAAAAATAGTTCTAAAATAAATTCTCACTACTCAAGGCCTCAGAATCACTTGTTGTCTCAGAGCCTTATCTCAAAATAACCAATATAATTAGTCAAAAAATTTACATTGACTCCAAGTAATTATAGGAATAAAAAATGGGGGTTTTTGTTTTTGAGTAATCATATATGGGATGATTTGAATTTACATATTAGAAAATAATTAATTCCAACTTTTATAGATATCATTAAACTTCACATAGAAATTATCATTTACAGCCTCGAATATCTCAAAAAAATGAATGATATAATTATCCCTCAAAATTTTGACTTTGAATTCCTTTGATTTAGGCTGCCAAAATACCTTCATGACTATTTTCAAGAAATTGGGAAAAATCTATAGGTGGCTGATTTCACATAGTTGGAATCCCCATGTAGCCATTCTCACATATCCTTTTTCAAATATCTGATATCCCTACATATACAAATGATTTATGTACTGATTTACACATTGTAGATCTATGGATTCGGTCATTCACATAGAATAACATTAATATATAAATCTCTCACGTTGTCGATCTAGCCACAAACACAATTTATCTAGAAAACCACTAACATATATGATCACTCACATAGCTGATCTGGCCATATAGCTGATTCACATAGATGATCCATCCTCATAGCTGATTCACTCACATAGTAGATCCATCCAAGTAGTTGATTTACCCACATAATCGATCCATCCACATAGCTGATTGATCCACATAACCCATCCTTACACATAGATGATTTGTCCAAATTGATAATCCAACAATGTAGTTGATTCATATATATAGTTGTTCTAGCCATGTATCTGATTCATTCATGTAACTGATCCATCCATGTAACCAATTCACATAGTCAATGGCTCCATGTAGCTGATTGTATTGGTAATGTGTCAGGCTCTCACCCAATCCAGGAACCATACATTCATGACATGAAACCACTTATATGGTGTGAACTCTCCTTGCTTCCAGATTTTAGATGCCAAATAGAACTATACCTATTTTTGGTCTTCTCTAATCATCTTGGAGTTTGAAAACATGAAAAGGGTCAAACTACATTGATCTATTAACTTACAAAATTTTACTAAAAAATAATACTTCATGTAAATGTGAGCACAAATTTCGTGAGTAATGTTTTAGCCTCAATCAAACAACAATATCAAACCAAATGTTAATGAATAGGTATATTTTAAATTCATTATAGAATTTAATATATGTATTTAAATGTTTCATTATGTGATCTAAGGTTTTCTATTAATTTCATTCCACATTCTCTCTTCTCTTATTTATATATGAGAAACCAAAAACCAATAAATATTTTTCCCATTTAGAAAACAGATCTATGAAATTCCATAGAGGAGTTCCTGAAGATGTCTTGGTTAGATAAGAAAACATGATCTTAGTAGTTGACACATTTTTTAAACAAATAACAATATAATACGACTACACAATCACCCTTCATTTAGGAAAGAACATTCCAAAAAATAAAAAAGATAATTTTTAACGTTCACGATGGGACTCTAACAATTTATTTTTTAGACCTCTATCAATATAATATATTTGATTCTATAAAATATCAAAACGTAGATCACACATATTTTAAATTTTCTGATATTGAAGAATTTAATACACTTGGGAAGACTAGTTTGTTAGAATAAATATTGAAATTTGGTAAATAATTAATATTTGAAAATACCAAAACTAATATTTTAGAGAAATATGAAAATAATATATAATAATTTGAAGATAAGGTAACTTATAAATTTTTTATGTATTTTATATTTTATTCAATCATAAAAATATTATATTTAATGTATTATATAATAATTTTAGGGCATTGAGGTTGGTAACCCAAATCTTGTCCCATATTTAGTCTATCCCTACTATGCAATTGAAACCATTTCCATCAAAGTTTATGTGTATGATTCTAATGGAGGGAAATAAGATTCTAGTAGTTGTTTTTAAAAAAATTTCATCAAATTAAAAAAATATGATAAATCATCTAAGATAAAATTTGAGAGATTTTGACTAGAATATAGGCTACATTCCCTGAATTAGTTCAAAAATATGTTCATTGAACTCTTATAGAAAAGGATGTAAAACCTATTAGTAAAAAATGATACATTATCAAACAATGATGTATGTTCTTTAACTATAAATTGAGATGTTATTTGGAGAAGAAATAATTTACCTAATTTCTAATTCACAATGTGATAGCCTCATTCATATTGTAAAAAATGAACTCATACTGGCCATTATAAAAAATGAATTAAATCCATTGAGAGTGAAAAATAGCTAGAGATTCTATATTTCCTCTAGAAAAAATTTTGTCAAATAAAAATATTATTTACTTATATATTTTTTTGAAAAAATCTAGATATAATATCATGGAAAACTCATTTATAGTTTTAGGATATATTTTAATGATACTTATATATGCTCATTGTATATAAGGACATTGAAAAGACAAACTTTGGTTTCACTTATGGAAATTTATTTTATAGTATAAGTCCATCTAGATTATTAAATTAGACTAGTACATTTCAAAGTTACATTTTATGAATTATCTATGATTTTATTTAGGGTTACCTTAAATTTTCCCTTGATGATTTCCCTATGATTACGAAATAATTTGATCACTATTTGTTAAATTTATAGATTTTATTGAATTTTTAATTATAAATACTTAGGTTTTGAATTTTTTAGATGTTTTACACTAACTTTTAAATAGTATCCGGGCTTGCACATATAATTTCCTAAAATGGGGTTGAGGTTCATAAATCTAAAATTTATGTTATCAATGCATTTCCTTACCTAACATTTCTGAAACATGGAAAACCCATTTTAGAAAAAGCATGATTTCTGATAAGATTCATCATTGATATTACTATAATTGATTTTACACTAACCCAAATACTTTCAAAATATCAATTTTTGACTTTTAATGATCATTACAAGTAATATTTTTATGAGCTAAGGTGTAAAAAAACACCATTTGTCAAAAAACTAAATAATTTTCTACATCTATTTGAGATATTATGTGGATATTTATACTATACAATTTGAATAAATTTCTATAAAATTTTATTAAAATACAAAATGTTATTTCATAACATTATTGAACTCTGGATATAACTCAAAACTATTATAAATCCAATAGAATATAGGTTTAGCATTTTTCTTCATAAGATAAATTTAGATCATATAAACATTCAACAATGGTTATTGTTTTCTCTAACCATGGGACACTTAGATATCATATTATAAAGATATAATAAAACCTAATAATAGTAAAATGGATGATTCTATTGTATTAGTTTTATTTTAAGATAACGAACCAAAGTAGAACTAAATATCATGTGGTATATCACTTGAGATGGGTACCACATATAAGTGATGTATAAATTATAGATAAAGATCTATTGAATCACTTTATTCCAAGTGAACAAAATTATTTGATTGAGTGATAGGAATCATGGTAATTATAGGTAAATTTTATATAAAATTATAATTTACTATAACGTTTGAACCCAGAAAATGTTTTTAGAATCATAGATAAATTAAAATTTTAGGTTTTGGGTAAACTATACTATGAGAAAAAATTTAATGATCAAATTATTATGATATGTTTTATTGAAAGTGAGGTATGATATGCACTAGAGTATTTATATACATTGTCTTATTAGAGGGACTTTATACCTCAATGAATTTATAGGTTTGTCGTGAATCCGAAATTTACTAAACCGTACTATTTAAAGGTGACCAAGTTTTTTTAAGAAATGTGAGAAATGCTAGTTAACTGGAAATTTATTAAAGTGATAAGAGAGGCCTCAATGGAAAATGAAATGTTTTGTGTATTTAAAATATGGGGAATATATTTTAAGGGGCCTCATATCTTTTGGGTGTTAATTCATCTTATGGGATATCGATTTTGATTCAAAGTGAGTGGAGGTCAATGATACCAAAACATATTATTCCACTGTTGTATTATATTTTGATATGAATAATATTTTTGATATTTTTCTAACCTAAAGAGAAACCTACAGTGACTAAGAAGCCCAATTTTTTAGTATGAGCATATATTCTTTAATTAGGAAGCATGTAGTAAACATTAAAACATCAAAACACTACCATATACAACCCAATGGACAATGTGATTTTCCTAATATGGATTTTAAAGGAATCCAAGAAATAATTTTCAATAAATACTAGAAATATTAGAGGAATAGTCTAGAATACACCTTTTAGGATTACAAAAGTGCCTATAAAACAAAATTAGAATGAGGACATACTAGTAGATCTATGATAAAATATTTTATCTATCCACATTGATAGAACATAAGGACTATTGGGTAATCATGAAGATAAATACGAATTTTGAGCTAGATATCTTGGAAAAGAAAATTCAAATTCATGAATTTGAATAAATGAAGAGGGAATACATTATGAAATCTATAAATTAGTAGGAAATAATAATCGTGTCACATGGAAAGAATATTCAATAAGGATAATTCCGCTAAGGAGAATAAGTGTTTTTTACAACTTCATAGTCAAACCAATTCCTGACACACTTCATTTTAAATGGGAATCCCCATTTAAAATAACTCTTGTGTATCCATTTGTAATTTTGTAGATTTTTAAATAAGAATAAATCAAAATATTCTCTTTCAATAGAAACATGATTAATATATATCATGAAATTCCTTAATAGGAACCAATGAAGGAGATCACATTCCTCCATCCCTTCAACTACTAAAACCGCTTTTTTAAACCTTTCTATAATCATATTTATTACTTTCCCTATTTTAAATCGACTCAAAATTATACTTATATTAAAATTCCTTGAGAATACTATATTTCTCAAGTATGGGAGTTGGGAAATATTGAAATTTATTTGAATTTTAAAAGTATTATGGTTATATTTGACATTTATGTGTGTTTTTTAATATTATTACGTGTTTCTAAAATGTATTGAGCTCAAATTTAATGCATTTATAGAGTTTTGAACCTATGAAAATTGTGAGACACTAATTTTACCTGATAAATGAAAAAAGATGAATTTTAAATGAATGTGTTTTTAGATTATAGGTTTGAAAAATTCATGAAAATACCACTAAATCATGGTTAGGTAGGTTTTTAAAATGTAGAGTGAGTGAGGATACCATTAATGAGTATAATCTTAAAATCATGAATTTTTATTCATTTTAAAACTAAAAAATACTCCATTCCAAATAATAATTTTTTACTTTTAAATATACCAACACTTATCCTAATAACAACGCTGAAAATAACTCTGATAATGAAAATAAATCATCTCCTTAATAGGAGATTTAAAAATTGAAAATGCTTATTATGACCGTTGAATATTTTTGGAATGATAAAAACATTAGTACATATTTATATGTTTTTTAGTGAGAGAAATACTTCAGTGGATGTAGTTATTAATTTTTATGATAGGATAATGGAATTGGAATGGAATTGAATATACTTCATAGAGAAAATGGATTTAAGGGACTTTAATAGGCATCATAATATTTATTAACATATTTTTTTGTAATGTAACTAACAATGGTATATTTTTTGAATTTTACCTGAGGGATATTTTTAAGTATTACTTATCCATGATTCTATGGTTTATTTGTGGAATAATTGACATAGGTAATGATTTTATTTTATTTTTTAATATTTAATTCATTTTATTACATAACATTTATTTATTAATTATTTTTTTGTGTTTTTTAATTAAAGAATCATTTTATTTTATTTTATAAATATTTATTGAAACATCTAAAAATAAAATTTTAATTTATTTTATATAAAAATGGAATAGAATGAATGTTTATCTATTGATAATACTTTATATTTTTATTTTGAATGTGATGAAGATTATGGTTGATATATATTTTTCATGAAGTCAAACAGATCCAAAAGTATCATAATCTAAAATATCAATTAATGATCTTGAAAAATATTTCTCTCTTATATATGATTTAATTATTATAAATTTTATGGAATGATTTTACAATATGATGATTCCCCAATAATATAGATGATGTAGAGGATAAATTCCCTAAGAAAACGGATGAATGTATGGATGATTATAGATGTGGAAGATTAGTATAATTCTAAAATATTGAGGATGAAATATATGTAGATTGATAATGAAAAAATAACAGGGAATAACTTCTAAAATAATTATGAAGAATATATAGTTATGAAGTTTTGTAATACTTTCTAGATAAGTATTATATTATTCAACAATGTGTAAGGAAAAGTAATTTGTAATTGGTATATGCATAATAAATTCCAAAATGACAACATAAGTGATGTGTAATATATTTTTGATTTGTACGAAACTCTTCAAGGAAATAGTTAAACAAAATGAGTTTTCTATTTACACTAAAGGAGAGATGATATTCATTTAGATATATATAAATTTTAGACTTTATTATATTTTTTACATACATAGGGATTTAAAAGTTTATATATTTATTAATACATAATGTTTTATAGAACTTTTATGTGAATACATTTTATTTTTTTGGATCTTGTACAAGGTTATATATAAGAATAAATTTGGAATCTTTAATAAGATTTTTAGAATCAAATATATTATTTTTTATCTTTGTTCTAAGAACACATAAAAATGGATTTCCTTTTGAAAACATGTTATTTCTAGAGTAAAAGGTTATATGAGGTTTAATATTTTTAAAATACTCAAAAATATATCTTTCCATAGGGATAATCTTGATGCTTTATAGAGTTCATTCATGTTGAGGAAACTAGGAGAATCTTTTCATAAGTGAATTCTTAACTCAATCGAGAGAGAATGAGTATCATGGTCTAGTTATCTACAATATTTGGGAAGATATCATTCAAAATTAATATTTATAAGGAACCTAAATGTGTAATAAAATATTAAAAATACATGGGGGAAACATTTCAGTGTTTTCTACTTATGGGTTTATCATTGGAACCACGAAACAAATTAATAATTTATTTATGAATATATAAATGACATAAAGATAAAAATGTTAGAGGTTGAGTTTTAGATTATTTTTTGTTTTTAAATTTATTTTATATATTTTTTCCTCTAGTGTTACCCTATGCATTTAGGTATAAAACCATTTTGGTGATTGGGATAGTGTGATGTTAAAATTAATTTCATTTCTTGAGTTTAAAAAAATAATAAAGGCTTATTCTAGTATTTGATCTCAATTTTCGTTTTGATAAATTTAATTTAAATTATTAGTTTTTTATTTACATTTTTATAAACTTTTTTGTGTTTGATATGTTAACTTCATTTTCCCTAAACATAATTCAATCCATATATGATGAAATCTAATATTTCTTCTATAAGTATAGAGTAATTATTGATATGATTCTGGAAGGTAATATATCTTTCTATATTTATTATTAATAATTTAAACTAATTTGGAGTCACTTGAGTAATTTGGGGAGATATTGTTGTAATTTTCTCATAGTTATAAAGAGGAAGATCAGTTGGAATAAATCATTTTTTGATTCAAAACACAAACTCACTATTAACACTTTACGGGAGATTAAGGATAATGGATTCTCTCATTGATAAAATTTATGAAAGGGGGTAAATCAATTTTAGACAGGGATACTATATAAATTATTAATAAAACCCTTAAACCAATCATCTACTCAATCACTTTAGTTAATCACCTTTATTTAAATTTCTATTTTTTAGGTTTCCAAAATTAAATAAAACCCCTTTTCATTTTACTAATTGTGATAAAATGTTTTTAAACCCCTCAATTGATTCTACCTTTATTCCCAACAATATGGTAGTTTAAATTTAGGTAATTTACATATTTTCCCCCACATTGAGTCCAGTGTTTCAATGTTATTGTATTGTTCAAATAATTTTGTGTATCAAATTGAATTTGAAAAATATAGTTTCAATAAACTATAACAGAAAAATATAGTACAATTCATGAACCGTACATTCATCTAGTGTTCATGATGTATGAGGATTCATGTTTTATTTCCCAAGTAATTTTTGGGGGGTGGTGGTAAATATGTTAATAGTATTGATAAATAATGTTTTTCATACATCTTTAGGAGGATATTCTAAATGTAACATGAATTAATATGTAACTAAATTTATTATATTAAAAATTATTTGGTTGTTTCCTTATGTTTAGATTAATTTTAATTCCTGGGATAAGTTAGAACATAGATCTAAATAAATATTTAATATTTGGTGATGGTGATGAAGAGTTTGTTTATTTATTTGGATGTCTAAAATTTGAGAATCATTAAAAGTAAAATAATTTATGTTCTATGAACATGTTTTAAATAAGGATGGTTATGTTATTGAATCTGTATATTGAATAATATATATGTTTTTTCTAAGAATATGGATATTTAATGGGTTTAAATTGATGATATAGTCCATCCATTCATTATGCTGGAAGGGTTGTTAGAGGACCATATAATTTATAGAAAAATCTCGTTGAAGAATCATATTCCACACGGGTGATCAACTATAGAATGAAATTTTCTACAATGATTTGAGTTAAAATTGCATAATTTAATTTTTTAAGATAGTTGAGAACCCAATATCTATTAAGGAGAAATCCAAGTGAATAATACAATAATGTGAGAGTTTGAAATAATGTCAAAAATTTCAACATTTTATAATAAGAAACCATTAGAATATAGATACATTATAGTGAAGAAGAAATCATTTCCTAAAAAATGAGCACACTTTATCACAGAAGAACATAATAATCGGAAAATGTGTAATGATAAAATGTCTATGAAAAGGGTTTAAATAGATGGAGTGTGTGGATTACATATATTTTTTTATTTTTAAACTAATTAAAATTTTATATTTGTTGAGAATTTAAGCTGGAGAGGTATTACATTTGGAGTATATGGATGTGAGAACTATCATCCTTCATGGAGACATGGAGGAGTAATTCAATATATAATAACCAAAAAATTGCTTATGATTAAAAAACATGGTCTTGATTAATAATATATAAAGTGTTTATAAGGGATGATATAAGATCACAAATAGTGTGATAAAAAATTTAATGTATTAATGGGAACAAATTATTGTAAGAGACGTTACATGGATATTTATTTTTTTCCCAAATCATTTTATATATGATATATCATATTGTTGTTTTATGTGTATGATAATTTCATTATAGTTGCTAGTTAAAATAGGATCACAGTGTGAAATAAGTATTTACCCACTCAATTTTAAATAATGTATCTTAGGGAGAAAATAACTATTATTATGATAAGAATCAAATCAGATCTTATTTCTAGAACATTGAAGTTATCACAAATAAATGATACAGAAAATGTAAAAAGTAGGTTTATCATGCTAGAGTAAAATAAAATTTTCATTCTTCTTGTAAAAATTCCATATTCATCAACATATGGAATTTTTATGTATGTCATGGTGTTCAATCAACCAAACATAACATATTTAGTTGGAGTTGTCTATGAGCATAAGGAAAATTTTGGAAATCAATATTTATTGATAGTTAACTGTCTCAATAGATATTTCATGGAGAACAATGGAATGTGTATGTGCATAAAAGTTGTTATGCCTTTATAGTGATATGTTGATTCAAACTTATATAGTTTTATATTGAGAAGAATAAGAATATTACATTATTTTCAGAACTATAGTGGAACATCTATGTGTTTGGTGTGAAAATTTAAAAAAGCATCAACATTATCTAAAATGGATGAAAAATATATTTTTATTATACATGAAATTAATGATATGATATGGATTTGGAATTAATTGAAAGAATTGATCATATATCAAGGATAAAAGTTTTTTACTTTTGAATATTAAATGTAAAATATATCATGTAAAAATTTGTTTTTTTAATTTTTTACCATGTATATTTAGTTAAGATATCATATTATTATAGGATTTTTTTAAAATGGATATTTGGATGTGAGGAATAATAATTAAAAACATGATATAGAAAACATGATTACTAGGACCATTGATTTTTTTTCACTAGTGTGCCTCAGTTGGGATTTAAAGATGATATCATTTCAATTAGAGAAACACATTTGGTATAAAATAGTAGAGGATATGTGTATCTCTAGAATAAGTCATATATATAAAGATTATTGAGATATATAAGTATTGATTAGATGTTATCAAGACATTAATTTTTGGTGGATTATATTTATTTAAGAAATAGGGATTTAAAATTTTATGAGGTCAATATCTTCCTAGTGTAAATGTGATAGAGGATTTATTTCATTAGATGGTTAAGATTTATTAATTTCATAGATATCAATATTCATTAGATGTATACAAACTGAATTTATTCTAGTAAGAATTTCTATAACAATAATATATTTTTTCATTTATTTATTTAATTTTGGGTTGGATGGAAAAATGAAATTTTGGACCTTATAAAGTAAATTTAACTTACCCTATACATAGTGAATTGTCTCTCCCCCCCCATAAATCTAGGGTATTCAACCCATCCCATCTTAATTATCATGATCAATAATTTTCCCCCATTACTGGTTTCTATTTTTTTGTTATCTAATTTAAAAAAATATAATTGATGTGTTATTACCATGTAATGGTGATGGGATTCAATTAGTCTTTTATAGACTAACTATCACAGAGATGTGTCCTATTATAATGCATCCATATATTTCAATAAGATATTTGTTGAGTTCTATAATAAATTACTCTATTAAAAATAAAGGATGATATTGGGTGAGAATTGTTTCCCATTGTTGGAAAATATAGTTTCTAATATGGTAGTTAGTTGATAGGTCAAATACTGGAGATGGACTAGATCATTGTGTTTCACCTGCATGAATCGCCAGGATCCCTAAAATACAAGGTTGTTAACTCCATGTATATTTTGTGATATTTTTTGAAACCATTTATAAATAATAATAAAAAATCATATTTTATGTTCAATCTTCATAAAAAACTAATAATTCCATATTTTTCAAATGATGAATTATAATATAATCATCATATATTAACAATTATGAATAATTTATAAATCAATATAAATAATTTTATATGTTTACTTATTTGACAATTTATGAATAATTCAAATATTATTCTACAATATAAATCTACTTTATACCAAGATAACATCTTCTAAAATGTTATTTGTTCAGTTTATATCCCCCATTAAATTCGACTGAGGCCCCTCAAGCCTACAATGACGAATATTATTGATAATTTTATCAAAAAATGTTTTTTAAAAATTTGCAAACACCATGAATTCCCAAAATGATGTAGTTGCACTATCGAATAATTTTTGGACCATGGAATTGTAAAAAGAAACCATAAAATATTTATTCATATGTATCTTGATATTACTCTTATGTAAGACATACTTTGTACCACAAATCCTTATGAGAAGTTCTGGGTTTTTTTTAATTTTTAAAGAATTGTATAAATCCAATAAATGTTATATATAAAAAATACAAATTAGTTTCATGGAGTTATATGAACATTGAATGTGTTCTAGTAATGAGGTAAGAAATCAAACTATGACAACATTGAATACACTTGCTAGTGGATGAACATTATTGAAATATAACCTTGTATAATTATGATCTTATAAATCATAGGATCAAAAAAATCATATTACGACACTTGTGAGATAATCCATGACATGTTTACATGATATTAGTGTTTTTATTATGTTTGAATCATAGATAAATGACTATTCCATAGAAGGGATATATGATATTGCAAATTCTAAAAAGTGATCTTCACGGGTTATGGTCACACCACCAATAAAGAGGCTATTCCATGAATGATGTTAATATTCCATAAAGTGGAGGCCTTAGAATTTTAGTTCTCTATTTCTTTCCGAATACATACACCCATGAATCATGGGTTCAATAATTACATAGGGATAAAATATATTCCTATAAGAGTCTCATGTTTCATTACGTTTCCCCATTTTATAATGGGTCCTAGAACCAATAATATATAGAACATCCCACTACTATTTTCATAGTGTACTAAAATAAATTTCATTTGGATTTTACTAATAGATGTTTGAATTAAATATCACATTGAATTAATGGTATTTATACCATAATATTTTTTAAGATAAATGATATCATATTTTTATGAAATTCATCACACTATGAAGGTGTTGATTTAGATATCTTCCCCAATTTTCAAAGTTCATATCTTTTAAAGAATTTTTAATAATATAAATTAAAATTTGTTTTATTGGATTTAATATCTATTTAAATATGATTTTTTTATTCACAATCTGAAAAACTTGTATATCAAAATCGTTGAAATATTTAGATATTATCACTTTACTGAGAGAGATATATTTCATTTATAAAAGAATAATAAGTTAAGGAGAGATTGGGGGTGAAAAAAAAATAAAAAAAATGAATTATAGACCTATAGTATAAATAATAATTTAATATTCATCATATTGATGAAATATGTTTCAACTGGAAAACAATTATTAGTACAATTCTCATTCTTTTATTATATGGATCAACACAGATGAACTTAGTGGAGCAGTGATTTATTTATTTTGTGGATAGCAGTGAGTATTCTAATCTTATGTGGATTATGATCCATTATTGATAGTGAGTCCACTATAAAATTATAATAAATAAGAAGTGTGCTCAATGGAGTTTGATATATTTACACATTATATTTGTATGAGCCTTGAATATAGACTAGTGTGCGTGAAACAAGTAAAATCTTTCATTAATGTTTTACTTTATGTTTATTTATTCATTGTTTGGATGAGAGAACAGTCGGTTTTAATAATAAAATTAGATTATTGGAAACATTTTTTTAAAATTAACATAACCTGATTCAATCCCAAATATTAGGGTATTTTCCTTATGTTAAACCAATATGTTTTATAGTATTAGTAGGTTTAGATTCAATGCATTTACCTCTATTGGAACTTACAAAAATAAAGAATAAAAATGCATTATAATATTCAACAGAAATTATTTTTAAATATGGAATAAATAGATGAAAAACATATACTAATATAAAGAAATTGATGTTTATATGGTATCCTTATAAGGAATATTATTCAACTTGGAAGTAATATCTTTAATAAAAAAATATAATAATTATCTGAATAATGATGCAAAAATAATTAATTCATTTGGAGGATCTTTGACCAATTCAATATACATGAATGTAATATCATTAAAATACTAACATGCCTTTTGGGAAAAGTTAATGAGAATACATGAGGGTAACTAAATGTTAGGTCGAGATATATTGAAGGTTATATGTAATCATTATTAGGTCTTCCAGAAACTCAAAAATGAATACTGTTAATTTATTCTTCAATCAGAGGAATGTGATTTTGGAATATATGAACATACTTAATGAAACCCTATATACTGTAGATATCATGATATTTATTTTGAATGGGATACCACTAGGATTCAATTTGAATGTTTTGGTGCTCAAGGATAATAATCCAAAGGGTGTCATGTTGGATTTTTTAATAACACTTTTAGTACATATGAAATTAGGAATAATGAAAATGATCGTGTATAAAATAAAAAATCATTGGAAGTGTTTTTAAATTAAAAGAGAATAATTATATAGACGGTGACCATAAATAATCGGTTCGGTGGATTTTTTAATTCATCATACTGTGAAAATATTATAATTCATAATTCTGAAACAGACACTATGAACCAAGGTGTAGTATAATGAATGATTTTTTTTATTCTAAAAGGTACTTAGAAGATGAGTGAAAGAAAAAAAAACTAATTCTCAAACCCTCACGGTCTTTTTAGGACAATCATATAAAACAAAAAAACTCAAAAAATAGTTTATAAACTCTATTATATAGAAATGGAATATGAAAGGATAAAAAGATTGGAATCAACATTCATGGATTTTTTTTCATGAAAGAAAAACTCGACATTGAGCACAAAATAGTCAAACTGAGTAGTTTCATGATTATAAATGTAATTGATATTAAATTTTTCAAATTATATCAAAATAACATCAATATATCAACTCCTCTTGACTATAATAACAAATATAGCTAAATCCCATTTAAATTTATTCATAAAAAAAGAATAATCCAACTCACTTTTAATGATATAATTACATCTAAAACACTATGTTTCATCAATTCATAAGAACATTTTCAATTAATAAACAATTTTTTAAAGGGATAATTAATTAATAATATAAATAATTTAGGTCTGAATATAGTAATACAAAATAATAACATTTCATGAGTAAATACAAATCAATGAATGTCGTACAGTTCCTCAGCAATCGATCCCACTTTTTCCAATGAATTTAGTAATTCATTATAGATGGGTTATCTCCAATTAATTAACCAAATTTCATAAAATAGATAATATAATAAGAAAATATAGGTAAATTTTAAATAATATTAAAAAAATTCTTGAATTCCCTAATCATTTTTAAGTAAATTTTCCATTATCACATAATAAAAAAAATTAAAAAATAAAATCCTAACTATGACACCTCCTAGGGTTGAATCTTGGATACTTGTCTCACTATACACTCCCATAGTGATTTGTCCTCTATTCCAATCCTTCCCTCTATAAATACATTAGAATACTCTATGGGAAATCCCTTTAAAAATCCCTTATATACCTTTAATTAATATTTGATTATATGTTATTAAATATTCCAAAAAGACATATATTTCATTATTTGAAGAACCAATTTGGAGGATTTCAAAAATAATCCTATTAAGACAAATATTCATCATGAGGTATCCTCATTATCCAATCGATGTATATTTTCCCATATATATTACTTGATCTCACACATTTTTATACTTCCATTTCCCTAGGTTATGAAGAAAGGCATTAAATATAATATGTCTAATAGGATATCTTGTGTGGATAATTTATAGGATAGGTTGTATACATGTTATAGATTAAGTAGTTTCATATATACTTGGAAAAAATTTCCATTAGATGAGACAGGCATATGCTTTATCAGTTTCTGATTTGTCCAAATCCCATAAATATCTAAACCTAAAAGGTCTTGAGAATTCATAAAATGAAATATTTTCTTTAATTTATGTAACTATTGAATAGTATTGAAAAAAATATATAGTTATCATTGGATATAATAAGTAAATTATGTTATCTAGGAACTATATCTAATAGAGTGGGATTAGGGCACCTTGGATGTTATTTGCGTAGGGTTTAGATAAATTTAGATGTTAGGATGTTAGTTCAAGATAACATAAGGGCTGATAAATTAAGGTGGATCATAATTTTAATAGTATAAGGAACCCTTTAGATAGTATATGATTTAATGTTAAGGTAATATTGTACTATTTATTTTGGGATTTAAATTAGGGATCATTAGTGGAAACCCTAGGGATAATTTTGAGATATAATTTTAAGTGCCTGATAGTATCCCAATGTTTGGTGAAGTAGAGATTTGATTGTACTCCAAGAAACTAAATCTCTATCTAGATAATATAAGTGGGTGAATGTTGTGACACAGATATACGTAGGGGTAATAACACATAAATGAGTGTATTGGGTATTAAATCGATCATCACCTCATGCATGAAAAAGAGGCATAACTACACACATTGTATGACACTCTCAGGATATTCATTTGTCTATTAGATTCTCTTTACAAATAATAAAAAAGGATTTTTTTCTTAAATACATTAAGTGATTAGATTATGAAGTATGAAAGAACCAAAAATAATGAAATATATATTTCACTATATGTATCGAAAGATAATGTGATGGTTTCATTGTAGAAAATAGATTCGGATAGAGTTTTCACATTCATTAGATTATTTTGCCTGATTTTATGGGTAACCATTTTGGGTTTTATTATTTTTTTGCAACGGGATCATGGAAATGATGCTATTAAAGTTATATATATAGATACCACCATGAAAAAATATATTTTATATGAATAATTGATCAATTCTAATTTAATTAGTAAATTATAAAAACTAAGAATGTGAATGGTTAAGAATAAAAAAACTCATTTCATATAAAAGATTTTTTTTCATAATAATTTCCTATTTTTATCAAAAATTGAATTTAACAAATTTAGAATTATTTTAGAAAAAAATAAAATTCTTTTTTATTTAGGATAAAAATTTATTCTAAGTTGAATTACTAGAATTTTTCTAGGATAATTTGATTAAGGTGAATAGTGAAAACCTGATTTTTCTAAAAACTGCCACTTTTATGTCCTAGTCATAATATAAGAATGAATTAAAATTTTTAAAACCATTATTTATATATTTTATTTTTATTATTAGAATAAATATTTTCAAATTCCTATGTTTTTTTAAAATACTCTTGTATGTAATGACTCCAAATTATATCACTGAGATTTTCATCTTATGTTTTTTTATATGTTATAAACCACATAAAACAACATATACAACACAATAAAATCATTATAAATGCAAAATGAATGGAATAAGAGGTATTTATAGACATTAAGAAATTAATACCGATGAAATTGTAATTTTCTTTTATGAATAGTAATATGACCCTTCTGAATAGTAATATAGCCAAATGAATAGTAACCTCAACCTTGAAAGTAAAAATGAAATTTAGAAATCTAATAAGTGAAAGATTGATATAATTATATCTTATCTAATGTAAGTGAATATTCTTCAAATTAATATTTAAGTGTTGGTATTTTTAAACTCTTATATATTTAATTAAAATTTTATAATTAATAATATTATTAAAAAGAAAATTAATTTTCATAAAATGGATTCATAAATCCTTACTTTTATCTCTTATAATTGTAGGATAATTTATGAGACCTTATATTTTTATTGAATGTGTTTTAAAACTTATTTTAAATTTAAAATCTGTATTTTTCAACTCAATAAGGATTTTATTAAAAAATTATCTTTCAAAAATATAAAAAATTATTATTATAAAATGGATCCAGTTTTTTAATTCTACAGATCGAAAAAATGTTTCGGGTGAATATTTTTGGATTTTTCTGTAATGCATGAGTTTTCTGTGAATTATAAAATACGGTAATTTAATGTGTAAATATATTATAGGATAAGTACACTATTATATATATCATGGATGATGTAAGGACACTTGGTTAAAACTCACATGCACTTATTATTGTTTATGGTCACAATAATCAACATTATTGCCTGTATTGAGAAAAATTATAAAATAATGAATAAGATATTAAAAAATCACATCCCTCCTCCATTATAAAAACCACCCCTCACTTCATATTTTCTTCACAACTCTAAGACTGGAAGTTTAAAAAGGTTCTAAAAAATCATCTTTCCGAGTCTCTCCCCATTACCAAGATATCTTGTTCTTTCAAAAATACTAAAACCTCATCCCTTAAGGAGGTTCTCAAGGATGAGTACTCAAGAGGTAAAATCATCTTCCTTTTTTCCTTTTAATTTCTTTTAAGTTCCTTATTTTATTATTATCTTCCTTCATCCTATATCCAAATAATCATGATACCTCTAATATCATTTATATACTATAATTATATCATTTTAATGGAATAATCATCATCATTCTATTTACACTCTCTCTTGTATTTTATAATTGAAATCATCACCTGGGAGGTGCCAATTTACAACCTATGTGGACATCAATGTTTTGTTCACCAATTTATTGTTCAATGTACTTCATGAAAATAAATTTATTTTTGAAAAATGTTAAAAATTAGGTATTTTTTATTTTTTAATGTTATGTAACCTTTATATATATATAATATGAATTCATACTATAAAACTAGTTCAGGATGATCGAAATATCACAAAAATAATCTAAATAAAAATCACTAATGTTTTATCAAAGGATTAATACTCATACTATATAACCAAATGATATGTATAAAAATTTAAACTACTGCATTATAATGAATATCATATTAATTAAATTATATATAATTATATCCATTCTACATGAACATCCATTATCATATACAATTATACTGGTCCTCAAAACCAAGGAAATGAACACTCCCGAAGATAAATTTGTAACTTCTAACCCTTAGAAAAGGTGATAAATGAACATAATAAAAATATAAAAAAATAAAATAAAATTAAATAAGTTTATAAGTTAAATAATTCAGGAATTTAATTTGATTATACATGATTTTAAGCATAAGTGAATAACACGTTCAGACAAAAGGTTAGTGTTTTCTACGCAAACCTCCATATTTATTTGGGTCACTCTATTCTCTACTTACCTCAATAAAACTCTTATTTTTTCTTATTTACTCTTTATAAATTATGTTTTAATTTTCTATATATGTGTACAAATCACAATCCTTCTTTATTTTATGGGAATTTAAATTTTATAAAAGGATCATTCAAAAATTCATCCCAATAATAAAATATGTTTCAAGGAATCATTTTGAATTCTTACACATTTTCAAGTAGACTCTATAATATTTTTTATAAAAATATTTCATTATAGAATCACTAATTTTATTATAAATAAACTATATTATTTAACTTATGGGTTTTTACAACGTTTTTTCCAAATTAACTATTCATTTTGAAGTAAAAGAGTATTTATCTCCAGAATTGCATGATCATTTTATAATAGTATTTTAACCTATTTCAAAACTCTTGTTTATTATTATGTATAATTGGGATTAATATTATATGATATCATCAACCATATTTCATTGAAAGGTTCATGATTATTCTAACTATTGATGTGCTATCTTGATACCATTCACCATATTAATCTGAATGGTTATTGTTTATGTTTAGTTATTGTGGAATGTTATTTACATTTCATAGGTTAGTTTTAATATAAATGTATATGTTATTTATGATTATCACCAATCATATGAGGAATTAATTGGGATTATTATTTGATGTGTGGATCATTATATATCCATTCTATGCATTGGTAGGTCTTAGTGGACAAACAAGTTCAGTTTATTACCCATTTATGTATGGTCTTGGCATAAGGCTTTGAAAAAATGATTATGAGTTCTGGAATTATGAATTACCTCATTATAAAACATTTAATTGATATTCCATGAGGTTATTAGACTAGTATAATAACCATGGTTATGTTTTATTATGGAAATATTTATTGATCTCTTATTCATACCATATTAAGTTCAAGATTATTTTAATGGAATGTTTAATTTTAGTTATTCAACATGCCTTTAGTTTATGTTTATTATTACTTCCACTATATTATTTTCTCTTACTGAGCATAAGATCTCACCCATTTATTAGACATAATCCAATTTTTTATTTTTTAATAGGACATTTTTTGGTAGTTGGAACCATATAAAAAACCCTCCATAAACCATCCCCATGAATCCCACTTAATCAATCAGCATACTAAATTCAAAATACAAAAACCAACTTAACTACAGACAAGCCCAGAACTGAATACCTCCACTACCACCTTCCAAAACAAAAAAAACTTGAAATTTCAAATTTAAATTCATCTTGACCCATCTCGGTAAAGGAATCATCACGAATCATGCCATTTCCTCGATTCACACACCCATCACGAGACACACCATCATCACATCATTGGCCAATCCCTATCACCATCATCACATCAACACCACACCAAGGTCTTCATACTCTATAGCTCATCACCACCATCCACTTCACTGATGTCCACCACCTTCACAAATAACTGATGTTGCCTTAACCAAACACCTTCGACATCAAAATAGAACCAACTAAAATCCACCACCACCACCAAAGTCATTGATCAAGTATACCACTAGGATGAAAAAAACCAAAACAGAAGCCAGAAACTCGACATATCGCCACAAATACCCAACAATATAAAATAAGACCACTGATGAAAATAAGAACCTCCATTGATATAGAAGACCAAAAATATGGGAAATGAAACTGGGGGAAGAACACTAAAGAAGGCTTGGAATGAAACCCTAAATAAAGTGGTGGAAGAAACACAAAAATAAACCCCGATGACAACAAACCATATGACCAAAAACACTGTACATCCATCACTCTAACTCCGACTTGGAGAGGAGTGGTGGAATCGAAGGTCAGAGCGGCTTTGGGTGGCCGACGATGAATGACCGACTCCGGTACCAGCTGAAAACTCATCATCCACTGAATCAAAATCCCAATGCCTCAAGGTTAACTACACACCATCCCCGACATGGATTGTCATGAAGTAACTTGATACCAGAGAAGGTTAAGGCAATATAGGGTGTCAAGAAAACATACCTTTGATGAGAGAAAAAAAAAGAAAACTGCAGAACATATCCCACAATGGAAAACAGCAGAGAGGAGAGACCAAGGGCGGAGAGAGAATCTGAGAGCCGAGGGGGATGAGTCAAGATCCGAGGGGAGGAGATAAGGATGAAATCTGAAACCCTATAGGAATGGATAAGGAGAGCGTAGAGAGTGCTCTCCATAGAAATCACTCTCCATTCACGCCCAATTATTATTTTTTATTTTTTCCCAAGGTGTGAATAATTATATTATGAATAACATTCATGGATATCCTAATATTTGTAGATGTTCCTAATTGAATTTATGTGCTATATTTCACATCAAGATTTAATGTTGAACTTTTGTATGTATCTTTTTTTCCAAAACATCTAAACTATCTTGTATTTTGGGATGATACTTTATTGTAATCATTCCAATGTAATAAAATAATTCACCAGCTCTGAGAAACTGGGTTCAGGGTGTTACAGTTGGTATGAGATGAAGTTTAGTAGAAAACATGGAAACTAGATTTAGAAATGTAGATTAGTGAACAAAACCCTAAGATATACTTCGATGATAAACATACAATAGAATCCTATAATTTTGGTAAGGAATATATTATGTGGATATTTTTAGAAAATTCATCCATGTCTGGATACGGCAAGTTGATTTGGTTATGGAAAAGATATACCTAGGATTTACAACTCCAAAAGGTAATTCAGGCTTGACCTAGGGAAACCCGGTACATGACAACAAGCATTACTACGAATCTGGTTTCAAAATCTTGGGGGATATTCCTGGATAATTCACATTATCTTTAAAAACCATTATGAAAAAATTAAATTTAAATTTGTCCTCATAGATACCAATTTTTTGATTATGATATTTTCTATGCATAATATTTCAATAAATTATAAATATTTATCTAGTTAAGATTTTATATTATGATTCATAACCTAATCATGTGTAATCCATTATTTAGAAATGGCGCCTAATGGAAGGAATGGAAACAACATGAATGCATGTATCCCATCTAGGGATCTCCCACCTATGTAAGATTATGATGTTGGTTATGGAGTTGTGATTGGTGATGAGCTACTTATAACTATACTGGGACAGCTCACTCATGTTATGAACAAAAACATTACCCATATAGAGGATCGCTAACAACAACATGGAAGAGAAATGTTAGACTGCATTATGTGGAATCCACCTCTATCATTTCATGGGACTATAAACCCATTCGTAGAAGACCAGTGGATATGTTCCGTAGAGAAGATATTTCAAATCATCTATCAGGATATGTGGATCAATGGTGGCCATTTAATAAAAACATAAAAGAGTAGGAAGATATTGAAAATATGGAATTGAGGGATTTTGAAGAAATTTTCATAGAAAACATTTTTCCTCGTGAACAATGATTAGATATGGAGAGGCAATTCTTGAGAATCAAACATAAATAGGTTGAAAATGTAATGAAGTATGAATCCACCATTACATGGTTTGCATGGAATTTCATTAACTACATAAAAAATCCAATGAGAACGATTTATCAATTTATTGATGGTTTATTACTATTCCTATGAAGGGAACTACTCTCCAATATATTCTCATCAGATGAATGTATTAACTAATGTAATATCATGAAGGAAAAACAATTCCCCATTTATTATGACATTAATGAAAATAAATGGAAGAAGAGAGCTGATGAAAACATTGTAAAATGATCTAAGTAAATAGGGAGTAAGGGAATAGTTTAATTTACACCATGTGATAATAGTGGGATGAAACACCACGGTAATTGACTTATGGGTATGGGTGTTTGCTACAAGTGTGGATAAAAAATCCACCACTCCAATGATTTCAAGGGGAAGAATGAAGCTACCAAAATTAAATGCTATAATTGTAAGGATTGGGTACATTATTCAAATGATTTTCTTAGGCATTAAGGAAACAACCCCCAAAGATGACCAAATGAGAAAGGACTAGCTTATACAGTCATAAAAACTTAGTTTGAATTTCTTAATGATGTGGTTGTATGTAATTTAGTTGTTTACTCAAACTTATCTAACGATTTATCATATTCTGGATCATCATAATCTTTTATATCATCCTAGTTTTCCAAGAAAATTAGATATTTCGAATTTTATTTAACAAAGGAGTGGTTAGTCAATACTCCTAAGGGAAGTATCATTTCAACAAATATATGTCAATCAGTCCCCCTTATAAAACATAAACATACATTAGTTGTTGATATTGTTATCAACATTATGATTAACTTTGATATAATCCTTGGTATATATTTCCTTTCATATTATGATGCGAAAATATATTACAAGAAGAAGGAATTTGTAATTTTGGAGAATGATGTAGAATCCCTTATAATTAGAGTAGAAAAATCATCATCTGATTTTATCTAGATGCACCACTAGTAGCTCTATTAAATGAAATTCTTAGGGCGGATGAGAATGAAATATATATGGGTGATGAAAGAAATATTGAAAATCAGGATGCTTAATTTGTGCAATAATATAATGAATTTTTTTCAGATGATTTACCTGGACATCCTCCAGAGTGGGAATTTGTATTCTATATTGATGTAATTCTTGGTTCAAGAGCTATATCAAAATACTCATTATAGAAGTTCCACCATGGAATTAGTGGAACTAAAGGAACAAATAGAGGAATTGAGTGATAAAGGATTTATTCTCCCTAGTGTTTCTCTTTGGGGAGCACCTTTTTTTTTGTTAAGAAGAATGACAGATATATGAGGCTATGAATTTATTATAAGGAGTTCAATGTTATGACAATAAAGAACAATAATCCTCTTCCTCTCATTGATGATTTATTTTACCAACATCATGGAGCATAATAATTTCTTATGAATGAACTTTGATCTAGATATCATCAGTTGCCTGGGAGGGAGGATGATATTCAGAAAAAAATCATTTCAAACCAGGTATGATCGGTATGAGTTTACAGTAATAACTTTTGTACTGACTAATGCACCCTTAGTTTTCATGGATATAATGAACAGAGTTTTCATGGAATATCTTTATGTCTTTGTTCTGGTATTTATTGATGATATCTTGGTATACTCCAGAAGCTATGAAGGCCCTAATAATCACTTGTGGATTATTTTTAAGACTCTTAGAAGAAATAAATTGTACATGATGTTTAGAAAGTTTGATTTTTTTGCATTAAGTAGTCTATTTTCTTATCCATATTGTCTCTAATGATGGAAAATGGAAGATCATATAATGAAAAAGTATATTCTGGAATGTCCTACTCCACTTAACATAACCATGGTACATAGTTTTATTTGTTTAGCAGGTATTATTGGAATTTTTTTGCGAAATTTTTTTGTTTAGACAACCTATTAACCAAGCTTACTCGTAAAAGGGTTAATATCATATACACAAAATAATGAGAAGAATATTTTTATGAGTTAGAGATAAGATTAGTTAATGATCTGATATTAACTCTACCCTCGAGAAATGTTTGATTTATGATCTATAGTGATGAATTAAAGAAATGACTTGCTTGTGTCCTTACACAGAATGATAGAGTTATTGCTAATGCATCAAGTTAGTTAAAAATTCATGAAAAAAACTATCCACTTCATGATCTACTGTTAGTAGTTGTAATATTTTCTCTAATGATATAGAGAAACTATATCTATAGTTAAATTTGTTAGATATATACAGATCACAAAAGTTTATAATATATCATATCATAAAAAATAACTCAACATGAGGGAAAGGTGATGGACCATGCTACTTAAGGATTATGAATTTTCTATACACTATCACCTGGTAATGTGAAATAAGGTAGATGATGCATTTAGAAAGAAGGGTCATCGAATTTTAAACAAAATGAGAATTGAAAAGGATTCTATGTACATGGATATACCATGTATGGACATGATAATTACTAAAGAAGGTGAATCATCACTAATTTTTAAATTGGTTTCCCAACAATCATTATTGGTTTGAATTAAATCTTATAAGCTTGATGATGAGAATCTTCAATAGAAAATTAAAGGTATGAATGATTGGAAGTTTTCTAACATCGTGTGTGAATTTGGAATTATGAAATTTATGAAGAGGTTTTGTGTTCCATCTATACCCAAGATGTAAAAGGAGTTATTAGACGATTCACATAACTCGAATTTCTCTATACACCCTGGTAGCACTAAAATTTATATATATTTTAAGTAACATTTCTTGTGGGAGAACATCATGCTGGTAATTACTGGTAATGTATAATTATTATTAGTCTATCAAAAAATGAAGGTGAAACGACAACATCCAAGAGGTTTCATGAAAACTCTATGTATTCTTACATGTAAATGGGATAACATCACCATGGATTTTATCACTGGATTACCCAAAAATCTAATTAATAATGATGACATATGGGTAAGGTTTTATCAATATAGGAAATACACACATTTTCTTACTATAAGGGAGGCTTTACAACTGGAGTGCCTTACACAACTCTATATAAATTATGTTATGAGACTTCAGAGAGAACCACTCTCAATTTTTCTGATCAGGATCCACGTTTTACATAAAAATTATCAAAAATAATTTAGAAATATTTAGATATTGAACATCATTTAAGTACTTCTTTCACCCTCAAACTGATGGGAAATAAAAAAATGATCCAAACTTTAGAAGACATGTTGAGATCATTTTCTCTTCACATTCATGGTTTTGGGATCAATATTTTCCTTTAATGGAGTTTTTTTAAAATAATATTATCCATTATGGTGTTTAAATGACACCATATGAATCATTGAATGGAAAGAGATGTCGTACACCAACATGTTTTGATGAATTTAGTGAAATGAAGCTTCAAGGCCCAAATCATGTAGAGGAAACATCATAGATGGTAAAGACTCTCCAAACACATATTAATGTAGCTCAATGTGGGAAATAAATCTACACTGATAATAAAATGAATGAATTTTAATTTCATGATGGTGATCACATATTCTTGAAAGTGTATCAATGGAAGTATTTTATAATATCTAAGAAGAAAATGAAACTGAGTTCCAGGTACATTGGACCTTTTGAAATTCTAGAAAGAATTGGAGCTACAGGTTAACGTTTTAAAATGCCACCTAGCATGTCTGAAGTAAAAAATGTGTTCCGTGTCTCATTACTATGAAAGTAAATTCTAGAACCAATAAATGTACTCACTGCTTAAAGACTATAGTAGGAACCTTACTTATCCTAGTGTGAAGAGAGTATCCATGTTTTGGTAAATAAGGAACATTTGTTGAGGAATCCGACAACTCGATGAGTAAATGTACTCTGTAAGAATTATAAAATTAAAGAGGCGACAAGGGATCATGAGGATCTTATGATGAATAATAACCAAAATCATTTTATGGGGTGATGATCTATAAATTTAAATGATGAAATTTTTATATGGGGAAAGAATGTAACAACCCCAAATTATATCAATGATATTTACCTTCTTATGTTTATTTAATATGTTATGAACCACATAAAACCACATAGAGAACATAAAAAAAATTCTATAAATGAGAAATTAATGGAATAAGAGGTATTTCTAGATGATAAAAAACATATACCGATGATATAGTAACTTTACCTTAAGAATAGTTATATATCCCATATGAATAGTATAACAACCTAATTAATAGTAACCTCAATCATGAAAGTATAAATAAAATATATTCATCTCATAAGTGAATGTATGATATAATTATATCATATCCTAAGTAAGTTAGTATTCTAAAAATAATCATTTAAGTTTTGGTATTTTTACCCAAATAAATATTTAATTAAAATTTTATAATTAATAAATTTATTTAAAATAAAATTAATTTCCGTAAAATGGATTCATACACCAATACATTGTTGTCTAATTATTTTAGGATAATTTTATGAGACCTTGGTTAATTTTTGAAAGAGTTATAAAATCTATTTTAAATTTAAAATCTTTATTTTCCAACTAAATAACTATTTTATTTTAAAATTAAATTTCACATATTTAGAAAATTATTTTGATAACCTGGAGTCTATTTTTTTAATTCTACTTGTCAAAAGATGTGTTGGTTGATTTTTTGGGATTTTTCTAAAATACTTTATTTTATGTGAATAGTAAAATTTATTAATTTACAGTATAAATACATTATAGGATAAAAAACTATTATGTGCATCATGGATGATGTAAGAACAATTGGTTATATAATACAAGAACTCATTACTATTTTTTTCATAAGAATCAACACTATTTATTTCCATGATCAACATAATAAAATAATGAATAAGATATTCAAAAATCACCCCTCCCCTCCACTATAAACCCACCCCTCACTTCCTATTCTCATCACTCCACTAAGATTTGAATCATTCCAACATTATACCCAAATAATATTCCCTAATATCTCCCCACTACCAAGATCTCTTCATTTTCCAAAAGACCATAACCACTTCCCTTAAGGAGGTTCTTAAGGAGGAGTACTCAAGAGGTAAAATCCTCTTCATTTTTCCTTTTAATTTCTTTTATGATCCTTCATTCATTATTATGTCCTCACCTCCTCTTCCCAAATTACAATTATACCTCCAATATAATTTATATTCCTTAATTTTATCTTTTTTATGGAAGAAACATTGTCAATTTTTTACTCTCTCTCTTTTATTTTATAATTGAAATCACCACCCAGGAGGTGCCAATTTACAACCTCTGTGGATGAAAAAGATTCATTCTTAAATTTCATGTTCAATGTAATTCATGAAACCATTTTTATGGTTTAGACAGATTATAAATTTATGTATTTATTTATTATTTAATGTTTTATAACCTTTATATATATATAATATAAATTCACACTACAAAACATTTTTGGGATGATAAAAATATCGCAAAAATAATCTAAATGAAAATAACTAATGTTTAATCTAATGATCCGTACTCATACTATAAAACCAAATGATATATATAACCATTTAAAATAATGTATTTTCATCAATATCATATATGTTCAATTCAATAGAATTATACCCATTCCACATGAACTTCCATTATCATATACAATTATATTGATCCTAAAAACCAAGGAAACGAACGCTCTCGGGCGATATATATGTATCTTATAACTCAACCAAAAAGAAATAAATCAATATAATAATATTATGAAAAAGAATTAAAATATGACGTCCCAGACCCGGCTGCCCCTCATCCCAAGCCCCAAGCCCGATTGGCCACATAACCCCTCGCTCATCTTTCCAGAGGCCAGGCGATGCCAACTAGCAGCGGGGGTGTAATGGTAAGTTATTGGGGAGAATCTACCCCCATGTCAGAGTAGAAAACGGAATAGTAGCAAGGTAATAGATAGAGGAATCACAACCAAGGTATAAACATGAAAAAATTGGAAACATAAAAACCAAATAACAGAAGTTAGGAAATCCTGATAAATAAACAAAAGCCTCAAAAGCAGTGTCTGATACAAAATGGATGCATGGTATGCTGATAGAATGGAAATAGAAGACAAGCATGCTATACAGTAAAACAAAAAGAACAAAAATAGTCCACGAGCATCTCTAGCCATGCTCGATCCTCCGCTTTGGATCTTTAGATAGAATGTATATAAGTCACCAACCTGAAGTTGGGACTTTTCCCCGGTTAGAACCTGCAGCAGTAAAGTCTACACGGGTGCCAAGGAGGCCGCCTGGGTAGGGTGTGAGTCAAGTCTTAGTAGTCCACCACCAATGGGGTCTATGTGTAATCCAAATAGGTTTTTGCGGTAATAGTGAGCAATAGAGTGCATGTTGGTAATTTAAATCAATAAGCAACTCTCTCGATCGGGTTCTGGAAGGACACCTGGCGGGTCTAACTACTTCAACTCATGGTTTGTAGTCTGAACAAACACCTGAGTATATATATATATATACAAATATATATAATACATTGGGTTGGACCGGGATGGAACTCACAAACATCCTTAACCCAGGGGCAGCGCTCTCGATCCTACCCCTGGCCCAACCATGGGGAAGCTCTCATGGTCTATCCCCGGCCCGAAGGCTTAAGAATGATTCAAGGGAGCTCTCATAGTCTACCCTTAGCACGAAGTCGTAACATAGGGGATCTCTCACAGTCTACCCCTGGACCAAATCATTATCATTCAATTAGGGGAGCTCTCACAGTTTTCCCCGATCCCAAATCCGTATCATAGGGGAGCTCCCACAGTCAACCCCATGGCCAGAGGATTAATCATTTAATTAGTATAGCTTATTAGGCATACACTTCTTATAAAATCCATATGAATAAAACATGGCATTTCAGTCTCACAATATCACATAATAACATTTCAAGCAAACATGAATTTACAATAATAAAAGGGGTTCGGGCTAACTCATCCTAGCCAAACCCTAACCAAACCATCCCATTTGCCTCACACACAAAAATGTCTTTCAAGACATATCCATAATGTATAATGGTGAAATGGGATAAAACTCAAGGTATAACAACTATGGGTGTCCATACTAGGGTAATATGGTACCCAAACACACAATAGAAGGTAGTTCCCATAACCACCTATCACAAGGGTCATTTAGACAGTAAGCAGTCAATATAAATAAGGGGTTTGAAAAAAGCCCAACCACGGCATGACAATATAAACTCAAGAATGACGAGAAAAAAAAATGGAAACCATGTGACCACCTACCTTAGGGCTGTAGAAGTAGGCTCGCTCGATATTGACCTCAGATATTCAATAGGTTGGAAGACATCTGAGTTCCTGTCCAATGCCCAAAAATTAGGGCATATGAGCCTGCATCAAAATACCAAGCCGGGAGGAAATATTTGCTGAATAAAGAAGATTGTGAGATGTTATCCTTACCTTGGCCCTTCCAACACCTACGTCGGATCAAGGAATGGAAACCAGGTGATGAAACAGCAAGAGAAAGAGTGAGAGAGGGGTTTTGGTGATCAAAGGAGGCTCACATCTGGTTCTTTCCACGGGTAGGAGAAAGGAATAGGTTTAAGCTTTAATATAAAAGTAAAGGAAAAGCTGTAGTTTCACCATATACAGGGTCACACGGTTTAGGCGCACTATTTACCCAAACCGTGTGCAAACTGTGCACACCTCACTGCCTCCAGAAAGCAGGGTTGCATGGTTCATCCAAACAGTGTGACTTTACTATTCAAGTCATGTGCAAACCGGGCCCCTCAATCTACAACTCCAAAACAAGGGCCGCACGGTTTCCCCAAATCGTGTGCAGGACGTGCGCAGGTCGTGCACCCCTGTCTACAAGTCCATTTCTCCAACTCCCGGGCTCCAAACAAGCCCCAGACACTCCCCGAACCTTTCTTAGGATGATACACATATTAATCAAGCTTAAAAGAAAGATTTGAAATAAAAACTAACGATATGTACCTTTTACAACGAGTCGGGTCATTACAGTAAATATGTTTCCCATCTAAATAATTAATGGATTTAATTTGATTGTCGAAGATGTTTAGCTCAAATGAAGAAACCATTCAGAAAAAAGGTAAGGGTATTCTACCCAAACCACCAATTTTATTCTGGTTACTTTATTGTATACTTACCTAAATGAAACACTAATTTATTATGATGAACTCCTCATAAGTTCTATTTTATTGTTCTATATATTTGTACCAATAATAATCCTGACATATTTTATAGGGAGTTACATGTTTTAAAAGGATATTTCAAAAAATATTCCTGATAAACAAGACCGTTTTAATGGAACTTCTCAAATTGATACCTATATTCATGTACACTTCTTAATAAATTATTATTTTTATTAAATCAGTCATTCTATTATGATAAAAACTTTATTAGTTCACTTCTGGTTTTAAACAAAATTTTATCCAAAATAACTCTTCTTTTCGAAGTAAAAGAGTATTTATCTCAATAATTACTCGAAGATTTTATAAGAGTATTTTAACCTATTTTACACTATTTTTTATTATTATGTTTCGTTGGGATTAATATCTTATGATATAATATATCATATTTTATTTAATGGTTTATGATTAATTTGACTATGGATGTGTTATCTTTTTAACATTCACCATATTACTCTGAATGGTTTGTGTTCATGTATAATGTTTGGGGAAGTTTAATTACATTTCATATGTTTATTTCAATATGAATATATAATTTTTTTATTCTCATCCCCATTAATATTAAGAATTCATCGGAGTTAGTATGTGAGATTCATGGCCCGATATAGCCGCTCGAAGCATTGGTAGGTCTCATGAGACAAACTGGTTTGGGTTTTTACTCCATTGTGTATGGTTTTGGCATGAGGCCTTGAAAAAATGATTAAGATGTCTAGAATTATGCATTCCTTCATAATGAAACTAGTAATTAATATTCCATTTGGTTATTTGATTAGTATAATACCCTTGTTTATGTTTTATTATGGCCATATTTATTCATCTTTTATTCCTACCATATTATGTTCAAGTTTATTTTAATGGCACGTGTACATTTAGTTTTTCATCATGCCTAGAGTTTATGTTTATGATTACTCAGACTATATTATTTTCTCTTACTAATCATCTAATATCCCCCATTTCTTATGTTTTATTTTTTTATAGGATGCAAAGTAGAATATTATTAATAACTAGCAGTGATAAACTAAGATCTCTAGATGTTCCCAATGGAATTTATGTGTTGTATTTCATTTCAAGTTTTAATGTTGGAATTATGTATGTATCTATTTTTTCCAAAATAGAAAAATATCTTGTCCTTAGGGTTACAACATTCTTGTAATCATTCCATTTTAATAAAATAATGCACCGGCTCCAGGAAATTGGGGCTTAGGCATCACAATGTATATCATTTGAAAAACACAACTAGTATTTTTTTCCTTAAAACTATTTTTATTATTTTATATTAAAAAATAATTTTCATTAAATAATGAAATTAAATCTCTAAAAATGCCTTTAATATTTTTGATAAACATTATCATGTTATTTAATATAGTTAATTTCATTTTTGGCATTAAAATATGATCATTATGACAAAATATAATGACTAGGATATTGGTAAAACTCCCATTTTTAAGAAATGTTTTATTAATAATGTTAATTTATTATATAATAATTTAGTGAAACATATTTTTAATTATGAATATAATATTATTTTTCAAAACAAAAATATTTATATTAATAGAATTTTTTTACAGAGAGAGGGATGACCATCAGGTGAATTTGGTAGGAACTATCAGCTGATTGTGGGGGGGGTCATTTATTGCATGATAATTAACATCAGGTCACCATATTCATTATTAACATATACTGCCAATGGTTCCCTAATATATAACTGGTTATAGAGTTACTTTCCAAAGTCATGTGGCTAATTATGTTTTCATACCCAACACCACTTAGGAACTCATACTGGTTAAGGGGATAAGAAACTGGGCTCATCACACCCCATTGGGGGGATTGTTTGCCTATTCTGGGACTCTCTTATAGTCTTGAGATTTTTTTTAATCTCTTCCTAATCCCAATACATTTATGGTTACCAAAATAAATGATTCTGAGTTATGTTTCTTCTTCTACATAAGACAAGGATTTTATCCTTGAATCAATATACATGTATCTGATGTTCTTCACCTATTTCTTAGTAATGAAAATATATTTATGTGAAGAATCCATGTAACTAAGAGCTTGTAAATTTTATTCTAGGCAAAGAGGTGGTTAATATTCCGAGTAGGATATTGATCCATTATGAGGCGTCTTATGTACACTGATTATTGGAGGAATCAAAACCAAAAAGTTCATTATACCCAGGAATGTTACTGTTTGACATTGTAGTACCCGATACTATTCCCCCATTGGGCCTTCAGGCCACCAATTTGGTCCCCAAGTCCATTAAGGCTTTTGGGCCACCAAGGCCTTTAGGTTGGTAAGGCCTTCTGGACACCTCAAGGCCTTTAGGAAACCTTAAGTGCCTATTAAAACAAGACAACCTATAAAGGAATAATCTTCAGAAGGAGGATGTACAAGGAGCATTAACCATATCAGAAGTTGAATAGATTGAAATAATGAGAGGTTATGGAACCTGGCATCAGGACAAGCCTGTGCATTCATGTGGAAGTCTAGCCAAATAGACACACAATGGTGGAGAGATGATATCACAATGAAGATGCTGGGGAACGAGCAGTTCCAATTAGTTAGTCTAGGTTTTATGTAATGTTTGAAGCCTACGCGAAATGAATTCCCCTAAGGCCTATAATCCATGTAATATGTATTCCTATAGGAATTTTAAGGGTTCCACCTCACCCCTTGAAAGTTTTATTATCAATATCAATAAAAAATGAAGGCCTTCAGTCCATTGGATGAGGTAGAATGATCATCCCTTGGAAATGGTTAGGTCCGGATTGTTTAATTGTTCGAGGTATGATAATACTTATACAAATGTGGGAACCTATTTGAGATCATACATTAGATAGGTTTCCTATGTATCGTAGTTATAGTAGAAATTAGAGTTCCCCTAGTTCAATTATTCCATTGGGATTGGCTCCCATGAAGATGTCCTCATATGTTGAAGGTTTATACTATGCCACTCATTGTGGTAACATGTTGAGATTTACCTAGATGAGGGTGATTTGTGATGTGAATAATATGACTATTAAAACACCCTTGGGACATGTGATCTATGCTCAATGTGAGAAAAAAGAGATGACATGTATTTATTCTCACAACATATGCATACAAGGCTTATGTACTGGGACAACCCTTGAGATTTTTAATATGGATTTCCAGCATTAGAAAGGTTTCCTATGTATCTTAATAATTAAATGAATCAGAGTTATTATAGATCAATTGAATAGGGATTACACAATGATGTTTCCCTATAATTTATAGGGATTTATGGTATATATGATATATTTATTGCAACTCCCTAAACCCACACAAGACACACTAGTATTGAGAAACAAGGGATATAAAATAATCAACGTCATTACTTGTAGGTTTGTGACTTATTTTCTTTGAGTCCCTTGAAAGATCAATTTGGATCTCAAACATCGGGGATGTGTCCTATATATCCTAGTTATAGAAATAATCAATGTGCCTCTAGTTCCCTTTGTCAAGGCTTAGACACTAATTGTTCTCTTATAATTATAGAATATCATATTATGACGTTGATTTTGGATACACATAGATGTTTCCCTTGTCATTGGGGTTTAAACAACAAGTATGGTTGAGGTCATTTAATCTTCGTAATCCCTTTCTAACTAATCCCTCTCACCTTCTAAACACGTGTTGTTTTTCCATTCTTCAAGACCCAATTTCTTACTTGACATGTAAGAGATTATCTACCAGACATTTCAAAAGTAAATTGTACTATCCAGTGGACCTGTCCAAAGGACTTTTAATAATATTTATGGAATGTCCTATTGTTTTCGCATGATCAAGGATGGACTGTCCATAGGAAATTTGAAGTCTTGGTTGGTTGATCCTAAAATCCATCACATGACAAAGGTGACTTGTCCAGAGGTGTTTCATGATCCAATATGCCTACGTAGATGTCATTGTAGGAGATGAATGAAAAAACTAGATTATTTCATGAGAATCATTTCAATATATCTCATAGGGTGTGGAATTTCCTAGATTACATGTATGACGGGAATCTCTAGACTTGGAAGGCGTGCATAGAGGGCATCATGAGATCCAATTGACTTGTCAGGGTGCTTCTATGAGACATAGCTAACCTGAGTTAGTGCCACTATATGAGAATGTAAACACATATGAAGTATATCATGAGGCATGAATTAATATCCCATAGGGTTTTGGGAGACAAGGGAGTCTTTTCTAGAGGACACCATGTGACTTTATTTGACAAGTCCAGATGACTTTACTTGACCCAAATAGTATACCAAAGGAGTGTTGGGTGATTTGAGTGATATTTCTTGCTGTTGTCACATATCTCAGGTTATTCACATGAAGTACATGAGGTTCATCTCTATATGTTCTTTTCTTATTTATCTCACCTTTAGTCTTTGTTCTAGTCTTTATTTTGTGAATGTCCTAGGTTTATTCAGTGTTATGATGTATTATGTTTTTCATTATTTAGAGGGTGTACATGATTTTCTTCACATGCCCTTCTTGAAATACATCAAATGATTTATGAATTCTCATGTGAAGTGCTTAATCATGCCTCATGGTTGATCTGATCATTCCCCATATCCTAGTATAAGGGAAGATTTTTCAGCCATGTGATCAGTTGCTCTGAGAAATATGCTCTTACATTAATTTGAGGGTTTGAGAGATCATGGCCGCAGTGGTCATGATCACGATTCGATGATTTTTTCTCCTAGTCATGATAGGTAGAGGTATATTTTTTATACACGAGTGGGTTACTTATATTCCTCTCCACCTTGACTGACTATCATTTTATGCAGCACTTATCACGTGAATCCAAGATCGAGTTGGAAAAGGGATTCAACAACATGCATTTATGTGAGTCCCTACTATAGATCTCTCCAATGGCATCAACTGATTCTTATTGACCACATTCCTATCCCATTAACATCTTCTTTTGGATTATTTCCAATTAATGGGTGCTTTTGGATTATATGGTCATGTAGAAGGAATCCCTTACTATTATTCTTATATGTCTAAATTTCTTCACGACATCAGGATGTCTGTAATGAGGCATTCGTGAGATCTTGGTTTACTTGTATTGTTCTTTCTATGATACAATGATAAATATTCAGGGTGAATTTGTGAAATTAGGGTTTCTTTGCAAGTATTCTTGTGAGATAATGTTGGGGATGCCCTTAGAATGTTTCACGGTTATTATGAAAAAATGAGCCTACAATTACTTCATCTTTTTTATTTTCTCTATTTATTTTACAAGTTTTAGGAGTAATATGCGATTGTATGGGTAATATTAAAGATGATTACTGAATATCATGATGTTGAATCACATGAAAAATAAAGTTCCTATGGAGATGTGTGATAATTTCAGGAAAAAATCCATCTGTTTGAATTTAGGGAGCCAAATAGGGAGTTATACTTTTCCTGTACATGCCCTAGGTGTTTCACTTGATGGCAATGACATGTTAGTGGGCTTTTTCATGATGAGGTAGAAATTATACCTTGTTCTTGCGGTGTCTTGAGGATCAATAGGGGAACATTGGATGAATTTTATGACCACAAGAGGCTCTCTTGTTTTTCATATTTTAGCCTTATTTTATAAGTATTTTATCTCACACATCCAAGTGACTACTGTCTATGAAAGTCACTCTCTATGTCTATGATGTGTCCTGTGATTAATGATGAATCTCATGATGATGTGAGATCCCTACAACTGAAAACACTTCTTCATATCTATTGTGGGTTGAATGATCAGTGAAGGATCTTGTGATAGTGTATGGACATTATTAGGGATAGTTTCTCTTCCTTCCTTGATGAACCATATATTCACTATTGTATGGTGCCATAATGTGATTGAGGGTGTTATCATGTCAAGGAAACATCCCAAAGGGTTCATGGAAAGTGTTTTAAGTCGACTAATGGATGCCTCATAACCCAAGACACTTTAATGTGTTGTGTGGATGAATTTTCTCTTGAGGGAATCACATGATATCCAAATCCTCATATGATTGAGTGAAGGAGAAAATGTTATAGAGTATCATGATGATTTTACTCGCATGAACATGAAATGATTATTTTCTTCACGTGGAGGGATCATGTTTGGCATGTAGATTCTTATACACACATGATTATTTCATGTGTTCAGTGTGGAACTCATTAAGATCGGCATGGTATATTGAGTATTTGAATTTTATTTCACTCTTGTCCTTTGTGATGCACCAAAAAATATTTTGATCATTGCCAAATATTGACTTTCCATCCACAATTCTTCACATAACTGGGTATGGAACAATTTAATATCCATATAGGTTGAGTAAGGACAAATATATGAATAGGTATTAGTGTTCTCTAGATGTTGTTTTATTGGAGAGATAAGATTTTCTACATTTGAGAACGCATAAAGCCATTCCTTCATGTGATAGTGTACAAGGTGCCTTTCTTTCATGTGAGGGGTTTTGTGATGGCACAAACCTTCGCATGATAGGTTACATTATGGATTGTCTCTTCACATGAAAGGACGAATTATTCTCACAAGACATACTTCATATAACCCTTATATGGTCCATGTTGCTCTATTTTTCAAGTAAAACAAGCGATCCACATTTTAGAGTTGAAATTACCTTCTTCGACATGTGAAATCCTTGTATTTTTAGAAAATGTATTACAATTCAAATGCTCGTCTGAGAAATATGTCGTGCCCTATGAACATGCTCCACCGTCTATCGCACCAACGTACTCAGGCTGAGATCCCAAAATAATCTCATATCAAGGTATGTAAACATATAAATGTAGCATTCAGTACTCTTCATGTGATTTGATTTTGTATTATCATAATTTCATAACATGATGGTGGCTCTACATCATCACAAAATCTTCTTCGAGAGTTTTTTTTCTTAGACTGGGGAGTATCATCATGCACAATCTCTTCATAAAACACATTCTCACAGTGTTTTTTATTCCTACATCCATCATCAATTTTCAATGATCACTGCATTTTTTCTAATTATGGAAAATTAGAGCTCCTCATCTCATAGAGAATATCTCAGATGTTCTACCATATACATTTCCATCATGTGCTATAGATTCGAACATGTAGAGGCCACCCCAACTGATCATTGGGAACTGCATGCATCCACCACTGAAAAAATGACCTATACCCATAGTTCAAAACCATGGGTATAGGCTATACCCACGGTTTTGGGAACCCTGGGAAACTGAGGCATTCGTATAGCTCCATGTCCTATAACCATGGTATTCCTAACTATGGGTATAAGTTTTTGCAACCATGTCCTAGCACTATACCCATTATTTTTAAAACCATGGGTATATGTTTTCTAAAAAATCTAGTCGCATGTTTTGATCTTGCAACCTCCTCGTCTAACACCTAGCGCCTCACCACTCCATCTACTAAACATATGGTTATATACATATATATATCATTATTTAGATAAATATATTATTCTAAAATATGGATATAGAAGGTAAATCAATGGGAATAGGTGTTCCCGTGAAATTGTTTTTATGTACCGCAAAAACAATTCCCACCATAATGCGGGAAAGCTATACCAATGGTTTGGAGAACCATGGGTATATATCCTCAAAAAACAACCCTATACCCACAGTCTTATAACAAATGTGGGTATAGGTCTCAAAAATCAACCCTATTCCCACGATTTTTCCTAATCTATGGGTATAGGTCATGATAAACAACCTATACCCATAATTTTCCAAAACCATACCTATAGGCTCTCATACTATACCTATACCCACGGTTTTGAAAAAATAATGGGTATAGGGCCATTTCTTAGTAGTAGTCATAATCAGATCTATTCCATGGACAACCCTTTCATCTTGATTTGTCAACCTATGGGATTTGTACTTTTCTACAATATGTATGTCCTATTTCTCACTTGATCATTATCATGGGATTCATGTGTTATCTATGATATCTCACACTATAACGACTATTTTCTAAATGAATGAAGACCCACGATGCAGGCATGTCATGTGACGATATGAGAGCATGGATCTACTTTTCTTCACATAATCAAGTGTGGAATCTTCATATTTCATTTTTATAGCACATTAAGTGTGCAGTATCCATATAATAGCTTCTCAGATGGTTGTATTAGTGGGAGGATATATGGTGTAGGGAGAGTCATCCACATGAGGACCTACTAATGTGTGGTCTCCACCCTTGGAGTAAGATGCATGAAACAAATATTATACCATGATGTTAAAGGATATGACATGTGATTTGGATTATCCCTCACGTGATATGAACCCCAATTCTATCTGTGGAAATGTGTTTGGAACACATTTATTGGTTTTAAGAAAATACCCCCTTATATTTTTATTTGTTCGAAATGAAATAAATTTTAATTTATGGTAAATATGTGAAACTTTACCATAAATATGATAGCTAAAAAATATAGATTTTTTCATGCTTTTAGTGAATATGTTTTTTAAATGTTCATGTTTTGGTCTAGCATTTCATTCATTCAGAATGTGTATAACTATATGATGCTTCGATATGAATTTATAATGATATCCTTCCCTTTCATAATATCATGAAAACATGAATTCTTGGGTTTGAATGCTGAAATTATAATACATTTTTTCTTGATAAATTCTCATTAATTCCCACGAACACAATATTATTCATCGATAAACTATTCCAGATATCTTGAGATCACATGATTTTCTGAAGGATTTCTTTGTTAGGATATATTTATATGTACCAGAGGGGGGGGGGAGGTTCTCTTTTTTTTCCAAAAATTATAGGCTTGGTGAGCATTTATTTATTTCTACAGTCTCTTGAAGACTAAAATTTTATATGTTCTATATTTTATGTATTTTTACATGAGGCCTTCTATCACATTAGTTTATGGTCTTTACATTAGATCTTATATTGCTATAGTTTATGTTATTTTATCTCAAACCTTCTATTTCTTTTTTATGGTCTTTTAGCTCAGACTCAATATTTCATTATTTTAGGTCCTTTTAGATCTACCCTAGTATTACTTTAGTTTAGGGTCATTTAACTCAGACCTGATATTTCTTTAGTTTATGGTCTTTTATCTCAGACCTAATATTGCATTAGTTTAGGGTTTTTTTCCCAAACCTAATCAATGATCTTGGAATATTTTGTAGAATTTCCAAGGATGGACCAAAACACACTAAGGTGATGGGTTTTGTTGGGGTGTTTTGAGGGCTCACAAGGATTAGAAATCACTTTTTTTAGAGTGACCCATTTGGTTGGTGACCAAAGAAAAATATTTAGGATCCATAGGAATACTGCATTGTCAAGAAAAAGGTACATGAAGCTGAGTATATTCTCATGGAGTTGTGGAAGAATTATTGATGTAAGATCAGTTGTGGATGAAATACTAGGGATACTAGATCTTCCTAGATAGTTGGAATACGTGTGATGTAAGTCTTAACCTAAAAGTTTGAATCTATGTATATGAGATGGGTCATACATTCCAGGTTCATCATGTGACATTATGAGATTAAAAGTTATGCCATGGTGTTTATTGGGCTCAAATGGATTGAAGCTCTTCTCTGGAAAGGAGGATATTCATTTTTTTTCGGTTCAAGGCCCTTATGCATCATTATCATGTTCAATAAATATATGATATCCACTTCTTTCTATGATTCCTGAAAGGTTTTCGAAGGCTCAAACATCCAGATGTTGAGGGTTTGTATGGGAGGAATTCTATCTCGAAATGATTCTAAAATCCAAGGGAAATTTGGATCTTATATTGTAAATCGTGATCCCTATGCCCTATTATTTCGAGTCATAAGGTATGGGACACTAATGTTTTGGGAATGGAGTGTCAAATTCCTTCTATGATAAAGGGTACAAGAGATGGAGACATAGCGTCTAGGATGTCAAATATACTAGGATAGTTTGGTATAGAGATTATAAATCATGATTGAATGTACTTGGGTAAGGTGGGTGATATGGAAAAACCATACCAGTAATGAATGAAAACATGATGGGGTGCTAGGTTATGCCACAGTGATGTAGGGGATCACATGGAATGAAACCCCCATTTTTTGATTGTTTCATGTTGTTGATGACCGTAGGATCACATGCATAGTCAAGTAAAGGGAACATCAAGAAGGGTATCCATTCTAGGGGACTTGGAAAACTATGATGATCTGAATCACAAAAATAATGAATTGAGACTTGTGGAAAGATTAATACCCTAGAAGTGTTTGAGCACCCTAAATGTTTTATCAGCGCATAATGAACATACTATCATGGAATGGAGACATGAAAAATCATTACACTAACTTTTTTATGAACCTGGGGGTCCATCATGCATATATTGGATTTTACCAGGGCTATAAAGTAGATCCTATGAGCTTCATGCTTTATTTAAATGTTCCCATGTTTTTCCCTAAACTCTGAAGATGAAGAGTTCAACGAGTGGAGAATGGAATTTTTTTGAGAACACCATTTTCATTTCATCATTCTATCTATTTTTATGTCTCTTTTGATATATTTGTAATGTCATGTGGTTAGGAACATTATAGGATAGCGTTTAAGGAAATATACCTTTGACCAAAGTACAAGTAGATTAAGGTCATGATGTGTATGGACTTGATATGGTGGATGATACATAAAATCCTCGTTAGTATAACCAGGGTAAAGTGTGCCTCAGATCATGCTGTAGTGTTGTGTTCTACTGTGCGGATGTCAGTTCTCCGTAGGATCAAAAATGAATTTTCTCAAAGTACTAAATTTTGTTGATGACCATAGGTGCATATGCACGAGCCATAGGAATACATGAATAGTCATGAAAAGGGTTCTTGAAGATGGGTATCCTTTCTAGGGGTCGTGGAAGGTTGTGGTGATCAGATGCACTCAATATATAAAGTGTGGATTTATGGATTGATGTTCTATTAATGTTTCTAGAAGAACCCCGTACTCTGGCTAACCAGAGTAAGGATCTCATTATCGTTTGATACAGAAGAAAAGTTGGTGATGACCCAAAAAATTTATCATCATGTAGATTGGATATTTTCTGTATAGTTTAATGTAATGATGTAAGGATACGTGTCATGCAGTATAAATTTCATCTGACCATGAAACCTTCATTATAGTTTATCATCATGTGGTAAGGACATGGAACCAATGTGGAAAAATTGTGCATGATATACTATGTTCACAAGAAATCAGTGTGCATATCTAGCTCTTACGTAAGAAAAATTAGCGTGTGTGACTCAATACCTATTGAGTAAGGGTGAATATTTATTTTAATTGTTGTGTTTAGACCTAGGAATGGATATCTAGGCATCGATACATATCTTGTGATGATAGGAATCAAGCCACATGTAGTTCATGACTGGGAAACACTCTATAGATATGGCCCATGTGTAGAGTTATTTCCATTGATTATTATGTTTGGGATCAGGATTGGAGATCTAGACATCACTACATATCCAGTGATGACAAGAATCAAGCCACACATAATTCTCAAAATACCATGCAGTTTAGCTTTATGTGGTGAGGATAAAGTTCAAACGACGTGAAAGGATGGGAATGTTGTGGCAGGACATGAGAGTGAATTTTGGGAATCACTATGTATCTCATGAGAATTAGAATCAAGACAGACAAAGTTATTGAGGAATGAAATCCCTACAAAATTCTAGCCTATATGTATATAGGGGGATTTTATTATATTTCATGACATGACCCGGGATTGGAGAGTCAGGTTTCACTACATATCCTCTGATGTTAGGTGATGTGGCCTTAATTTTACAATGTATTCCACATATTTTTATTATGTTTTTATTAATTTAATTATCTTATTTTGTAATTTTTATTAAATAATGTAACTTTTGATTTTTTTTATAATTAAATTTTTAAATTTATAATTTTTTATAATGAAATTTTAATTTTTACATTCAGATTACTAAATATGTGGTTTTATGTTCATCTTTTCTTGTAAAATAACAATTCTAATTAACCCTTCTTTATTATTTTAAGTCATGTTATTATCCTTGTTTCAGTTATATTAATTAATTTTTTTAATAACACATTTAGTTTTTAAAATATGTTTAGTGTTTATGTAATTAGTCAATTGTTTTTAGTCGATTCATTTTAATTTTTAGTATTCATCTAGTTAATTAATTAAATAATTTAAATTTTAAATTCATTAATAGCTCTAATGGTTGAATTTCAATAATTTTGTATCATGTTTTTCATTTAAAACATAAGACAACGACACTACTTCTTTCTATTATCGGTTACTCAATGAGTCACCGATGCAGTTTCACATCATTAACTATATTTTTTGTTAATGTTTTTCTCTAGTAGTGATTCACTAACAACCCATCAGTGAGACATGTATTACCGAAACCACAACCAACAAACAGTTCAATTTACTCACCGATGATAGGCCATCAGTGACTAATTTTTTCCTATGCCAGTTTTTAGTGTCCTGCTGACAACCTCAAGATAGCCTACCTTCCCCTATCTCATGCTACCGACAGACTGTCTCCACTACAACACACCTACACCCCCTTTTTTATAACTCACTAATGCTTCACTATACCAATTCCTTGACCTACCGAAAACCACTTACTAGTTTCGGTGTCTCATCCCATTTCTCCTCTGTTTGTCCTACTAATACTCATTCCTCAGTCTGTCTCACAGTCACCTCCACTACAGATCTGATTTCAACCATAGGTTGCAACCTCAAACTGAGACTCCTCGTGCCGCATCGAATATCTCGCCTAAGCTGCGCTGCTCATCCCTTCTCTTATTGCCACCCCAATTCATCCTCACTGGATGCTCACAGAAGAACCGAGTACCCCCTGTTTTTCGGTGCTTAAAAAGATCGGGGGATAATGAAATTTAATTATATATATATATATATAATAATTATAATATATAAAAATAATAAATGAATAAAATTATATGAATAAATAAAATAAATATATAACTAATTAAATAAAATACATTAAACTAAAATAACAATAATAACTTATAAATAAAATGAAAATAAAATTAATAATACAATTAAATTAATAAATAAAATAACGTAATTAATTTAATTTAATATGTAATAATCTAATATAAAGATATAATAACTAATTACTAAATATAATTATCTAATATAATAGTCAAAAAAATAAATATTAAATTATAAACTTAATAATTTTATCTAATTGTAAATTAAAAATGTAACAAATAATTTAATAAATTTTATAATAATATTAAATAAATTAAAAATTTATAAATAATAATATTTACCATTATTATATAAAGTAAATAAAATAATCAATTAGAATATCTATTAATAAATATAAAATTATTATAAAATAACAATTTAACATTTTTAATCTAATTTATTATATAAGTAAATATTTATTTAAACTTTTCTTATTACATTTGAACCTATTATTAACGATCTCTGTTTTTTTGTATGCAGATTCAAAGAGGAGATTGAATCAAGTCTAGATTCACTCCAACCAACTGGTCATGAGTTAGTCACATGGGAGATGATAATACAATGTGTGTTGCACCAAAAATTGCACGTTCGCAGTGTGAAATTGATGCACCAACTTGAGTTGGTGGAAAGAAATTATTTATTTGAATAAAATGATAGATGTATTAGAAAGAATAATCAATATTTTTGGAAGAACCATTCATTACACATTCATTATTCACTTTTTACACATTCTGGAAACACATTCGGAGTGCATATCTAGGAGACTCAATGTACCACTTTTCAAATTTCTCATAGAGAAGCAAGTGGAGGAGAGCATCACATGATTGAAGGGGGATTTATTTTCTTATATTTTTCAATTCTAATTCTCTATAATCATATATTTCCCAATTTTCTAATGAACATGTTGTTAGGCTAAAATATTGGGTTGGGGTAAACCTTTTCCTACCGGTTATTTTTAGTTTCCTTTTTCAATCAACCTTTTCAATGATTTCAGAATTGATCGGTGAGATCAATTCTGAAACCATTAAATTGCATCGTTCCACTTGTGGTTAAACTAAAACTCCACAATCAAATAGTGTGTTTGATCATGGATACATTTTCATTAAATAATTTAAATAAAAAAAGAGAACTTCATATCATTTGGCTATAATGTGACTATTGATTTTTTTAAAATATATTTTTTACAGTTGAACTTTTCTTGGAGTGGTTAAATCCAAGATCATAAAAACTGAGTGATTTATCTCATGGCGAGGGAAATAAGACACTCTTTTTTAGTGGTGGTTTTGCATCTATATTTACGTGATTAAGATTCATTTTAAAACTAGAAGGATAGATCTTTCCCTAGACGTATCTCTTGATTGTTCATTTTTCAACACCACTTGTCTTTGTTGTTTACTAATTTTCATATTTGGTCAAATTTCCGCATATCCATGAAAAAAAATAAAAAAATGTTTTGAGTATTTAGTACTTTTTAAAACATAAATATAAAATAAATGATGGAAAATTTATAAGAAAGTCTCCCCAATATTGAATATAGTAGTGTTGTTTTGAAAAGAAATGAAAATTGGTTCTCAGCATACCCTGTGGGTTAGACCTTACCAACCTATTTAAATTGTAGTGAGTAGGAAACATAATAATTTTAAATGGTGACTTGTTTTAATGATGATCAAGTTGTGTTTTTAGCACTATTTTTGGGGAAGGATTCATGTGACCATCATTTTTTAAAAAAATAACAAAAATCCACATATAAAAAATCACAAAAGGAAAATAATTTGAAAATTGTGTTTAAAATAATTTTGTTATGTGAGTAACTTTCTGTTTTCCCTACTATTTTTACGCTAGTTTTGATGTTACTGTCATTTTACGTATTTATTTAATTTTAACTTGTGTGTACTATTTTTCAACTACTATCATTACTAATTACATGTGAAGAAGATCTTCAATTGTTAGATTAGAACTCTTTATCCCTAAATTGGATAAATATGTAACTTCTCTTATAAATAAGAACAATATAAAATATAAATTTTAGATGGTAGGGTTCTTGTATATAACAATCAACAATATCTTCAACCTGAACTCATAAAGGAAAATGAGAGGCCTAGGACGATTGAGTTCCAACTCTCTCAAGTGTCATGTAATCCATAATCCATTGGGATAACACATAGATCTATAAACTATGAAATGAATATGTCCCATATTTCACTACTTTCATCTTTCAATAGACTCTCTAATGAGGACTCTTTATCCTTCATTAGATATTTCTACAATATAGTGTAGTAATTACCATTTCTAGGACTCACTAAGAACGGGCTTTGAATAATGGTATTTCTCTTTTTTTTCCTTAATGTGAATGCTCAAAATTTATTTTTGAGTCTAGATGAGAACGTTTTTAGAATTGGGATCAAGTCTAAAACTCATTTATAATGAAATTGTATCCCCAAATTCATAAATAAGATCTTATAACTAAGATACAATGTTTTTATCAATAGGTTGGACAAGCCTTTCATGGGGATTTTGATTGATTCAGGGACCTGTTTAGGTAGTGTCCCCATCATCAACTCTCATCCCACATTCTCATGGAAACCTTCTATGATGATTTTTCCTCCTCATTTCAAAACATATTTAATCGTGTAGCAGGGGGAAATTATAATGATATGACTAATGAAGTGTTAAGAAAAAATTTCAATAACCTTTATTTATGCTCTCAACATAAAAATTCAATAAGAAAAAGAGTGGATATAAATCGTAAAACTTGTTCTGAAATTTGAAATGACACATAAGATCAACTGGATGAAATCATAGACCTACTACAATCATTAATGAACCTGAATTGTAAACCATCTATTAACCATGTTGGCTTTGAAAAAAATTACCAATCTCTTAGTGAACAATGCTCCCAATGTATGATATTCAGTGAAACTAAGAACTTCTATCCCAAATTTGATATGCCATCCCAATAGGAGAACTCAAGCTTTGTTAAATGTGGGACTTATAACGACCCATACATTACATACATTTTTAATACTTCAAAATTGAAGCACACTTATTACAACATATGACAAAACCACAAAGGATCGTATAGTTATAGTGTCTTTAGAAACTAGGAAACATAAACAACTGGTTCATAAATCTTCTACAGTGTCTCCCATTTATTTCATCATATCTAGGGTCCCTTTTAGCATATTCTACTTAATATCCATCTTCCTGACCTGGGGAAAAGAAAACATAAAAGGGTGAGCTCAAATGCTCAGCGAGGGTAAATAAAGGAAATAAAAATCATATCATATCTTTTTGAAAATCATAACTTGCAAAAGAGATCATAATATCTTAACATGGAATAAATCATATAAGTGAAAATGAGATCCCCATAATCATAACATAAAACTTTAAACCTTGTGGCATGCACACATAATCATGGAAAATCATTTCTTGTTAGTCATGACTCATTTCCAAGACTATCTTAGCGGACAAAGTCCATTTCTGAACCGAGTTCACTCCTCATTTCAGTCCTGTATCACTGAACCGAAATAACCTTCTGTTCCAGCCATGTCTATATCATGAGATATAAGTCTTTACCCAATGCATTGGAGGGAGATATAGGTCCTACCCATCTTATAATGAATCCTTTCTTATGTGTGCCACATAATCATAAATCATACATCATCGCCTAACACATGTAACAAAAATGGGATTCTTGAAACATCATGACATCATAAAACAAACCATATAAGGTTAATGACATCATAAAAATAATTCCCTCACAACATAATAAAATCAATGTAATAATAGGGATAAAAACATTACTCTATATTATCTGAGATGGAAAATAATTTTGACAAATCATTTGAACTCCATTCTTGAAGAAAATATCCTTTCTACTTCAAAAACACTTTTCCTTTCTTAAAATGTCATAAAATACTAATCTAAAAGAAGTTGATTAAAAATAAACTTGAAAACTTGTAATGTAAGATTCTTGGAAATAATTTTTTAAAAATTCATTCATGTCGTATAAGTTAAAAAAACATTCTTCTCGTACTTTTGTCGGAAAAGTCAAAAAGTACCTCGTACGAAAAACGACAAAAGATTCCTTTCATATCCTTTAATAAACACTCACTGAAGGGTAAAATGGGATTTAAGAAATTGTAGGTGGATGGAAATAATATTACATATTGAGGAAACATGGATTTGGATGATAAAATACACTGCAGTAAATACTAAAGTATAAACAATCTCGGATAAAAATGAGATTGTGATATTTCCCTTACCTTAGGTCCGACTTTCTTTATAAGTGTCCGAACCTCCTGTATAATAATTTAAATATTGTTATTGAATTATTCCAGAATCATACTTATTTTTATGATATCAAATATGGTCATATTCATAGCTTCTTAGTAGTAATATTTCATTGCTACTTGTTATTCAGGTGTTTATAACTTTTTGTTCTTATGCGTGTTTTGTCGAATAAATTCTTATTCTTATCTTTAGGTTATAGATATCTCATTTCCAGAATGGTATTAGTGTAGTATATATCATATTAATTCATTCAATTAATTTATATAATCATTATGAAATTAAGATCATGTAGAACGAGTCGCATCACATCGTGGAGACGGTATTCCGTACGTACGCACGAGTGATGATATCGTTCCTATGATCGTGGAATTGTATTGGAGTATATATATATTATTTCAGTATCAATATTACATTATAATAATCATAATTAGTTACTCATTACACCATTATACCCATCCTTGTATGGTGATGGTGGAAAATAGATTACACCACGGCGTGGAGACGGTATTCCGTACGTACGCACGCGCGGTGATTTCATTTTTCCGTAGGATGGATAGAAGGTGAATTAGGGTTGTTTCATATTTATAATAACATATCAGTATGTAAGTAATACTGATGTTATTAATTTATCATGAAACAACTAAAGAATAAGAAGTTGAAGAAGAAATAAATTGAAAAGATCGGTAATGCATATTACCTCTTCTTTGGAACGCCTCTTTGAATCCTCCACTTAGGAACTATGATTGGTCTTTGAAGAAGACCAGGACCTCTTGGATTATTCTAGGGAAGTGGAGAAGGGATTTTGGTAGTGGTTGGACGATCTTGAGTGACCAAATTGGTGTGAGGAGGAGGGGGAGGAGGTGCCCTTTTATAAGAGAGGAGAGGGGCACCTTAGGAATATCTCAAAATATTATTTTATATTAAAGTCAAAATCGGTTTATAATGGTTCCAAAGGGTCTTATTTCGAAGATAAAGTAAGTATGGGTCTAAATCCTATCAACAAATAGGATTTAGACAAGTTTAGTTTATTATTTTAACCTTATCAATTAGATTTAACTCTAAGTTAAAGAATTTAACTTTTACCGTGTCTTTTTGTTTTCTTACACTATATGGTTAATAAACATACTATAGCATGCCAAACGAACGCCAAATTATTTATTATTAATATATATATCCTTATCTAAGTCATTTGGCCGAACCTTAGATTTTTAGGAATAAAATAACAATTAATAATATAATATTTTATTTAAAAACTGTTTTGTGTCAATTTTGGCACTATTTGATATATGATTTTTTTGAAAGTCATAAGAGAACTATATGTTCTAACCATGTTGATTAAAGCAACACTAATATATCATAGTAACCTAGAAAATTAGTGGGATTCCTAAAAAGTCTCAAATTACATTTATTTTGGTGTTTATAACATCAATTATGTCAATATTTAATTAATAAGATAATTACTGCATCATCATTGTGTCATAAATAAATTAAATTATTTAATGTCTACAAATTATCAATAAAATACCATTATGTAAGAAATCTTTTTATATTTCTAAGTAATATTTATAGTCAAATTTATCTTATGTACAACCCCATATTAAAAATGATTTACTTATTAAACATTGATTTTAACTATTTTAACCCTTCTTTAAATAAATTAATAATAAATGTCCTAATCTAATCCAAGTGGGCCTAAATGGTCATATTTTATTCCTAAGTTTGTTTTTGGACGAATTAAACTTATCCAATAGAATTAGGTCATGTGTTAGGGTAATAGTAATATCATATTTACCCTTAGTTACCCTATTTACTATTAACCGCGGTAAAAAAGTAAAAAGTTACTATTCACCAAAAAATTATTTTTATCTAATTGAACCACATTTTACTTACTGATATCAACCGTGTCTGTCATATTTTCGAAATTAAATTCACTGAAGTGGTAAAATTATGTTTTATGCAAAATTCAGTTTTTAACCTACCACTTAGTGGTTTCACTATTCATCAAAAATTGAATGTTTTCAGAAAAATACCAAAATTTCACCCTAGGCTAATTTCAGTATTCCGAATCCAAAAATGAAGTCCATTTTGAAAAATAAAATTTATAAAATTTCAAAAAGAGGTTATTACTGTTCATAACGGCTAGTTTTAATAATATTTTAATAGCATATCGTTTTTTAGTGAAACTCAGTATTGCGTACGACGCAAGCTATCGAGGAAGGTCGTGATTGCGTGTAAAGTAAGCCAAGCTAGTGTGTAGTGAAAGATTACTTTGATAACATAAAAACAAAATATTACTCATAAAAATCTCGGGTGTTACATTCTACCCCCCTTAAAATGAATTTCGCCCTCGAAATTCGTCACTTTGTAACAAACAGATGAGGATAATTTTCCCTCATCATATCCTCAAGCTCCCATGTAGCTTCTTCAACTTGGTGGTTCCTCCATAAAACTTTCACCAATCGAGTGGTCTTGTTTCGTAGGACTTTTTCGCTATGATCGAGAATCTCTATCGGTTGTTCTTCATAAGAAAGATCTTTCTCCAGCGGTACAACTTCTGAGCTGAGTACATGTGAAGGATCAGGTATTTACTTTCACAGGAGAGATACATGGAACACATCGTGAACATGAGAGAGATTCGGTGGAATCTCCAATCGGTAATCTACCTTTCCAACACGATCCAGTATATCGAAAGGACCAATATATCTAGGGCTCAACTTCCCCTTCTTTCCAAATCTCATAACCCTCTTCCAGGGAGATATTCGTAAGAACACTTTATCACCCACTTCAAACTCTAGATCTTTTCTTCAGTTGTCGGCATAACTTTTCTGTCGACTCTGAGCTTCTCTTATGTGTTGTTGAATAGATCTGACCTTTTCTGCCATTTCATCAACGAGATCAGGTCCTAATAGCTTTCATTTCCCAACTTCATCCCATCAAGTTGGAGTCCTGCATTTCTTTCCATAGAGAGCTTCATAAGGAGCCATCTGAATACTAGAGTGAAAGCTATTATTATAAGAAAATTCCACCAAAGGTAGGTGTTGATCCCAACCTCCTTTGGAATCCATAGAGCAAGCTCTCAACATATATTCTAGGGTTTGAATTGTTCTCTCAGACTGACCATCTGTCTGGGGATGATAAGCAGTACTGAAACTCAACTCTGTATCCAGAGTATGCTGAAGACTTCGCCAGAACTTCGAGGTAAATCTCGGATCCCGATCAGATATAATAGAAAGTGGTACTCCATGCAATATTACCACTTCCTTTATATATATCCTGGCAAGCTGATCTAGAGAGAAATCCTCTCTAATAGCAATGAAGTGTGCAGACTTTGTAAGACGATCAACTATGACCCAGATAGCATTATTGCCTTTGGATGTTTTAGAAAGTCCTGTGACAATGTCCATAGTGATGTTTTCCCATTTCCATTCGGTAATGGGTAATGTTTGTAACATCCCTTTAGACTTCTGTCTCTCAGCTTTAACTTGTTGAGAAACCAAGCATCGATAGACATATTCATCAACATATCTTTTCATGCCATCCCACCAGAAGTACTCTTTCAGGTCACTATACATCTTCGTGCTTCCAGGATGAATAGAGAAGGAAGAACTATGAGCCTCATCCAGCAGCTCCTTCATTAATTCGGGGATTGGAGGAACACAAACCCGATTCCTGAACTTTATTATCCCATCACAATCAAGGTTGAATTCAGGAACATTTCTCACCTTCTTTTGTAACACGACATCTTCTTTCTGTGCCTCTTTAATCATCACATGTATAGATGGTTGAACATTCATTTGAGAAAGATAATATTTTTCCCCTTCCATTATAATTCCAAGATCCATCCTTTGTAAATCCATAAATATTGGATCTTTTGTGATCCTCATCATGGATAAACTTTCATGGTCTTGTCGACTTAATGCATCTGCCACCTTGTTTTCTTTCCCAGGGTGGTAATGGATTGAGCAGTCATAATCCTTAATCCGCTCCAACCATCTTCTTTGACGCATATTCAGCTCCTTTTGTGTGAAAATATACTTTAAACTTTTATGATCAGTATAAATATCACACCTTTAACCATAAAGGTAATGCCTCCAAATAATTAATGCAAAGATTACCGCAGCCTACTCCATATCATGTGTTGGGTAATTTTGCTCATGGATTTTCTACTGTCGTGAGGCATAAGCTATCACCATATCATTTTGCATAAGAACACACACCAATCCCTTCTTGGATGCATCACTGTAGATCACAAACCTTTCTCCACTACAAGGCAGTGTGAGCACAAGTGCACTGGATAACCTTCTTTTCAACTCCTTCAAATTCTCTTCACATTCCTCTGTCCAAACAAACTTAACTCCTTTCCGAGTCAACTTGGTGAGTGGATTAGATAATCGTGAAAAATCTTTTACAAAACGTCGATAATATCCAGCCAAACCAAGAAAACTTCGGATCTCAGTAACTATTGTTGATCTCGACCATCTTTCGATAACCTCTGTTTTTGTTGGATCCACAGATATCAACTCTTTTGAGATTATGTGACCCAAAAATGCAACTTTTTGAAGCCAAAATTCACACTTGGTAAATTTGGCATAATGCTTCACTTTTCTCAGGGTCTTCAATATAATTCTCAAGTGATCTTCATGCTCTTCCTTGCTCTTTGAATAGACAAGAATATAGTCTATAAATACTACAAAAAATTGATCAAGATAGTCTCTAAATACTCTATTCATTAGATCCATGAAGATAGAATGGGCATTAGTAAGACCAAATGGCATCACTATAAATTCATAGTGTCCATACCTTGTACGGAAAGCCGTCTTTGGTATATCCTCCCTTTTGACCCTTAATTGATGATACCTTGAACGAAGATCAATCTTGGAAAAGAATTGAGCTCCGCGTAGTTGGTCAAATAAGTCATCAATGCGTGGGAGAGGATATTTGTTCTTGATAGTGATCTTGTTATGTTCTCGATAATCAATGCAGAGTCTCATTGATCCATATTTCTTCTTAACAAATAGAATAGGTGCTCCCCAAGGTGACGCACTAGGGCGTATGAGTCCCTTATCAAGATTATCTTGGAGTTGCTTCTTCAATTCCTGCAACTCAATTGGGGCCATTCTATAAGGTTTCTTTGAAATAGGCAAAGCACCCGGTATGAGTTCTATTGAAAACTCAACTTCACAATTTGGTGGAAGACCCAGTAATTCCTTCCGAAAGACATCATCAAACTCCCGTACGATGGTAATATTCTTATTCGCGAGTTTCTCACCAACCATTTGTGATAAATAACCTTCATTTAGTGGAATCAATACCCATAAAATAAAAGAAATTTCCACTGGTAGGTTATGTTCATCCTTGCATTGATAGACGATCATAGATTGATCTGGAATATGAAATGTGACTTCCCTTCTTTGGAAATTGATATGAGCTCCATATAAAGAAATCCAATCAATGCCAATAATCACATCGAATTCCAGTATAGGAAGGATCACCAGATTTGCAGGAAGCACTTTCCCACAAACTTCGATCGGAGAAGAATTATAAACTTTTGATGCGACTGTTGTGCCATTAGGTGTTGTCACAGCTAACTCAACATCTAATTGTTGAGGTAATATGGTGATACCCTTGTAAAATTCTTTAGAAATAAAAGATTGGGTGGATCCAGAATCAAATTAAACATTTGTTACTTTAGAGTGGATGGTAAGTGTACCTTTCACCACTTCATTATCGTACTCCACATCGCTGCTAGAAATTGCATGTGACTTTCCTTTGTCTTTAGCCTTAAGATTTTGTTGACGTCGACCATCATCATCAACCCTTGGATTTGGGCATTGATTAGAATAATTCCCCATCTCCTTGCACTTGAAACATTGATGTGTAGTAGGTTCATTATGTGTATCCCTTCCTTTGTTTGAATCATTAGACATCTTCTTCCCATTATCGCGGCATTAAAATGCCTGATGACCTTCCTTTCCACATTTGAAACATTTACTTGTCCCTTTAAGACAACTCCCTCCATGTTTCTTTCCGCACTTTGAGCATAAGGGAAAGCGCATCTTCTGTTCAGTGTGCTCTTTAGATTTTCCTTTGAATTCCATTTTCCTCTTCTTATCAAACCCATATGATTAATGGGTTACTCCAATCTCCATCTCAACTTTGAGAGCACATCAAATGATTTCCTCGTAGCTATTGAAGTCCCTTATTGCTAAGCCCCTTCAAAGACTTGGTTTTAAGCCACTAAAGAATCGATCGATCTTCCTCTCAGGTTGGATAATAATACCAGAAGCGTACCTTGCAAGTCTTGTAAAATTTTCTTCATAGGTACCAACAGATTCATCATCCTTTTGCTTCAGTTCGAGAAACTCTTTCTCCATCTTTGTTCGGAGAATACGAGGGAAGTACTTATTGAAAAATATGTTCTTGAACTCGTCCCATTCCATGGACTCAATTCCATCCCTTTTCCTCGTATTCTTAATAAGATTCCACCATTGATCAGCATCACCTTCCAAACGATACACCGCTAAGATGACTTTATCATGCTTAGAACATTGAAGAACTGAAAATATCTTTTCAATAGTACTAATCCATTGTTCAGCAACTAATGGATCAGTAGACCCGCTGAATGAAGGTGGATGTTGTCTCATGAAGGATTCAACAGAATGTTTCTCCTTCTTTTGCTCGTTTAGAAATCCTGTATGATTCATAGCTTGAGAAAGTTGTGTGAGCATGGCTACAAGAGTTTTCATTCCATCTCCCATAACGTTTGGTTGCTCAGGGGGACAATCATTGCATTGCCCGTCGCATTCCGTATTAACACGGTTCCTCCGGGTTCCATCCATTGACTAAAACCAAGAAGAATACTGTGAGAAACACTAATTATAATAGTAAAACCACATAATCAAGAATAAAATTTCACACATAAGGTCTTATCCTAGGGTATTCATGGCCATTTCTAAAACACTAAGATTGTGTTCTATGCTTAGAATTATCCTTAGGGTTCTTACGAAGGCTTTCGCATCCTAGTTTCCAAAGGTTGACTATACCTTTCCTCTTATACCAACTATAACGACCCATACTTTACATACATTGTTAATACTTCAAAATTAAAGCACACTTATTACAACATATGACAAAACCACAAAGGACCGTATAGGTATAGTGTCTTTAGAAACTGCGAAACATAAACAACTGATTCATAAATATTCTACAGTGTCTCCCATTTATTTCATCATATCTAGGGTCCCTTTTAGCATATTATACTTAATATCCATCTTCCTAACCTGGGGAAAAGAAAACATAAAAGGGTGAGCTCAAATGCTCAGCAAGGGCCAATAAATGAAATAAAAATCATATCATATCTTTTTAAAAATCATAACCTGCAAAAGAGATCATAATATCTTAATGTGGAATAAATCATAGAAGTGAAAATGAGATCTCCATAATCATAACATAAAACTTGAAACCTTGTGGCATGCACACATAATCATGGAAAATCATTTCTTGTTAGTCATGACTCATTTCCAAGACTATCTTAGCGGACAAAGTCCATTTCTAAACCGAGTTCACTCCTTGTTTCAGTCTTGTATCACTGAACCGAAATAACCTTCCGTTCCATCCATGTCTATCTCATGAGATATAAATCTTTAACCAATGCATTTTAGGGAGATATAGGTCCCACCCATCTTATAATGAATCCTTTCTTATGTGTGCCACATAATCATAAATCATACATCATCGCATAACACATGTAAAAAAAATGGGATTCTTGAAACATCATGACATCATAAAACAAACCATATAAGGTAAATGACTTCATAAAAATAATTCCCTCACTACATAATCAAATCAATGTAATAATAGGGATAAAAACAGAACCCTATATTATCTTATATGGAAAATAATTTTGATAAAACATTTGAACTCCATTCTTGAGGAAAATATCCTTTCTACTTCAAAAACACTTTTCCTTTCTTAAAATGTCATAAAATTCTAAACTAAAAGAAGTTGATTAAAAATAAACTTGAAAACTTGTAAAGGAAGCTTCTTGTAAATAATGTTTTAAAAATCCATTCATGCCATATAAGTTAAAAAAACATTCTTCTCGTACTTTTGTCGAAAAAGTCAAAAAGTACCTCGTACGAAAAACGACAAAAGATTCCTTTCATATTCTTTACTAAAAACTCACCGAAGGGTAAAATTTTATTAAAGAAATTGTAGGTGGATGAAAATAATATTACATATCGAGGAAACATGGATTTGGATGATAAAATACACCCTAGTAAATACTAAAGTATAAACAATCTCGGATAAAAATGAGATTGTGATATTTCCCTTACCTTAGGTCCGACTTGCTTTGTAAGTGTCCGAAGATCCTGTATAATGATTTAAATAATGTTATTGACTTATTCCAGAATCATACTTATTTTTATGATATCATATATGGTCATATTCCTAGCTTCATAGTAGTAATATTTCACTGCTACTTGTTATTCGGGTGTGTATAACTTTTTGTTCTTATGCGTGTTTTGTCGAATAAATTCTTATTCTTATAATTAGGTTATAGATACCTCATTTACAGAATGGTATTAGTGTATTATATATCATATTCATTCATTCAATTCATTTATATAATTATTATGAAATGAAGATCATGTAGAATAAGTCGCATCACATCGTGGAGACGGTATTCCGTACGTATGCACGAGTGATGATATCATTCCTATGATCGTGGAATTGTATTGGAGTATATATATATTATTTCAGTATCAATATTACTATATAATAATCATAAATAATTACTCATTACACCATTATACCCATCCTTGTAAGGTGATAGTGGAAAATAGATTACACCACGGCGTGGAGACGGTATTCCGTACGTACGCACGCGCGATGATTTCATTTTTCCGTAGGATGGATAGAAGGTGAATTAGGGTTATTTAATATTTATAATAACATATCAGTATGTAAGTAATACTTATGTTATTACTTTATCATGAAGCAACTAAAGAAGAAGAAGTTGAAGAAGAAATAAATTGAAAAGATCGGTAATGGATATTACCTCTTCTTTGGAACGCCTCTTTGAATCCTCCACTTAGGGAACTAAGATTGGTCTTTGAAGAAGACCAGGACCTCTAGGATTATTATAGGGAAGTGGAGAAGGGATATTGGCAGGGTTTGGCCGAGATTGAGTTCTCAAATTGGTGTGAGGAGGAGGGGGAGGAGGTGCCCTTTTATAAGAGAGGAGAGGGGCACCTTAGGAATATCTCAAAATATTATTTTATATTAAAGTCAAAATCGGTTTATAATGGTTCCAAAGGGTCTTATTTCGAAGCTAAAGTGGGGATGGGTCGAAATCCTATCAACCAATAGGATTTAGACAAGTTTAGGTTATTATGTTAACCTTATCAATTATATTTAACTCTAAGTTAAATAATTTATCTTTTACCGTGTCTTTTTGTTTTCTTACACTATATTGTTAATACACTTACAATAACATGCCAAAAGAACCCCAAATTGTTTATTATTAATATATATATCCTTATATAAGTCATTTTTCCGAGACATAGATTTTTAGGAATAAAATAACAATTAATAATATAATATTTGATTTAAAAACTATTTTGTGTCAATTTTGACACTATTTGATATATGATTTTTGTGAAAGTCATAACAGAACTATATGTCCTAGAAAATGAATAAATCAAGACTAATATATCATAGTAACCTAGAAAATTAGTGGTATTCATAAAATGTATCAAATTACATTTATTTTGGTGTTTATAACATCAATTATGTCAATATTTCATTAATAAGATAATTACTGCATCATCATTGTGTCATCAATAAACTAAATTATTTAATGTCTAAAAATTATAAATAAAATACCATTATGTTGTAAATATTTTTAGATTTATAATTAATATTTATAGTTGAATTTAGATTATGTATATCCCCATATTAAAAATGATTTACTTATTAAACTTCGATTTTAACTATTTTAACCCTTCTTTAAATAAATTAATAATAAATGTCATAATCTAATCCAAGTGGGCCTAAATGGTCATATTTTATTCCAAAGTTTGTTTTCGGTCGAATTAAACTTATCCAATATAATTAGGACATGTGTAGGGTAATAGTAATATCATATTTACCCTTAGTTACCCTATTTACTATTAACCGCAGTAAAAAAAGTAAAAAGTTACTATTCACCAAAAAATTATTTTTATCTCATTAAACCACATTTACTTACTGATATCAACCGTGTCCGTCTGATTTTCGAAATTCCATTCACAGAAGTGGTAAAATTAAGTTTTCTGCAAAATTCAGTTTTTAACCTACCAATTAGTGGTTTCACTATTCATCAAAAATTGAAAGTTTTCAGAAAAATACCAAAATTTCACCCTAGGCTAATTTCGGTATTCCGAATCCAAAAATGAAGTCCATTTTGAAGAATAAAATTTATAAAATTTCAAAAAGTGGTTATTACTTTTCATAACGGCAAGTTTTAATAATATTTTAATAGCATATCGTTGTTTAGCGAAACTCAGTATTGCGTATGACGCAAGCTATCGAGGAAGGTCTCGATTGCGTGTAAAGTAAGCCAAGGTAGTGTGTAGTGAAAGATTAATTTTATAACATAAAAACAAAATATTACTCATAAAAATCTCGGGTGTTACAGGCCTAGAATTCCTACCAAATAAGACCCATTTTCAAACAATTATATCCAGGGCTATCAGAACTATCCAAATATCTCCTGGGAAGAACAAGGCCTAATCAAGCTATCCACTACCCCTAATTACCCAAATAAACCTGGAAAAAACATTAAAAATAATAAAAGTGAAGATTCTTCAAATTTACAAGGAAACCATGATTACCAAGTTTCTTCTAAGAAGGATCTAATTTTAAATAGAATTGACTCTTTATAGGAAATATTAAAAACTCAACTGATGAAACATCATAATCAATATAAATATGATAAAATTAAAAATGATGTTGGATGGAAAAACATGGAATCAAAATTGGTCCAACATGTTATAGACCTAACTTATAGGGATAAAGGTTTACATCCTTGTAAAACTGAACTTAATCCTAGAGAGAATATCATGGTTTTTGTCACTAGAAGTGTGCTAAATACTCAAATTGAATTTAAATAAAACATTGAAAATTCCCTAACTAGAACAGTCAATGATTCTGGAAATAAAAATTGGTTAGGTACAAAATCTGGAAATCCTGATAAATTTGTTGAAAATGAAGAAAAAATGAATTTTACACTTGAAGTACCAGATGAATTTTTTTCTAAAAATAAAAAGTACTATGGATAAGAGAAAAATATTGAATATATGAGGGATATGCCTAATATTCTTAGAATTTTTTCCCTACCTATACCTTTCCATGAAAATCATAAACACCAAAGCAGTAATAAAGATGTACTTCTTCAGTTCCATGGACTTTTGTCCAAGCTCCATGTGAAAATTATATTCATCTAATACGTAATTCAAATCCAATCCTATTTGAAATCTCTTAAAAAATTATTTCAAATGATAATACTCTTGAATAAATTTAAACCTATATCCTCACTGAAGAGATTAGTGATACACTGTAAAATAAAATACCACCCATGTTCAATGATCGATGTAGTTTTTTCATTCCCTCTACATTAGAAAATTCTAGTCAACTCAACTTCCTATCTTACTTATGTTCTAGCATAAAATTTTCTCTCATACTCATGGTTCCAATAGCTGAGGTTAGGTGATCTTTAACCCACCACAACCATCTTTTAGTTTTCTGAATGTTATTTCACTCATAATGTGGGAATGGTAGATGACATACTAGTTCGATTTGGGAAGTTGTTTCAACCTAGTGACTTCTTAGTCCTAGATATAGACTGTAAACAAGAGGTTCCCAACATTCTGGTTAAGCCCTTCTTGGCCACTGGTGGAGTAGTTATTTATGTGTCTACGGGTCAACCTATCTTTAAAATTAGTGAGAAACAATAAGTGTTTAATATTTTTAAAAATATAATGGGACCAACCTTTTCAAATGACTACTCTATGATATAATTCATTGAAGATGGAAATTTAGTTGAATGTTTTGAAGAAGCTAAAAATCAATCATATATTGATGAAATAAATTTGGAAACCAAAAATCATGAATTTATTATTTCACAAGTTTTGGAATCATCTCAAATTGAGAATTTGAATATTTTCCTAAAAAGGAGAACTTTTCATTTTCTAATTCTACTGGAAATGTGTCATGTGTTACTGACCTTAGGAAATTTTAGAGTGATCATGAGTTTGATTCTGTTGTGACCAACATTTATGAAAAATTTTATGATGTATATGGATATTTCTTTAGGAAAATTAATGTTTTTTACTTAATTAATATGTTAAATTCAAATCTAGAAAATCTTGATAGTGAGTTGTACACTATAGACAACAGTACTATCAATTTTGAAAATGATCAGGAAATTGAGAATCATTATTCCTTCCAAAATCCTTATAAGCCATATGTTGAATATCATGGTCCTCCTAGGCCCAAGATTCTTCCATCATGTGAAAAATAACCCATCCATGAACTGAAACCACGTTGTTCCCATCTTAAATATTAATTTCCTCATGCCAATTCTGCACTTCCTATCATCATTTCTGCTAAACTGGATTATAATCAAGAATAAAGATGGTTAATTTTTCTAAAAAATTAAAATCTACCATATGTTGGACCATAACTAGTATAAAGGGAATTAGTCCTTCAATATATATGCTTAAGATTCCAATGGATCCAAACCATAAGCCTAGGTTAGAGTGTTAATGAATATTGAATCCGAAAATGAAATAGGTTGTGATAGAAGAAGTAATTAAACTACTTGACTATAGTATAATATATCATATCTCTGATAGTACTTGGTTCAGTCTGGTCCAAGTAGTTCTTATATAGGGTGGTTTCAATATTGTAACAAATGAAATGAATGAAAAAATTCATGTTATAAAATCCAATAAATGGGGATTTTATATAGACTATAGGAAAGTTAATTATACCACTATAAAAGATCATTTTTCAATGCCCTTCCTTGATAAAATTCTTGAGAGGCTTGCTGGGAATGAGTTTTTTAATTACCTGGATGGGAATTTGGGTCACAAATAGATTCCAATTTCTCTAGATGATCAGGAGAAAACTACTTTCACATGATCCTTTGGGACATTTTCTTATAGGCGAATTCCTCTTAGGTAGTGTAGAGCCCCTACCACCATTCAAAGGTGTATGATGGCTATTTTGTTTGATATGATTGCGAGTATCCTAATAGTTTTCATGGATGAATTCTTCATTTTGGGTAGTACTTTTGATACATATTAGGAAATCTGGAGTTAGGGATAGGGAGATATTTATAGACTAAGCTGGTTCTTAACCTAGGAAAATTTCAATTTATGGTCACTGAAGGTATTATGTTAGGACATAATGTATTTTAGAGTGGTCTGGAAGTTGACATTAAAAAAAGAAAAGTAATTAAAAAATTACCTCCTCCTAAAAATGTTAAGGCTGTTAGAAGTCTCTTATGGGAAGATAGTTTCTTCTGAATGATCATTTAATACATTTCAAAAATCACTAAGCCCTTGTGTTATTTCCCTATCAAGGATTATCCCATTAATTTTTTCTAGATCTGTCTTGATTCTTTCAATATTCTTAATGAAAAGCTCACTACATAACCTATCATCACTACACATGACTGGAAACTCCCTTTAGAATTATGGTGTGATGTTAGGGAAATGGTTGTTAGAGATGTCCTAGGAGAGAATATGGATAATAAGTTTCATGCGGTTTATTATGCTAGTAGAATACATGATGTGGCACAAAGAAATTATATCACTACTGAAAAGGAGTTGATAGCTATTATGTTCTCTCTTGACAAGTTGTTGATGTATTTTTTAGGTTAAAATGTTATCATATTCACTGACCATTCTACATTGAAATACTTGTTTTCTATGGAATATGTTAATCCTAGGTTTATTAGACAGATCCTCTTGTTATAGGAATTTGATTTTGAAATTAGATATAAGCAGGGAGATGATAACTTATATGTAGATCATCATTCTAGGATATTACATACTCATTATTAAGATTAATGGGAGAATAACTCTTTCTTTCTTGATGAAATGTTGCTCACTATCTCCATTCGGCATTCTGTATAGATTGTAGACTACACCAATTTCCGGTATATAGTTCCATGACTAAGGAATTGTCTAATAATCAATGTATTAAATTTATTTCAGAACATAACTTTTGGCTTGGGATGATCCATTGATATTTAGAAGATGTTTTTATGGTATTCCTAGAAGGTGTCTTCCAAAGGAAGGAATTCTTCCAATTCTGAAAAGCTCTCACTCCTCACCTTGGGGAGGACAACATGGTGGTGAAAGGATAACTCATAAGGTCATTCAATTTGGTTTTTATGGGACCACCTTATTCAAATATGATATGAGTTATGTTGTAGGATGTTATAGGTGTAAAAAATTAGGCAATATTTGGAGGAATTATGATTTACCTCAAAAGGGTATTCTAGAGGTTGAAATTTTTTATGTGTGTAGTTAATATTACATGTACACATTCCCATCATCTCATGGGAATGAATATATTCTACTAGTTGTAGATTATGTGTCTAAATGGGTTGAGGTAGTTTCTCCACCCAATAATCAATACAATAGTGTAATTAAATTTGTCATAAAGAATGTCTTTTCAAGATTTGGGGTTCCCAAATACTTCATCAATGACAATGGAATACACATTAAAATATTCATTTTTATTTAATTAAGGTAATAGTATGGATTCACCAATAAAACTAGTACTACTTACCATCCACAATCCAGTGGATAGGTGGGGATCTCAAATAAGGAGTTAAAAAAATTTCTGGAAAAAATTGTCCCTAATTCTAGAAAGGACTGGTCTTTGAAATTAGATGAAACATCATGGGCATATAGAAACGATTTTAATACCCAAATAGGTATGTCTCTATATAGGAAATTATTTTGTAAATGTTTCTATTTTCCTTTGGAGTTGCAGGATAAGTCATATTGGGTAGTTTAGGCCTTAAATTTTTATTTTAAGAGTGCTAGAGAGAGAAGAGTACTTGAGCTGAGTGAGTTAGATGAGATAAGGAGAGAGACATATGATAATTCTACTATATAATAAGAGATGTCTAAAATCATTCATGATTATTTGAAACAATAAAATGAATTAAGACCTGGATAGAATGTCCTTCTCTTTAATTCAATACATTATCTCATTCCTAGAATGTTAAAATCCAAGTGGTTTGGTCCTTTTACCATTATTAGTGTTTTGAAGAATGGTACTATATAAATTGTAGGAGAGGATGAAAACCCATACTTGATAGTGGGAAAAGCGTTAAACTATATTTTGAATGGTATCCAAAGGGAATGGATTCATTCACTATGATGGATTATTAAATTTTAATAATTTCTAACTATAGCCTTCAAAATCAGTGATTCATTGGAGTTTACCCAGATTCATGCTTTGTCATTAATTTCCTACGTGTTTTGTTTTGAATAAGGTGTTTCTTTTTGGTCTTTTTAATTCTTTGTATATATTTTATTACTCAATCATCATGCTCTGAGTTTTTAAATTATGCTATTGAAGGTTTCACGAAGGAGTAGAATTACCACAATGGAACATGTCTGGACAAATTTTTTCAAGGAAGTTATTTTCATTTTAATTTTTTCCTTTATGTTTTTTCACCTTGTAAATTTAAAGAATTCAATGATAAGTTAAAATTTATCATTGAGTCCCTAACTCACCAATCCAACTGAGCCACCAATACTCTACTGTCGATAAGTCACTCAACGGTGACTCAATGGTTGTTGTGTCAGTGAGTCTAGGAATTTATACTACTGCTGGAAAAATTAATCAATATATGTTTCTTTTCTAAAAAATCTATTGCAAGTGTGGTTTTGCTAGGATATTTGTAACGTGCTAGAAATAAGTATGTCATGTTTTATGCTGCTGTATGTTTTTTTGTTTAATGTGTTAATTCAAGAAAAAATATTTCTGATTCATTGATGGTATAATGAAAATTTCTGATACATGTCACTATGCTTAATTTTTTCATGCATGTTCTTCATTATTGAAAAATTGAATTTCATTGTTATTAAAACCAATCACTATTAGAATCTAAGTGTGTGTTTGTGGGGGGGGGTTCCATTGGAAACTAGTTATTGGATGTGTTCTTCTTGTTTCTTTAGGGTGTTTTAGCATGAATTTTTATGTTTAACTAAAAATCTGATTGAATCAAATGCTTAAACTGAAACACATTATTAACTGTGCACCCACATGTTTAACATGAAACTATTTGAGTTTAGTTGGAAATTTATATCTAATGGATTAATGAAAAAATGCATTTCATCTTGTTGTATAATATTTTCAGGGGAAAACAATTTACTTTTGATATTCATTGAGACCCTTTAACATGTCTTTAATCTAATTTAATGAAAATCAGTTATGAACTTTTATTTCTTAATTTATCTTCTCTATATTTTAAATTCAACTTTGGGGAAAAATTCCTTATTTAATTATGGGGTAGGGGTTCAACTTACATTGAAATTTGATATTATTTAATGGAAGCCCATAAATTCCCACTAGAACTTAATGCTTTTGTAAAAATAATGTTCAAATGTTTTTCAAAATTCTTTCAGAATTTTAGAATCCTTAGGCTTCAGATTGCATTCAAATGAGTCTTACTTAAGGATGGAACATATGGGTAGTTAATTGTTTCCTAGAATCCTAAACATTATAGGGTAGATGATTGTTGAGTTAACATGGTTAGTGAATATATGAAAATTTTGATTAGGATCTATACATCAAAGTGGTATATGATTTGTGTTTGTGGATTTATGATTACTCCTTTAAGAAATTGAATTTTGAAATTTTTCCTAGGGGATACAATTTAAAGTTTTTAAAGAGTAATCACCATAGTCTGCAATTTTAGATGTGTTTCAATGAATATTTTGAAACTAGATTAATTTGGGAATTTGGGAACCCATGGTGAATCTATAAGACTCTAGGTATTGGGTGTGTTTCTGTTAACTAAAATCCCTTGGTAAAAATATTAATAAGATCCTATGCATAGTTCTTAACACATGTAACATGCCATTGGAAAAAATAAAATAAACTATCTAGTGTCAAAAATGAGTTCACTATGGGGAGGGGAATAATGAACACCAATGAAAAAGGGGACATTAGGTCTTTTTGGAAACATTTTGGTTGATTCAATAAGGTGATTCAAAAAATAATAATTTTTTCCATTTGTAACCTAGGGGGAAGTCAGTGTACAAGGTTATTTTTGTTATGTTATTGAATCCAATAGATTTTGTCCTATTATCACTCTATAATATTGATCTTATGTTTTAATAGTCATAATTCATTAGGCGGATTCATATATGAGGCATGATAGCTTCATTGGTAGATGATTCATGAATTTCTTAATTACCCAATAAGTATTTGTAGTTGTTCAAGATTTCATTTAAACATTACAATTCAAAAGCCTTGATTACAATTTAATTTTCCACTAATTTTAATCATCTAAACATGTTACATTTTTCAATTGATTAATAAAACACACTTCTACATTTCAAGGTTAATAAAACATGGAATTGTTTGAGGAAAAAAATGTTTAAGTGTGGGGGAATTTGATGTGGCCGTAATTTAATAGAGTTTGAAACATCTTTTCATTAATTGTTTTAATAATTTATTTATTTATTCATTATTTTTTACTAAATGAAGAAAATTTTGTATTTTTATAAATAAATTTATTAATTTATAAATTTTTACAGTCAATTTTTTTTTCTACAATCAGATTATTAAGTATGTCATTTTAGGTTCCTTTTATCTTGTAAAATAACAATTCTAATTGACCCTACTTTATTGTTTTAAGTCATGTTATAATTCATATTTAAATTAATTTGTTTAATAGCTTAGTTAGTTTTTAATATAAGTTATGTGTTTAAGTAATTACTCAATTTCTTTTAGTCAATTACTTTTAATTTTAAGACATCATTTAATTAGTTAATTAATTAATTTAGATTTTAAATCTTTAATATGTATAATGATTTAATTTCATTCATTTTGTTTCTTATTTTTAGTTAACAACATAAGTGAATAACATCGATTCTTGCTACTATCGTTGGCCCAATGACTCACCAATGCAGTTTCACATTATTCACCACTTCCTCTCCCTTAAATCAATTTATTTAAAACATTGAATTTTAAATTCTAATTTTAATCTTCCAATTTAATATTTTCAAAATCAGTTTAACCTTAATCATGTTTATTAATTATTGTGATTAAAAATAATAATTTAATTATGTTATGTAAATGTTTTCTTTCAAATATAAAATAATAATTCAGTTTTGGTTAATTTATTTTCATAATTTAGTTTTAAATTTCAGTTTATTTATTTTCATTTTATTTTAATCATTTAATTTTTTACTTTAATTAATTTAAGTTCTATTTATGTATTTTTTTCAGGCAGTGAGTCACTAAAAACCCTTCAGTGAGACATGTCTTATCTAAACAACCACTTACTGATAGTTCAATTGAGCTACTCATGACTGGTCATTGGTGAATCATTTTTCTGTTCGTGAGTTTTTAGTGTCTTACCGACAACCACAATACATCTGTCCATCCCCTACCTCAAGATACTGATGCATTGTCTCCACTACAACACACCAACATCCCCTTTTCACAACTCACCAATGTGGAACCACACCCATTTCTTGACCTACTAACAACTATTTCCACTTACAGTGTCTCATCCCATTCTGGGGTTATTTAAAATACGTTTTTTTAAAAAATAATTTTTAAAAAAATATTATGTTATTTTTTAAAAAAAAATACGCTCAAAAGGCAGCAACTGAATTTCCGCAATTCTTCTGAAAAAATTAATATCATTTTTATTTTTATATTTTGTGTATTTTTATTTTGTTTTTTTTTGTTTATATAAATATATATATAACAAAAAAAACAAATTTTTTTATAAAATTTATATGATATTTAAAATCCAGTAGTAATGCTATTACAATTGTCTGGATTTTGACAAAAGCACTAACCCATGGATCCCTTTTATAAGAGATCTTACCATGAAAATCATTCTACATTTCTGATGTGGAATTCTGGTTATCCCTTTCCTGCATAGAACATTCTGAATTTCTGATGTGGGATTCTATTTCAAGTACATGACTTTGAAAGACTATAAAATATAATCTATAAGACCAATATAAAAGAAACATTAAAAATTTATTAAACATATAAAAAATAGTTGAAAACAAAAATAATTTCATAAAAAATGATGATAAGAAATAATTTATAATTTTTTAGAACAACATACTTGAAACTAAAAAATGTTTCAATTACGTGACTTTGAAAGCCTATAAAATATAAAATACAAGACCAATACAAATGAAACATAATACATGGATTAAAAATATAAAAAATTGATGCAAATAAAATTAATTTCATAAAAAATATTGTTGGAAAATAATTTATATGTTTACAAAGACACTTACGTGAAACATGAATAAAAATTAATTTTTTATTATCAAAAAACTTTTGTAGAAAAATTGAGAAACCAAAAAATCAGTCTGGAAAAAAGAATAACACAAGAAGAAAAGAAAAACCAAAACAAAATACTGGACATGCCCCACCACTACATCTGTGCCATGAAATCAAGACTTCACAAACACAGGACCCTATGGAAAATATTCCCTGTAGAAGTGCACAAGCACGATACCGATGGTAGAACCATACCCTCTCAAGCATCCTAATCCAAAAGGTCGGCACTGATGAAGACATCACGCTCGGATCCCCTTCCAGCACAGGTCTATGTAGATAGCTGTAATGAAGCACAAAATATCTAAATAAAGACAGAAAATAGGAAGATCCAAAAGACTGGGCATCAGTCACAAACAATCCTCTCAAACTAACTGACCAAAACCACCCGTTTAAATATAATCATTAAGAGGAAACTTAATATTACCTGAATCCCTCTACCTAGAATGTTTCCAGGATAATTATGAAACCTATAGGTCAACTACCTCTATCATATTATTCTAAAACTCAGAAGAAAGTTGGTCACATGATGGAATGTACTCCTCAACACAGATTTACCCTCTGTTGAAGCCACATACCAGGATTGAGTCAGGTCTATCAATCCATGAAAATTTTTCCTCGTTGAGAAACACCTCTAGTGACCTCACCATCATTTTGGTTGCCAGATCCTCTGATGCGTTGATCATCAAAACCCTCTTAGTCCCTTCTTCTTCAGAGCATTAAAGGAGAACCACGTTTTGATCATCCTGTTCCCCTGGACTCTGATGGCTCAAATAATCCATGTACATATTCTTGTCATTCATCTTATTTGCATAGCAAGCCTCCAGGGGGTAGAGAGGAGTATTCATTCCCCCATTACTCTTCCCCAAACCCATATTTCTCTTTAGACATGTGTAATCATCTGTCGATTGACCATGTCACTCCCATTGGATTCCTTCATGCCGACCCCATCTTCCTCACCCAGGGTAATGGAATCCGAATTCACATCATCCTCTAGATGGTCTTCGAACCTATTACTAAAGGGAACTGAGGTTCAAATGAAGTCTGGACCCCTTCCCTCACGCACCATTTGTAAATCCCATCTAGGTATATAACCAATGCCACCCAAATCAATGTTCTATGACCCCAAGACAGCCCCCATCCAGTGACATCCTACCAATGTTTTCAGCATGGCTGGGCTATAAGAAGCCACACCCCATAAAGTAAGGATGTTTGTTAGTGCCCTATAAAACCACACCCTGGTTTGCATAAGTTGTTTGCACCATAGGGTCTTCCTCATTGATTTCAGATTGAGAATCACCTGCAAGGCTACACTGACCTATCCTATCCACTACATTAACAATCGACACTATGGATGGCATGCTCACTCCATTAAGATCACCTAAAATTCAACAAAAGACGTCATGGACTTTCAGTCCAGGAGGCAGTGAAAGTGGTAGTGTCGACCTCACCTAGTTGGATACACATGAGATCAATGGAACTGTGCCAACTGAATTTCAACTAGTATCATGTTCATCCTGGACCAGACAATCATTTTGGACAACCCGAACTGTGCCTGGGAAATCACTTCCTTAAGAGGATCTATTGTCGAGTTACCCACCTAGTCCTTCAACCAACACATTCTATTCCACATTATTCTCAGAATTACTATGATCATCGTTTCTCACATTCTTCTGAAAGCAAGTATTCTTTTCCCCCCTCTTACAGTTATCCAGCGAATGACCCAACCATTTTTAAGCATGACAAAAATAGACCCACGATTCATAGAAAAGTGATTGTTTACACTTGAAATATTCACCTACAATTATAAAAATGAAGTCCAAAGGAACCCTTGATGCGTCAACCTCCACACACACTCGAGGGTTAACCAGATGATAGACATCATTGGTCCTGCTATCAAAACACATGTATCTTCCCAAGAGGTTGCCAAGAATTTTGAAAATCGATGGATTTCGAAACGGTAAAGGGAGATTCCGAAAACTTACCCAATCCACCATTGAGGATGAATAATGCTTCATATGGAAATTATACGACCCTGAATACATATTAAAGCAGAAGACATTGCAGTTGCGGGGAGCTCTCGACCAGGCCTTTATCAAGTCTTCCTCCGAAGCAAAGCGTATCAAAATATTCCAATTATCCAACAAACCTACAGTTTCCCTTTCATGAAAATCCACGGAACCGAACACAAATCTATCAAAAAGATCGACCGAGGGTCCTCTCTTCAAAAATCGAGCAACCAAAGTCAGACTATGGAGAGCCAAAGCTTAATTAAACATTGCCGACCAAAATTGGAAGATTAGGTCCTCCATCGTGTAGATCTGGAACCTTAGGGCTCAAGAATCTTTGAGGGAATAGAGGAAGGATGTTCAGATTGGATAATGAGAGAAATAGTTGAAAATACAAAGAATTTCATAAAAAATGTTGATGAAAAATAATTTATAAGCTTCCAAATCCACCTACTTGAATCATAAAAATGTTTCAAGTACGTACCTTTGAAAGCCTATAAAATATAAACTATAGGACCAATATAAATGAAAAATAAAACATGGATTAAACATATAATAAATTATTTATTTAGTTAATTAATATTATTAATAATCAATTTTATAATAATTATTTAATTAATTAGTAAATATCAATATTTAATTATATAATAATTAACTAATTAATTAGTAATACAATTATTAAGTATATAATAGTTAATTAGTTAATCAGTAATATAATTATAAATTATATTTATTCATTAAAATTAATAATTAGTAATTATTAAAAATTATTATCTAATAATTAATTAGATAATTGGTTATATAATTTTAAATTATAATATAGTTAATTAGTTAATTAGTAATATAATTATAAATTATAATTATTCACTATAATTATTAATTGTTAATTATTAATTATTAATTATCTAATTACTAATACAATTATTAATTATATAATTACTAATTGTATTATAATTAGTTAGTTAATAAGTAATTATAAATATTTAAATATATAATATTTAATTAGATAATTAGTAATATAATTAGGTTATTAGTAATATAATTATTAATTAACTAATTAATAATTTGTTAAACAGTAATATAATTTTTAATTATATATTAATTAATTAGTTAAATAGTAATATAATTATTCATTATATAATTTGTAATTATTTAATTAGTAATTATTAATCATTAAATATATAATAATTAATTATATATTTAGTAATATAATTATTAATTATATAATAGTTAATTAGTTAATTTTTTTAGAAATATAGAGCCGATAACATTTTCATAATTAGTTAATTAGTAATATAATTATAAATTATAATTATTCATTGTAATTATTATTTAGTATTTATTAAAAAAACATTATATAATAATTAATTAGTTAATCAATAATATAATTATTCATTATAATTATTCATTCTAATTATTCATTAAAATTATTCATTATAATTATTAATTACTAATTAGTTAATGAATAATATAATTATTAATTATAAAACTATTAACTGTATAATTATTAGTTAGTTAATTAGTAATAATTAATTATTAAATATATAGTAATTAATTAGTTATTTAATAATTTAATTAGTTAATTAGTAATATATTTATTAATTTATTAATAATTAATTAGTTAATTTTTAATATAAATATTATTTATATAATTTTTAATTAGTTAATTTGTAATTATTAACCATTAATTATATAATAATTAATTAGTCAATTAGTAATATAATTATTAAATATATTATAGTTAATTAATTAATTTATTGAGAAAGATAAAGCTAAGGTCATTTTTATAAAAAGTTAATTAGTAATATAATTATAAATTTTACTTATTCAATATAATTAGTAATTATTATTTATAAAAAAATTATTATATACATATTAATTAGTTAATTAGTAATATAATTATTAATTATATAATAGTAAATTAGTTAATTAGCAATATAATTATAAATTATAATTGTTCATTATAATTATTCAGTATAATTATTTGATATTAATTAGTAATTATTATTAGCAAAATACTAATATAATTATTATTTATATAACTATTTATTGAAAATTAATTATTTAGTTAATTAGTAATTGTTAATAATTAATTATATAATAATTAATTATTTATTTATTAATATAATTAGTTAATTAGTAATATAATTATTAATTAATTAATAATTAAATAGTTTGTTAATAATATAATTATTAATTATAAAATAATTAATTAGTTAATTTGTAATATGATTGTAAATTATATAATTTTTAATTAGTTAATTAGTAATTATAAACCATTTACTATATAATAAATAATTTGTTAATTAGTTATATAATTACTAATTATATAATAGTTAATTTGTTAATTTTTTGAGAAATATAGAGCCGATGCCCTTTTAATAATTAGTTAACTAGTAATATATTTATAAATTATAATCATTTATTATAATTATTAATTTGTATTTATTAAAAATTAATTTATAATAACTAATTACTGAATTGGTAATATAATTATAAATTATGTAATGGTTAATTAGTTAATTAATAATATAATCAATGATTATAATTATAACGTAGTAATTATTAAAAATTAAAATATATTAATTAAATAGTTGATTAGAAATATAATTATTCTTTATAACTATTCTTTATAACTATTCATTATAATTATTCTTTTTAATTATTAATTATTAATTATTAATTAGTTAATTGGTAATATAATTATTAATTATATAACTATTAATTTTATAATAATTAGATTATTAATTAGAAATTATGAATAATTAATTATTCAAAAATTAATTAGCTAATTTGTAATATAATTAGTTAATTAGTAATATAATTATTAATTACTTAATAATTAATTAGTTACTTCGTTATAAAATTATTATTTATTTAATATTTAACTAGTTAATTAGTAATATAATTATTATTTGTATAATTTTTAATTAGTTAATTAGTAATTAGTAATCTTTCATTATATAATAAATAATAATTTAATTAGTTATATAATTATTAAATATATAATAGTTAATTAGAAACTTTTTTGAGAAAGATAGATCCGGGGAACTTTTTATAATTAGTTAATTAGTATTATAATTATAAATTATAAGTAATAATTATAATTTTTAATTAGTATTTATTAAAAAATATTATATAATCATTAATTAGTTAATTAGTAATATAATTATTAATTATATAATAGTTAACTAGTTAATTAGTAATATAATAATAAATTATAATTTTTCATTATAATTATTAAATTGTAATTATTAAAAGTCATTATATTACTAATTAATAATTAAATTATTATATAATAATTATTGATAATTATTGATTAATTAATTAATTAATATATAATTAATTATTAATAATATTAATTAAATAATTAAATAATGTATTATATGTTTAATCCATGTTTCCTGTTTCATTTATATTTGTCATGTAGTTTATATTTTATAGGCTTTCAAAGGTATATACATGAAACATTTTTAAATTTCAAGTAAGTGTCTTTGAAAGGTTATAAATTATTTTTCATCAACATTTTTAAAAATCTATATTTATTTTAAACTATTTATTATATCTTCAATCCATGTTTTATGTTTCATTTATACAATTCTTATACTTTATATTTTATAGGCTTTCAAATTCACGTGCTTGAAACATTTTTTAGTTTTATGTAGGTGTCTTTGAAAACTTATAAATTATCTCACAAGTGAAAAGTGAATAATCATTGAGGAGTACTTATAAGTATGAATGATGATGCGTGGAGTCCTATATCATGATCCAATACATTTTTAAAAGTTTAAATCTCATGAGATATATATACACATGTACAATATGTTTGTTCACAAGTGTGGGTATAAGTGTGAGACTCGCGAAGGTGATGTATTCAGGGGAAAAATTAAATTATCACACAATCATGGGTACTAGTGTGTGACTCATGAAAGTAATGATTCAATATGAAAATTTTTATTCTATAGTTGAGGGATGTTTTGAATTCGGATCTTATTCTTTCATGATTCATGTTTTATAATAAATTATATTAATCCATATTCTGATTACTATTTTTCCTTGTTGATAATTTTTGGATTGTAATTCTTATGTTATTTCATTTTATATTCACTTATCTCTTATGATTACTATTCATTTTCATATGATATTTCTCCCATGATTATGTCATGTCATTTTCTAAAATACTTGATCACATGTTCATGTATTTATTTTTCCCTAATAGAGCATTTGAGTTCACCTATTTTTATTGTTTTAACTCCCTAGTATATGAATATGGGTATTACATGTAAAAATTTTATAAGTGGGTTTATATTTGAGAAATTATGAAGAAATGTTGATGAGTATTGTAAAATATTTATTTATGTAGGTAATAATTCGAGAAAATAAATATGTTGTTCTCTAATTTGTGAAACCATTTTGATATGAATGTTTATTCATATGAAAAAAAAGATATAAATGTTTTTATTTATATTGGGTTACCAAAGTTGGTATCAAAGTTTGTTTTAGTTATTTTTAGGATTAATTAAGAAAACATTAGTTTATACCATATAAATAAGTCTAAGGGGTGATTCTAAGTATATAATAACATTCCAAATTTTTTGTAATGTATATATTTTGTGTTTATAATTGAAATAATTTATAACTTTGGATTCAAAAAATGGATGTGTTCTCTGGAAAATAAGTATAAAGGGGTGATAACCATGAAATGTGATTTTTCGGTATTAACTAAATTGTCACCTAGGGAACAAAAAGGGTTAATTTCATAACTAGTTTGAAACTCTTGGGGGATATGAATCGGGTAAATCACATTCCCTTTATAAATCATTATATTGGATTTGAATATTTTTATGTTTGAGAAATGAATTGTAAATTACTATTGATAACCTGGATTGAAGACTTGAGAGTTATTGGTTATGGTATTGAAATATTTTATGAGTTATTTCATATAATATCATAGTTTTCCATTAGTATATTTACTAAATCAGATCAATAAACATTATTTATTATTAAAAAAATTTCTAGTAAAGATTAATCACCACATCAGCAAATTGATATTGAAAAATCTAGGAAAATATCTGCCGGAACAATGATCATTCAAATGATATATAAATATTAATTAATAGACATTTATGGGAGGATACATACAATAAATATAATTCTTATTACTTTTGTTGTATTTGATAAAATAAGGGGTATGAATTGGATTTCCAAATATAAAGAACATATCAATTCTCATGGAAAAGTTATCTCATTTCTTACCATGATGCATCATGTTATCATCTATCAATATAGGAATAATCATGAACATAAATTGGATGAAAATTATTTAATATTAATCCTAATATCCAAAACAATTGATTTATAACTCAAATTATTATGTATATGCCAACATTGAATATATAAAAATTATATGAGAATATTCGGATGTATTTATTAATAATCTTCATACTATTCCCAAAATCACGAGGTTGAGTTTTTGATTCAACTCATTCCTAGATCCATTTCTATCTCATATAATCTTTATAAAGTGACCCCAATTAAATTTGAGTAATTTTAGAATAATATTGAAGAGAATTAAAATAATGGGTTGGAAATCTTGGTCATATCTCTATGGGATTAACACTTTATATTTTTATAAATTAGGGATGAATCAATGAATTTTTAAATGATTATATGGATCTTAATAAATCATGAAAAATTAAAAGTATCATTTACCCCATATCAATGATCTATTTTACCTTTGATTTTTAAGACACTATTTAGGGGTACAAATATAAGATATTTCCAAAATAGCCTTACACACAAGGTATGGAAACTATGAATTTATAGATATTCTATTAATATCTATGAATTACATTACTATCATTATAGATTTGAGGAATCAGGTCTTTAAAAATTATCTTGAAATATTTTTGGATGTTTCTTAGATGAAATTCTAATATATTCTAACAGAATGGAAGAGATTGAAGATCATTTTTAGATTTTGTTAATCACCTTAAAAAAGGAGAAACTATATGAAAAATTTAGCATATGACAACCCTGGTTTTTATTAGAAACTTAAACATGATTTATTACGTAAAACATCACTCGATACAACAAATAATATCGAGAGGTTTATTGTATTTGGGGCTTAAGATCATTACATAAAAACTTAAAACATGAAATACAACATCTTTATTGAAATATTCCTTTACATGACCTCTACATTCCCTCATACTTTGAATTGCATGGGATAACCTGAGGACGTGCATAAGGAAAGGGTGAGCTATAAAGCCCAGTAAAGGAATACACTTGGAATAACATGAGGAGTACAATAAATGTTAGACATTAATCATATCAATAGAGACCAATATAAACATGAACATAAAGGAATGATAAAGCATGATAATCATAACATGGAAATGTGGCAACAACACTTAACATGGAATTAGCATGAGCTAGGGCTCATTGCACATGGTGCATGAGTGAATCATCATTGCACATGAAGCACGATTTAACCCTAGTTTCACTTGAATTAGCATTATTAAATAGTCATTTAACATGAAATATAATTATACTGTACTTTACCCAATGTGTTGGAGTGCTATAAGGGCACACCCTTCTTAAACATTTCATTTCATGCATATGTGTGCCACATGGATCATAAAACATGGATTCATAGAACATAATAATTTATTCCCTGACAAAGGAATGTGGAAGGAAACTTTATAACCAATAATTAAATTGTGCATGAAGGTGAATACCCTTGATGGAGAAATGGGCATTATATTCCCTACACAATGGCATTAGCTTAGAAAATTGGTGCAATTTCAGCAGCGTAACAGAGTGATATAAGAATTCATAAAAATGGTTGATGAGAGAGAAAGGGGTGTCCCATTATATCTACATGAAATGGACAGTAAGGGGGTTCTATAGATACATGCCCCAACAATTTTAAGGGAAGTTAGATTCAAGATACAATAGTATTCCTTGAATGTAAATGAGGAGACAGAAGTTCCATTCGGAATTTCGGCATAGTAACGGGTGTACATGGGAGGCATTTAATGAGCGAGAAAGGGATATACCATCATTCAAAAAGTAATAGGGCAGTACAGTGTAGGTGAAAAACCATACCCCGTCTTTTATAATTGAAATTAAAAGGGCATAACAATATTAAGAAAATTAGACAAAAAGTGAATGGAAGAAAAACCCTTACATGGAAGTGTGCATCCAATGCCTTGAGAGAGGCTTGAGAGAGGATTTTTGGGATCTTGGGGAACCATGGGAGGATACTAGAGAGAGTAGGGAAGAGGTTGGATGAACTTCAAAGGCTTTGAGTGAGGAGGAAGTGGGATCTTGGGTGGGTTTATATAGGAAAGGTGAAGGAATTCTTTATTATTTAGGTTTGGGACCCCTCATGTTAAATTAATCCAAATCACATACCATCCAATGGTTTTTCCCATGGGTTTTGGAAAATGGAAGAGGGAAACAATATTTTATAAGGCCAAAGTCCGAAATGTTTTAAATAATTGGGTTGCTTATGTGGAGGTGAGTCACACTCCCATGGAATATAATTAAAAAGACAAGATGTTTAATAAGTCTTGAGGGGTCCATTAATGCTTTGTAAAATAAGTCAAACAAACCAAAAATTACATTATTTTAATGGAAAAACATATATTAGCCGAACATACAGATTATTGTATTTTATTACATCACTATTAGGTCATTATGATGTCATAAAACAAATTATATATTTAAACAGTATTTAAATTTTATCCAAAATTATGACAGTCTCAGAAAATTATGAAAAAAGCACCTTTGGATAATTTTGATGTCCTGATTCCAAAAATAACATTTATTTTATCTAAATAATTTTCTAAATATGTTAATTTTAACGTTTGAAATAATAATCGACATTTATCGAAAATTCACGGGGTTTGACCAAAATGGCTTTCAAACCTCAATAAAAATTACAATTGAATTCATAAAATTATAAGATCATTTATATTGAATAAAAATTAATTTAATAATAATAATAATAATATACTAATTTATTATTTAATTCAAAAATTTCATAATTTAATAAAAATGAATTCTCAATTAAATAATAACTAAAAACACTATTTTTGACTTTAAAAAATATTTACAATGTATCAATGATGACAAGAAAGTATATTCATTACTATATAAAAAAAATAATGTACATGAACATAGTACTATCTATTTTTTACATAACCCCGTAAAACAACTGCATAATACCTAAGGGTATTGTGTGTGATGGTGACAACCTCTTGGGGGGCTTGGATAACATTTCTCGTGTGTTAATCTCTATCAACTTTCAATTTTCCTGTAGACGGTCCTGTTCGAGCATGAAATGATGAACCTCAGCTTGGGCTTGGTAAAGAGAAAATCCCAAAGACTCCACCTCTTTTCCATGCTTTGAAAAATCGGCTTTGTATGGAGCAATTCTACTGGATGAGGCCATCGCTTACATTTTCTGAGTAAATTGGTGTTGTTATAGCCATATATTTATACTAATCATGTGATCACTGTTCAACGGCTATAAAAGCAACGATCACAATTCATAACATAAAACCAATGAAGTTGAAATTTAATATAATCATTTTACATAAAGATACATTTAATTAGATCAATAGGGATTTCCATTAATGAATCTTTGGGCCATTATTTTATTCCCCCCTTAAGAAATTTCGCCCTCAAAATTTCCTTTTCCCACAATGAATCAGATGTGGCAAAGTCAGCTTAATCATTACCTCTGATTCCCTAGTTGCTTCTTCAAACTTGTGGTTTCGCCACAACACCTTGACGAGGCGAATTGTCTAATTTCATAGAAATATTTCTCTACGATCTAAGATCACCACTGGTTTCTCATCATAAGAAAGATTATCCCCCAACTGTACCACCTTAGAAGAGAGTACATGTGAAGGGTCTAGTATGTACTTCCTTAAGAGGGATACATGAAAAACATCATGTACTTTGGCCATGGTAGGTGGAAGTGTTAGTCTATAGGCCACAACCCTGACACGATCAAGAATCTCGAAGGTGTCGATGTACATTGGACTTAACTTCCCTTTCTTTCCAAACCTCATGACCTTCTTCCAAGGAGATATGCGTAGAAAAGCTATGTCTCCAACTTTAAATTCATGGTCTCATCAACGATTATCTGCATAACTCTTCTGTTGACTCTGGGATGCCCTGATATTCTGTTGAATGTTTTTCACCTTCTCCACCATTTCCTCAACAATTTCTGGTCCAAGCATCTTATGTTCACTAACGTCCTCCCAACATTCTAGTGTTCTGCACCTTTTCCCATACAGGGCATCATAAGGTGCCATTTGGATGCTCAAGTGGAAACTGTTATTATAACAGAACTCAACCAGAGGAATATATTGATCCCATCCTCATTTAAAGTCCATTGAGCATGATCTCAACATATCCTCAAGTGTTTGGATAGTCCGCTCATATTGTCTATCAGTTTGAAGATGATAGGCCCTACTAAAGTTCAGTTCAGTATTTAGAGCTTTTTGAAGACTCTTCCAAAACATAGAGGTGAATCTTGGATCTCGGTCAGACACAATAGATATTGGAACTCCATGAACCCTTACCACTTCCCTGATATATATCCGTGCCAGTTGATCCAATAAGAAATCCTCCTGAATAGCAATGAAGTGTGCAGTCTTTGTACGAAGATCCACAACAACCCAGATTGCATTGTTTCCTTTGGATGTCCTTGGATGTCTGGGGACAAATTACATGGTGATGTTCCCCCATTTCCATTTTGGTATGGGCAATGGTTGCATCATCTACTTAGACTTCTACCTCTCTACCTTCACTTGCTAACACACCAGGCACATTGATGTATATTCAGAGATCTCCTTCTTCATATTATCCCATGGAATGTTTTCTTGGAGATCATGATACATCTGTGTGCTCCATAGGTGAATAGTGAAATTTGAACTGTGTGCATCACCCAAAAGTTCCTTCTTCAGCTCCAGACTTGATGGGACATATACTCTTTTCCCAAACCACACAATTCCTTCTTCATTAACATTAAACATAGAGGATTTCCCTTTTTTGATAGCTTCCACTTTTTCTAGAATTCCCACATCATCATTTGGAGCATCCTTTAACCTTTACAAAAGAGATGGTTGATCAATAATTTGTGAAAGGATTGATGATGTTCCCTTCTTTATGATTCCCAGGTCCATATTTATTTAGTCTAAGAAGATTTTATCCGTCTGAATTCTCATCATTGATAGAATCACTGGGTCCTTTCTACTTGCGGAATCATCCACCTTGTTCGCTTTCCCAGGGTGGTAATGTATTGAACAATTATAATCCTTGATGATCTCTATCCATCTTATCTGGCTCATATTAAGCTCGTTCTATGTGAATATATATTTAAGACTCTTGTGGTCAGTATATATCTCACATTTCTCCCCATAGAGATAATGACGCCATATTTTCATGGCAAAGATCACCACCGCAAACTTCAGATCATGCATTGGATAGTTTCACTCATGGATTTTGAACTGCCTTGTGTCATAGGATATCACTTTATCATTATACATCATCACACAACATATTTCATTCTTCAAATCAATCCAGAATACCACAATAAGTTCCCCACATGTGGGTAAAGTGAGAATGGGTGCAGTGATAAGCCTCCTTTTTAACTCATTGATGATTTCTTCACATTCATCACTCCAAGAAAACTTTACTCCCTTTCGAGTTATCTTGGTAAAAGGGTTGTAAAATCATGATAAACTTCTCAAAAATCGTTGATAATATCCTGCTAACCCCAAGAAGCTACGGATATCCGTTACCGATGTTGGCCTTGGCCATCCCTCAATTGCATCTTTTTTTGGAGGGATCCACACATATCCCATTTCTTGTGATGATATGGCCCAATAAAGAGACCTCATTCAACCAAAACTCACACTTTATGTACTTTTCATAGATATTATCCTTGCACAAAGTCTCTAGTACATTTCTTAAATGCTCTTCATGATCCTCCTTGGTTTTGGAGTATATTAGAATATCATCTATAAGGACTACCACAAATTTTTCTAGGTGATATCTAAAGACTCTATTCATCAATTCCATGAATATTTATGGATCATTAGTGAGTCCTAAATGCATTACAATGAATTCATAGTGCCCGTATCTTGTGCGAAAAGCAGTCTTGGGGATATCTTCCTTCTTCACCCTTACTTGATAATATCCTGACCACAAGTCCACCTTAGAGAAGTATTGTTCCCCACGCATATGATTGAACAAGGAATCAATTCTTGGGAGAGGATACTTATTCTTTATCATGATTTTGTTTATCTCATGATAATCGATGCAAAGGTGCATTGACCCATCCTTTTTCTTGACGAAGAGGACTGGTGCACCCCATGGTGAAGCACTTGGGTGTATAAACCCTTTATCCAGATTCTCCTATAGTTGTTTCTTTAGCTCTTCATGCTCCACAAAAACCATTAAATATTTAGTCTTGGATATTATTAGAGCCCCTGGTATAAGTTCAATTTAGAATTCAATATCTCTTCTAGGAGGAAGACCAGGAAGTTCCTCGGGAAGCACTTCAGTGAATTCACTCACAATAGTCTTGTCTCCAAGTATGGTTGCTCCCTTGGTCTCAATCATCTGAGAGAGATACGCATGATAATATGGCATTAATATCCATGCTTGAGATGATGGATCTAAAGAAGATTCATCTTCATCTTTTCAAATGTAATGAATCGGTGGTCGATACTCCCAATGGAGAGTGATTTCCCTCTCACGTCAATTTATGTTGGCTCTTTATAACGAAAAACCAATCCATGACAAACATTTCTTCAAATTCCAGCAGAGGGAGTATGAAGAGGTTTTCCAAGAAGTTTAAACAACCTATTATAATAGGGGAGGACTTATATTCATGGGATGCAATGATTGACCCATTTTTTGTACTCACTGACATCTTCACATCCATGATTTGTGGTGCTACTGGGATTGTTCTACTAAACTTTTGAGATATAGAATAATACATAGAACCTGAATCAAAAAGTATGTTTTCTATTCTTGAATTAATAACTAGAGTACCTATCACCAATTCATTTTCGGGGTTAACTTCAGCATAAGTGATGGAAAAATCTTTTCCTTGCTGCCTTGGAGGTTGTTGGTTGCCTCTGAAAACCCATGGATTAGGGCACTGATTTGCAAAATGCCTTGGTTATTTCCATATGTAGCAATGAAAAAGGCGTTGATGTTTGAACGGAGCATTCCTCTCCTCTGTCGCAGCCATGGGTCTTTCTAACCAATAGTTAATAGCTAGGTGCCCTTCTCTTCCACACCTGAATCATTTCTTTGTCCCCTTAAAGCAATTTCCAGGGTGCTTCTTTCCGCACGTTTTGCAAGTGGGATGATGGATCTTCATAGCACCGTTGTATTTATCCTTTGAACTAGCATAATTTAAGTCCACCTTACACTTCTTATGCCCATGATACCTCTGTGATTCTCCGATATCCATTTTGACCTTGAGGACACATCAGAAAATTTATTCATAGCTGTCAATGACACAGATTGCTAATGCTTTCCGTAGGCTACGCTTCAGCCCACCAAAGAAGCAGTCAACCTTACATTCGAGGGTAATGACTATGCCAGGAGCATATCGTACAAGACTTGCGAAGTTTTCCTTGTATGATCAAACCGATTCTTCTTCTTTTTTCTTAAGGGAAAGGATGTCCCTTTCCATCTTAAGCCGGAGGGTTCATGGAAAATATTTATCAAAAAACATATTCTGGAAATCCTTCAATTACAACTCCTTGATCTACTCCTTAGGGTTTGTATTTTTGGTCAATGTCTACCATTGATCAGCTTCACCCTCTATACGATAAGATTCCAGGATAACATTCTATTGTACATAACATTGAAGGATGGAGAAGATCATTTCAATGGAGTTGATCCATTGTTCTGCGATTGTGGGATCAGATGATCCACTAAATGTAGGAGGCCTTTATCTCATGAATCTCTAGATAGTGACATGTCTTCTCTCAGGGGAGGTTGAACATTCCTCTTGACGCATTTTTCTATTCAAAGCTTGAGTTAGGTGAGAGAGATGTGTGACAATGTTCGTGATTCCCGTTCCCATTGGATTGGGCATCTCATTAGTACAATCATCACACTGATCTTCACATCGGTTGTTAGCTCGAGTCCTCCTATTACAGGCCATTGGCTGGAATAAAAGGAGAGTTAGGGGTAACACATAAATGCTAATCCAATGAAAAAAGTTTATGCATTATAAATAAACATTTATTTCAATAACTCATGAGTCTATAGGCTTCAATATAGGTTTTTCATGATCTACATTCTAACACATATTCTTAGGGGAATTTTTTTAAATTCCTTTAATAAGGGTTCATACTATGCTTGTGAATTTACCAAATAATATCCCCCTAGAGTGCCATGTCCAAGAGTGCAGCAAGGCCCATTTTCGTGCACCATTTCCCATTCAAGACTAGCTCAAAGCAGTGTTTTCGGGTTTTACCCCTACGATACATCTGTGCCAGAGCCACCTCTACCTGCTCGTATCCCGACAGGGATGTATTTGCTTGATAACCCACTTACTCAATACTCACCAAAACATAGGGACGTTTTTATTGTACTTAGTCTTGTATTTATGGCATTACTAGAGTTTTCTAATCCTAATACCAAAAATAACTAAACCTATCCTCTGATACCAACGAGGAAAACCCTGCTTTTTATTACAAACTTAAACATGATTTATTACATAAAACATCACATGATAAAACAAAGAAGATCAATAGGTTTAGTGTCTTTGGGTCTTAAGATCATTACATAAAACCTTACAACATTAAATTCAACATCTTTATTGAAAACATCATTTACATGACAACTACATTCCATCGTACTTAGCATTGCATGGGATAACCTGAGGACATGCATAAGAAAAGGGTGAGCTATAAAGCCTAGTAAGGGAATACACATGGAATAACATGAGGAGTACAGTACATGTTAGACATTAGGCTTATCAATAGATAACAAGAGAAACATGAACATAAATGAATGATAAACCATGATAATCATAACATGGAAATGTGGAAACAACACTTAACAAGGAATTAGCATGAGCCAAGGCTCATTGCACATGGAGCATGAGTAAATCCGAATTGCACATGAAGCACAATTAAACCCACATTTTACATGAATTAGAATGATCCAAAACTCATTGCACATGATGTATCATGATACTATACTTTACCCAATTCATTAGAGTGCTATAAGGGCGCACCTTTCTTAAACATTTCATTTCATGCATAAGTGTGCCACATGGATCATAAAACATAGATTAATAAAACATAATAATTTATTCCCCGACAAAGGAATATGGAATGAAAATTTATAATGAATAATTAAAATGTGCATGAAGGTGAATACACTTGGTGGAGAAATGGGCATGGTATTCACTAAACAATGGCATTGGATTAGAAAATTGGTGGAATTTCGGCAGCGTAACGACGTGATATAAGAATTCATAAAAATGGTTGATGAGAGAGAAAGGGGTGTCTCATAATATATACATGAAATGTAAAGGATGGGGGTCATATAGATACATGTCCCAACAATTTTAATTTAATTTATATTCATGATACAAAATTATTTCTTAAATGTTAATGAGGAGAGAGAAGTACCTTTTGGAATTTCGGCATAGTAACGGGTGTACATGGGAGGCATTTAATGACAGAGAAAGGGGTTTCCCATCATTCAAAAAATAAGAGGGAAGTATGGGGGAGGTGTAAAACCATACCCCAACATTTATAATTGAAATTAAAAGGGCATAAAAATATTAAAAAAATTGGACAAAAAGTGAAACAAAGAAAAACCCTTACTTGGAAGTGTTCTTACAAAGGCTTGAGAGAGGATTGAGAGAGGCTTCTTGGGAGCTTGGGACACCTTGGGAGGATTCTTGAGAGAGTAGAGATGAGGTTGGACGAACTTAAAGGGCTTTGAGTGAGGAAGAAGTGGGATCTTTGGCGGGTTTATATAGGAAAGGTAAGAAACTTATTTATTATTTAGGTTTGGGACCCCTTATATTAAATTAATCCAAACCACAAACCATACCATGGTTTTTACCCATGTTTTTTGGAAAAAGGAAGAGGAAAACAATATTTTTTGAGGCCAACATCCGAAATTCTTAAAATAACGTGGTTGCTTATGTGGAGGTGAGTCACACTCCCATGGAAAATAATTTAAAATGACATGATGTTTAATAAGTCTTGAGGGGTCCAATAATGCCTTGTAAAATAAGTCAAACATACCCAAAATCACATTATTTAAATGGAAAAACATATATTGTCCGAACATAAATCTTATAGTATTCTATTACATCACTATTGGGTCATTATGATGTCATAAAACACATTATATATTTAAACAATATTTAATTTTTAGCCAAAATTTTTACTATCTCAGAAAATTATGAAAAATTCACTGTTGGATAATTTCAATGATTTGATTCTAGAAATAACATTTATTTTATCTAAATACTTTTTTAACTATTTTATTTTTCACTTTTAAAATAAAAACCAAAATTTATCGAAAATTCACAGGTTTTGACAAAAATGGCTTCTAAACGTTAATAAAAAATTACATTTTCATTCATAAAAGTATAATATCATATATATATTTAATTAAAATTAATTTAATAATAATAAAAATATTTTATTAAAATATTATTTATTTTTAAAATCACATAATTTAATAAAAAATAATTCTTAATAAAATAATAACTAAAAACACTATTTGTACTATAAAAACTATTTACAATGTATCAATGATGACAAGAAAGTATATTCATTATTATATACAAAAAAAATAATGTACATGAACATAGTAATATATATTTGTTACATAACCCCTTAAAACATCTGCATAATACCTAAGGGTAAGGTGTGCGATGGTGACATACTCTTGGGGGGGGGCTTGGATAACATTGCTCAAGTGGTAATCTCTATTAACATCTACTTTTCCTGTAGACCGTCCTGTTCGAGCATGGCATGATAAAGATTAGCTTGGGATTGGTCAAGAGTGAAGCCCAAAGACACCACCTCTTTACCATGTTCCAACGAATGGGCTTCGTATGAAGCAATTCTACTGGATGAGTCCATCGATTCCTTTGTTTGAGTAAATTGGGTTCGTTAAAGCCCTATATTTATACAAATCATGTGATCACTGTTCAACGACCATAAAAGAAACGGTCACAATTCATAACATAAAACCAAAGAAGTTGACATTTTATATAAACCTTTTACATAAAGAGACATTTAATTAGATCAAGAGGGATTTCCATTCATGAATCTTTGGGTCGTTACGTAGCATGTGTGAATTCTACCTACATAATGTCTCATTATTTTTCCATTTAATCACTAGCACAAGAATATCAGTAAATCCATTTTAGATGGAAATAATTGATCAATGTCTATGTCACATGGGAGTAATCAAGATCCATTGTTTTTAAATTTTATATATATATTATAGATTATTTTTTATGTAATTTTTCATGTGTATAAAATCCACTGACCAAGTTAATAGGGAAGGGAGTTAAGTTCATTTTATATTGGAATTGGAAGAAATTTTGAAGGATCTAATGTAATAGGTAGGTAACTACACCTATACATACATTAACTTGCAATGTTGAATGGTTAAAACTATAGAGTGATGCTTGATAATGAAATTTTCTTACATCATCATGTTAAATTATATGGTAATTTATTATGCCTCTTGCAAATTAAGGACTCATGAAAAAAACTACTCTATTTATGATTTTGAGTAGGTAGTATTGATTGTTTTAGAATGATTTATAAATAATATTTCTATGGTGAAAAGTATGAAATATATTTAGAACATAATATCTTGAAATATATATTCACACAAAATGGGAATAATATGTTCTTAATGATATGGTTGGAATTTATAAAATATTATGATTACACAACACATTACTACATAGGGATGTAAAAGATGGTGGTTGATTATTTTAGTGGGATACTATATCATTGATAAGGATTGAAAAAGAATAAATAATCATTTATTTTTAGAGGATGAATCATTAATTCATAATTGTGTGAGAGAAATGATATTTTTACCAATTTAATAATCAAACTTCTATCCATATGAAGATCAATGAAGTCTAGAAGGATGATTTAGAGCAACATAATTGGTAGAAAAATTTATGGTGTTCAAATTTGATAAATATATAGTTATAATATATTGTACCAAAATATGTGTCCCATCAAATCTGGAATAGAATATTGAATTTTTGATGATTCACATAGCACATCCTTACCTATAGATCTTGGATATATGAAGATGTTTATATAAATAAAACCAATCTTCTAGTGTGATTGAATGAAGAGGAAAATTATAGAATATCTATCATGATGCATGGTAGGCTAGGCAGTTAAGGCTGAATGATAAATTTTTAAGGGTTTTCTAAAACCACAATCCATACCACTATGTAAATGATAAATAATCACCATGGATTTTATCACAGAACTCCCTAAAACTTTTAATGGTTATTATGTTTTATGTATTGTAGTTAATCACATTAAAAATTTAACACATTTTATTTTCATAAAAGAATATTTAACTCTTGAACAACCAACCGTGATTCATATAAGTGATATGATAAAGCTTCATCGAGTTACAATATACATTGTATATAATTGAGATCCATGGATTAACTCGTGGATCGAAATAATTTTTTAGAATGTATTAGATAAAGATCTAGGTTTCATAACTACTTATCATCCTTAGATAGATGGTCAATTTGAGACCCATCAATCTCTAGAAGATATATTCAGATCTTGTTCAATGGATTTACAAGGATGTTAAGATCAAAAAATAACTTTTTAGGTCAATCATATAAAAATAGTGTCCATTATAGCATTAAGATGACACCATATGAGAATATTTATAGGAAGAGGTGTATGAATCTAATAAGTAGGGATGACATTAGAGAGATGAAGCTCATAGGACTTGGAATTATCCATTAAATGATGCAGAAGATTAAAAATTATTTAACAACATATGAAAGTGGTATAATGTTGAAAAATAATTATAACTGTAATAATTGATGAGATATTGATTTTGTAGTTAGTTTCAAGGTTTTACATTGAATATCTAATTGGATGCGGGATATATGATTTGGGAATAATGGGATGTTGATCCTCATATACACCGGTACCTTCATGATACATGATTGGGTTGGGGTCATAACATATTTTTTATTGATCCATCTACATATCTCTCATCTGAATTATGTGTTTCATTTTCCTCTTATGAGAAAGTACATACCATATCAATAATATTTAATATGGACATAAGTTGTACAATTGGAACACAACCAATCATATAAATAAAAACATATGTAATTCTTCAACAGAAGAGACATTATTTTGAAGAATGTGATCACTCATCAAGTCAACATTTTTTGGAAGAATAGATTTTTTAGGAGCCTACATGGAAACCAATGGATGAAATGTGAAAAGATTAACCTCATTTTTTTCATTGGAGAAATAAAATTTCATGGACAAAACCCTTTTGGTGAAGAATGTAATGAATCATGATTTTATTGAAATATTCCTCTTTAAGTAAAAAAATTATGTTCGATAGATTTTTCCACTTGAAATATCTAATATTAATGAACTATGATACATTTTAGTAAAGTTGACATTAACCACGGTAAGATACACATTAAATAATCATGTATAATAGTGGTAACAATATTATAAAATAAATTCCTCAATTAATACAATTTAAACTATTAAAACTAATAAGACAACAACAATATTTTTACAATTTACGTTTATTTTCTATATTTTATATTTTTCAACTGTGGTACATTTTCAGTATAAATAATGGAATATTACTAATGATAGAATAATAATTTATATACCTAAAGAATGAATTATTATAGTTTTTTTTCAACAAATGATATGATTTTATTAAACAGTTACATTTATGAATTATAAATTTATAATTTCATAAAAATAAATTCATTTTTGGATTTAGAATTAAAATATATGTTTAAGATTAATTTTTTGGATTTTTCTAAAAAGGATGATTTTGAGGTGATTAATTAAATATATAGTTTTTTAAAAAATGATTATTTAATGAAATTATTAGTAAGTAAGTGTGTAATGTAACACCCCAAAATTCTAAAGTATAACTTTTTATTCAATATTACTTAGGACACATAACACCAAGTGTAAAAAAGGAATATATTCACCTGATACATTAAAATCTTAAATAAATATAATATATTATATATCTATTAATGCATGCAACACAAATTTGTGTTTCATAACACACAAGATCTAACTTCTTTGATAGGTTGTATTACATGCAAGATCGACCTTCCTTGATAACATGTGTTACACACAACACCTAGTTTCAGCAAACAAAAATGTATTATAAAAATATTATTTTTTATTATAATATTTTATAACCATGCTGTTTTATTAGTGGTTATGAATATTATTAATTAAATTATGAAAATTTATGTTTTATATAAATATAAAATGAATTCATTGGCTACCAATTAATAAAAAATTAAAATTAGATAAAATTGAAAATAAAAAAAGAAATATTTTTATTTTTATTATTTAAAAGGTTTTTTATTAATAATAATAAATAATTAAAATTAGTGAATAATTTTAATGAAATATATATTTCATATATAAAATAAAATATTGTTTATATTCATCGTTTAGGTATGATAGGAATAAGACAAGAACAAACACAATTTCGCATATAAAAACTAACATTTTAATAAAGGCAACTGTAGGGAATTTTAATGGAGATACCATTTTAAATAAAAATTTTGAAACTAAAATTGATTTAATATGTAAAAATAAACTTCATATTTTTAATAGAAACAATAAAAATTAGGTTGGGGTGAATTTTTTGTATTTGTTGGAATCATGTCAATTTTTAATGAATACTTATAAATAATAAATTTCAGTTCAGAAAGGATCTCTCATATAATTTATTTATATGGTTTAAACATATTTAAAATTAGTTTAAATGTTTACTTAAAAATATTTTTCTCAATTAATACTATGTAGGTATTTTTAATCAATTTCACTTTGAATTTGACTATAAAAACAAAGCAATCTTTTGGACATTTTCACTTTAAAAACCTGCATTTTCGTCCCGCCTGTGAGATTAAATTTAAATCAATTTTTTCCACATATATGATTAGAATTTGGAAAATTTATTCCATATTATGAATAAGAATATTAAATAATTTATAATAATACTTAATTTGTGTTTGATAAAAAATATTAGTGAATGTGATTGAAATTGATTATAATGATTAAGGCTAAATTAAGATTAAAAATATATTAAAACATAACCTTAATCCCCCAAACAACATATAAAATTGTCCAAGAGATATTTTATGGAAATATTTAGACCCTAAAATCCCTCAGATTAACATTTTTAAAATTATTGTATCCACTTTCGACATGAAAAATGTGGGAATAATTCCAATGTCAGAATATTACGGGAGTGCCACTACTTCTCCACTATAAAGGACGCCACTTATCCCCATTACTCAAACCTCTAAATCTAATTATGTTAGGCCAATATTTTCCAAAATATATTTCCAAAATACCTCCCTCAAAAAATTATGCATCACTTTTGGAAGAAACCATTCAAAGGATGCCCTTTGTTGTAAACCAAAAAGAGTTACCCGATTTTAATGTAATATTTTCCGACGATCTCTATTCTTTCATTTATGCCTACACCACTTAAATTATATTTTAATCATGATTATATGATTAAACCAGTATCCTAAATATACTATTATTCTATTTCAATAAGCTTTATACCTACACTTACACACACTTCCTTCGAATGGGTAATGAATATACTGTTTCTGTTAATGGAGAACTACTACACCACGGATTAATGATTGTTCATTTTTCCTATACCACATCTCAGGGTGGCCATAACAATGGAAACTCAATTTATATATGATAAATATGATATTTATTAGTATTTTATTCTTATTTAATTATTTTATAACACATACCATTATACTTTAATTTTTTTTTAAATACGATATCTTTGTTGGTGGAAGTGTGGACTACCGCCTCCTTAAAGTGATCTTATTCATTCAAAATATGCATGGAACACAAAAATTATGGTTTTAATTAAACATTTGATACATAAAAAACATATTTACTATATTAATTAAATAATTAATTTTCATTTTAAAAACTTGGATCTTCATTTCATGTATGGATATTGATTTCAGGTGTTTATGATAAAAAATGGTGATTTTTAAAATTTTATACGTACATGTCGTGTACTTAGGAGTACACTCAGTGTAACTAGTTTCCGCGGGTAGCCCTGTACTGCCCATGTAATGGTCGAGTACATGGATATGTATGGTGACCAGGAGATCGCCTAAAGTCGGGGCCATTTGAGTCTTGTACATATAGTGTACATTAAATGAGCACTCCATATACCTTTTCTTTTATTCTACATATCGTACTGGGGTCACGTCTAACCCTCATATTCATCATATTCGGGACATAGATAAAACAATAGTGACTAAGAGAGAAGAAACATTTCTGATCCTCCGTTTCTCTTTCCAAGGTCCGATTAGATCATTGTGGGGTGTGTTGGAATTACACCGATGAGTCTTTCTTTCTTTTAGAGCCTCTCCTCCCGATTCTTCTTCATTAGAGAGTTGATCGAGGATAAAAAAAATTCATGCTTTTTTTGATCTACAACATTATAGGATGACTCAAGGGGAAAATGTTCGAGAGTGTTCTTCATACAATGTCAAGGTAGGTGTTTTTTAGACATTCATTGTTTTTATTTGAGTTTTATATGCCAATGTTTTGATTACCCATGTTTCGAGAATTTTGGGTTAATGAAACTAAACCCTGTTTTATCTTCCATAGATTGATAGTTTGATTAAGGGTTTTTTGAGGTATTATGTGAAATTTCATTTTTAAGGAACACCCATGCATGAGTTTCCTTTTTAAAATGTTTAGGGTCATTTGGTCTAGGTTTCATATGAGGCAGACCTTGTTTTCTTGCCTTGCATGTTAGGATTGATGTGATTGTCTTTTTTTACTTGTTAAATGCTTGTAATAGGCATTGGAATTGTTTATCCATGTAGTAGTTGATATTATTTGTGATTCATGATATCATATATGAATGATTGAATTGCACAGGTCTGTGAGAAACTAGTGTAGTTAGACCACATGGGGAATTGATGTTGAGTGCTTCCTCAGAGTGTCTGTTATATTTCTTGCTACGAGACCACATGGGGGATTTTTGTTGAGTGATCCCTTAGAGTGTCTATACATTAAGTTATGATACCAAAGGGGTCATTTATGTTGTGTTTTCCCCCAGAGAGTCAGTATTTATGGTGGAAGTACCATAGGGGGAATTGACTGTTAGTGCTTCCTTAGAGTGTCTTTTCCTTTTTATTGAATTACTTATCCAGAGGGGTCAGACTGTGTGAGCTACCCAACGGTTTAATGTATATACTGAATGTTGGTGATGCTTCAGCCAAGCCAAATCCCAATCTTGTATTTAGTACTATTAGGTAGACTTTTGAGATACTTTTTTGTGATTTGTACTTGATTAAACGTTGAACATTAAATGATATTGAATGTAAACGACAACTGTAGAATTGTTTACTTTTTTTACACCTAGTTTCATTTCTTTATTTCCATTATTACAAGAAATATATATTCAATAACAGTTAGCCACATATATTTTGGGGGTTACATATTGTTATTCATATAACACAATTTTTAGGTCATTCTTTTGGATCCAAACATATTATATGGTTTTATATATAGATATGGTAAAGCACCCTTCATCATTAGGTAATTGATTGATGTGGAGCTGGAGAGCATGAGTCCAAGCTGAGGCTTATGATGATACTGATGGAGTTTACTTGTTTTCATTTGAACTTGATTTAGTATTTTATTTCTATCATTTTTACTTGTTTGGATATTTTGAGATACATATGTCACATCCCTCATCTATATATATGTGTATCATTTTATTATTTACTTTAAGTCTTCCATTGCATACTTTTTGTATGGTTCTTTTCCTCAAGTACTAATATTATTTGTTATTAAACTATGCATTCTCTTCCATGGAGAGAATATTTTCTCCACAATCACACCCAAGGCCCTTGCAGCTAGTCAGAAACCTCTGGAATATGAGTAAATGTTCTTGAGGCCATGTGAACAACCATGTACGAGGCACCTCTGGGTGGCACCAAGAACTAGGACATTACAATGTGCTACCAGAGGGTTTCTTTTATTCTTTGACTTACTATTTGGAGCCTATAGATAAGGATATAAAGGAATGGGTAGTTGGTAAGAAGCTGTTAATGGGAGTTGCTAACCCGTGTACATGGAAAATCCAATTTACCTCGATTATTTCAGTTTTTTTTTGGTTTTTCAATTATTATAGGTGATTTCATTTCACCATTAGGGGATTCACATGATTTATACTATTATTATTTATATAATTTAGGTTCTATTTCTGTTGAAACCCGATGAGATGAGGGCATTCCATCTCATGAATCATATAGGAACTTTTTGGAGATCACATGCCATGCATTCTTGTCATTCTATTTTGAGTACATTACAGATTGCATGTTGTTGCGAAAGAAGTAGTGATAAATATGCATGATTTTGGGATAGCTTCCATGATATAATACCTTCTATTTTGATAGGTTATTGGAATATGTAAAGTTTAATTTGGATAGAAGCCAAACATTGGTCCTTGAGGTGTTATGGGCCCTCTTGGATAAAAATTTGGAGGATCATGTTTGATTTTAATTGAATTTTTTCAAGTTAATATGTGAATAAGGATTCCAAATTTTGATTCATGGTAGTATGGGCTCTAAAGGTTTAGAATTTTTCATCCTTGGACAAAATTATACGTTTTAAGGGTTCTTGAGAAGATTCAGAGGTCTACTATCCGGAAACACATAAAACACGACATGTGGTGTTATGAACACATGCCATGTGTTCTATTGTTCTGGAAAAACAACTTTTCTTATGTACACACTATGTACTATATGTACATGATGTGTAATATTTAAATATGTAAATAGCTATGTGGGTAGAAACACAGGGTTGGCAAATATTTGGTGGAACACGCCGTGTTTGAGGAGTACACGCTATGTTGTAAGGAATGTGTATCCAGCCGTGTGACCAACAACTTGGGTGGTTGAAGATTATGTACTATAGGTCATGTCCATCTTGAACACACTCTGTAGAGTCAACTGGGTTTTTGACTGTGTGACTAACAACACAGGTAGTTATAACATAAGTGGTACATGTTGTGTGTTTGGTGAACACGTCGTGTAGTGTTTCCCAGGAAAGAACTATGTGGTTTAGCCATGTATAGGAACTCATGAAGGGGGAAATATTCAAGTACAAGCTATGTCTTGAGAAGTAACATGCCGTATGTAGGGGTGTTACATGACCGGTTTTGGTAGAAGTACAATCCATGTTAAAATCCTATATAGACATGTCATGTAGGGTTCATTCATTCCGTGAATCAATTTTTTAAAAAAACTGGAATGTTTTCTTCCTACCATTCCCTTCTTTCACATATATGTTTCAGTACTTTATAATAATAAACTGATTTGTGTGCTTGACATTGCAGATTCATTCCATCGAGAAGTCCTACTGTTGTATGCCAGATATATGGCAACAAACAGGCACCAAAAATTATAGATCATATACTACTAGAAAAACCTCCCATCATGCCTGTCATGTAACCAACTATTATATCAGACATGGGTGCTGATGCATTTTTAAAAGTAGGATTCATGAGGTTTATTCATACCTTTGAGGGAACACCACATCATATACTGTCGATGGAATAATTGACATGAGTTTTTTCAGTAGCAGCATCCTCCCACTTTCTCAGGGGATGGGGTCCTCAAGCTGTAATGTTATGGTTAGAATCCATTCTATCTATCTTTGAGAATCTCAAGAAGACTCCAAAGAGTAGGTTGATTATCACTAGGTACATGCATCCTTATTTTTTCAAGAGATGATGGGATGTGATATAACAGGTAGAACGCCAGTGGGTTATGGATTTGGATGACTTCCAGCGAACCATCTATGAATAGTTTTACCCAGAGACCTTGAGTGTTGACTAAGCCCGATAGTTCATTGTTTTGAAATAAGGTACTCTTTCCATCATGGAGTATTATTTTTAGTTCACAGAGGTGCAACGCTTCACACCCATTCTGGGGGGTGATGAGTTATTTCTGGAAAGGATGTTTGAGGATGGTCTCTGACATGACATCTTATCTCATGTGAACATCATCTGGTTGACTTCCATGTATGTTATAGTTAACCAAGAACTAATAACCAAGTGTAACCTAGGGGATTATAGAGTTATGTGCCCGGGTGGTTCAACATCTATAGTTAGTACCCTTCAGACTGATAGCAGGAAGCGCCGCCGAGAGTATACGTATAGAGATCCAAGTAGGAGGGCTTTTCCTTCAGGTAGCCAGGTGGCTTGATTCCAGTACATGAATGGAGTACATAAGAAACCATAGTGCCTAAGATACCCAGTTGAATCCTGATCTTGTGGAATGATGTGACATCTTCAACGTATCTACAACTCCCTCCTTCAAGTAGCTAGTGATGGAGGATCTCTTTTTACTACTTGTACCAAACCAGGACCACCAGTACCACATCATACTAAGGGCTAGAGTTCTTGAGGATGTTCAAGACCAGGTGGTGGTCATGGCTTTAGTGGTCGGACACAAGGTTTTAGATAGTTGTAGGGTGGATCTACTGAGGGATCTCAACGATCTTCAAAGAGTCATCATGCAGGTCAGTATTTTTCACTGGTGTAGATCCACAAGGAGCATGATCCCGAACCCTCTATGATTAGAGGTATGATATTGGTTTCCTCATATTTAGATTCTTCTCCTTTTGATAATGGGGATTCCAATAGCTTAATATATATGCTTTTTATGGAGAGCCTTGGGCTCTGTTTCTTTATCTCTACTGATATCACGATGCTGGAAAATCCATTGGGGACTAGAATGGCTAGTGTATGTCAGTGAAAAGAGTGACCTCTTGAGGTTGGTAGGTGTCAATTATTATGGGACCTTTATTTCTTAGAAATTATAGGCTATGAAATCATTATTGGAATGGAATGATTAGTTCCCTTCCATTATTTCATTGATTGATATCAACATAGGGTAAGTTTAACGTCACTAGAGGGAGAATTGTTTCTATATAAGGGAGAATGGGATGTCTAGGTGTGCAGAGATGGACTCGAGCATCATGGGTTTGGGGAATATACAAACTAGATTTCTAGTTTATATCTTGATGACTAGGGGACTTCATTGATGGAATTTCTTCCTGTGGTGGATCTTTTCATGGATGTCTTTCTAGAAGATTTTTTAGGTTTGCCTCCAGAGTTGGAGGTAGACTTTTCTATTCTGCTAATGCTAGGAGAGGCATCAGTGTCCATTCCTCTTTATTGGATCACTACACCAGAGTTACATGAGCTCAAGAAGTAGTCAGAGGAGTTATAGAAAAAGGATTTCATCTAACCCAGTACTTCTCCTTGGGGTTCGCCTATATTGTATGCAACGAATGGGGATGTTACCCCGAGAAATTGTGTGGATTATCAGAATATGAACCAGTTTATGGTCATGAACTAATACCCCTTGCTGAGGATTGATTATTTCTTTGATCAACTTTGAGGAGCCCGAGTGTTTTATAATATTTACATGAGATCCAGTTATCATTAGTTTCAGATTAGACTATCAGATATACCTATTTCAGCCATTCTGAGTAGGTATGGTCTTTATGAGTATGTGATTATGTTGTTCGGTCTCACAACCACACCATCTGTTGTTATGAAATCGATGAACAGAGTGCTCCATCCATACATGGATACTTTTATGGTTGTCTTCATGGATGATATCATGGTGTACTCTCACACAAAACCTGACCATGATATCCATCTTGATATTGTGTTGAGGGCATTGAGATAGCATCAATTATATGCTTATCTCTCAAAATTCTACTTTTGGACAGGCTAGATTCAATTATTTGGTCATGTTATCTCAAATACAGAAGTATCAGTAGACCTAGAGAATGTGAGAGAAGTAGATTCCTTGGAGTAGATGAAGAATTTCATTGAGGTAAAAAGTTTTCTAGGGCTCTTGGGTTACTATAAATGTTTTATACATACTTTTCATGCTTGTAATCACCAATTATGGACCTGACTAAGAAGGTTGTGAAGTACTCATGGTCAGATTCTTCAGAGGCAGCCTTTTAGGATATATAAGGGAGGTTGGATTTAGATCTAATAGTAGTTTTTCTAGAGATGGTAAAGATTTACACCATTATCTTTAATGAATCAGGTATAGGGCAGGGAGAAGTTCTTATGAAGGGGGAAAGAGTCATTTCATGCGAGTCTTGGTAGTTGAGGCCACCTGAGTGGAATTACCCGACGCACGATCTCGAATTAGCAATAGTTGTCGATGCCTTGGTTTGTTGGACACATTAACTTTTGGGAGAGAATTTTTTGTTTTACACTAACCAAAAAAGTCATCAATATATCTTTAATCAGTGCTTTTTGAATTTTAGACAAAAAAGGTGAGTTGGGTAGCTTCAGTCTTTTGACATTGAGATTGCCGACATTCTTAGGAATGGCAACACAGTGGATGATGTGTTGAGAAGGAAGACTCAAATACATGTAGTTCAGGAGGCCAGTTGTGAGTGGAATCTTATAACTCTATTTTATGAGATGAATTTGGAGATTCAAGATAGATAGTGGAAAACATTTCTTTCTTCTGTAGCTATTAACTCTACTCTACTTGATCGAGTTTGAATGATGCATCTATCTGACTCTAAAGGCCTAGTCCTACGGGAGAGTGTGTTAGGAGAGGAACCTACTCTTAGATGGACCATATACATAGATGAGATCTTGCATTTTCATGGGTGCATATGGGTGTCACCAGACATATGCAAGGGGATTTTTCAGGATTTTCATTCCTCGGTTTGGGTAGTTCATCATGGTTTCACAAAGATGAATCAAGATCTACTCCATTAGTATTGGTGGCCATGTTTTAAGAGAGATGTGGCGAGATTTGTTATGAGATGTTCCACATGTTAATAGGTGAAGGTGGAGAATCAATGACCATCAATGATTTTAAAGTAGTTACCCATTCCCATGTGCAATTTGAATGATGTTGCGATGGATTTCAGGACAGTTTTACCGAGGCCGCCATGAGGGAATGATGCAGTTTGGATTGTCATAGATAAACTCACAATGTTTCCACACCTTTTACATATCAAGGAGACCTTTAGTTTTGATGATCTTGGATAGTTGTGCATCTGAGATATTGTATATTTCCATAGGGTTCCTCGCTCTATCATTTCAGACAGGGATGACCACATTACATCACATTTCTGGAAAGGGCTTCAAAAGGCTTTGGATAGACAAGTACTTATGAGTACAACTTACCATCCCCAAATAGATCTCCAGTCATAGAGCATGATTCAGGTGATGGTGGACATGCTTCAAGCATGCATCCAAGATTTTCGAGGTTATTGAGAGAATCAAATACCTCTGGTAGAGTTTTCCTACAATAATAGTTCTTAGGAAACTATACAAATGGCACCTTATGAGGATTTGTATGGTAGACCATGCCGATCACCATTATATTGGTTGGAGGCAAGAGTGCAAGATATGCTGGTACCACGTCTTGTCTAGTAGACCATAGAGTAAGTGGACTAGATTCATAAGAGGATGGATACTACACATTCACAACAAAAGTATTCTGTTGATTGACGGAGAAGAACTATGGAGGTCAATGTCAGAGATTAGGTTTTCTTATGTGTCACACCGATTTTGGGAAAAAGGAGGATTAGGAGATAAGTAAAGATTTCACAAAGATACGTTGAGAAGTTTGAGGTTTTTCAGAGAGTCGGGATAATTTCTTATTGGTTGGAGTTATCTCTGAGGTACTGGGATATGCACGATGTCTTCCTAGTTTCTCAGATACGAAGTTACTTCTTAGACCCGTCTCTTGTTTTTTAACCTGAGGAGGTTGAGTTGGAGGTGGAAGCATTGTTCGAGGAGCATCATATCCAGAATTTTGATCATAGTGTGAAGGTTCTCTGTGGCCAGGAAGTTCCTATGGTATGGTTGTTGTGGTAGCATGAGCGATTATAGGATGAGGCATGGGAGAGGGAGGCCTATGTGTGATCATAGTGAATAAAGCTATTTGAGGAATCCTCTTAACCACCTTGTTAGGGAAATTCAGTGATAAATTTCTTTAAGGTGGGAAGTTAGTAAGAATCAAGATCTTCATTTCATGCATAGATCACGATTTCAGGTTTTTTTGAGAAAAAGGGAGATTTTAGAAATTGTATAAGTACAGGCCGTGTAATTTGGAGTACACACCGTGTAGCCGGTTGCCGCAGGTAGCCGTGTATTGGATCTGTAACAGCCAGGTACATGTCCATGTAAGGTGACCTAAAGATCACCTAATACGGGTTCCGGTTGAGGCATGTACAAAACATGTACATTAAATGAAAAATCCATGAACTTATTCTTTTATTAGACATTTCAGACTAGGGTTGCATCTAACCCTTATATTCATCTTCTTCTGTCCTAGCTTTGTCTAGGAGAGACCGAGAGCGACAAATTTTCTTCGAGCCACCATTTCTTTGTCAAAGTTCTGATTCAATCTCTGGTGGGTGATTTGGAATCCCACCTATGATTCCTTAATTATTCTAGATACTCTCCATCCAATTATTCATCATTCGATATTTATTTTATGTTGAATGTTTTTGACGTTTTTGTAGATCTACGACGTTATAGGATGATACAGGGGATTATGTTTTAGTGTGTTCTTCTTACGACAACACGGTGGACAGTTTGTTTCCTTTTGTGGGTTGTCTTTGAGTTTTATATTCCAAAATATCGATTACCCATGTTTTGGGTATTTCGAGTTAAGGAAATTAAACCTTTTTTTATCTGCCTTAGACTGATTGTTTGATTAAGTGGATTTTGTTGTGGTATTATGAGAAAATTCATGTTTAAAGAGCACCCCATGGGTGGATTTTTTTGTTTGAAAGTTAAGGACCATTTGGTCTTTGTTTCCAATGAGGTAGACATTGTTTCCTTGCCTTTATTGTTAGGATGTAATTGATTGAATTTTGGTTCTTGTTAAATTCTTGTTATATGCATCAGAATTATTTAGACATGTAGTAGTTGAGATTAATTTGGGATTATTGATATCATATATGCATGATTCAATTGAACTGAGTTGTGAGAACCTAGTGTAGTTAGACCACAGGGGGAATTGACATTAAGCGCTTCCTCAGAGTGTCTGTTATATTTCATGCTACGAGATCACAAAGGGGATTGATGGTGAGTGCTCCATTAGAGTTTCTTTACTTTATGTTAGGATACCATAGGAGGAATTTAGATTGTGTGCTTCCCCATAATGTCTATATTTATTGTGGAAAGACAATAGGGTTAATTGATAATGAGTGCTTCTTAAAAGGGTATTTTCTTTATTATTACATTTCATGGCCAGAGTTGTTAGGTTGTGTGAGCTACCCAGAGGGTTAATATAAATATTAAATGTCTGTGACACATTGACCAAGACAAAGCACAATCATGGTTTCAGTCTTGTAAGGTAGTCCTTTTAGATATCTGTTTGTGATACATACTTGATTAAATCTTGACAATAAAATGCTAATGAATGTAAATGGAAACTACAAGACTGGTTACTATTGTGTACTCCTAGTTTCTTTGATTCATTTCCATTGTTACTTTCTATGTATACTCACTAAAAATTAGGTAAAGATCTTATGGTGGATTCCAAGTGGGATTTATCTCACAACACATATGGGTCATGCTTTTGGACCCAAATAGATTATATGGTTTCATGTATAGATATGGTAAAGTTACCTTATTTATTGGGTACTTGATAACTGTGGATATGGAGATTATTGGATTAAGCTGAGGCATGCAATACTATTGGAGTTTACTTTGTTTTTTGCAAGTGGTTTAGTAATATATTTCAAACATTGTGACTTTTTTGGCTATTTTCCAAGACATATGTGACGTGCATCATCTATATATATGTGTTATAGTTTCTTATTTACATTCAGTCTTTCACTGTTTACTTGTTTTATGGTATTTTTCTTCCGCTACTATTTATTATTTATTATTCTTCTGTGCATGTTCTGCCAATGAGGGAATAGTTTCCCCACTGTCACAGCCAAGGTACTCGCTGCTAGTCGGTGCCTCTGGCGTTCTAGGAAATGCACATGAGGCCATGTGACAAACCTAGTATAGGGAACCTCTGGGTGGTACCCGAAACCAGGAAATTACATTCAATAAATAATATATATATATATATATCATTTTCTTTATTACATTTTCACACACTTAAAATATTATAACATTATTCTTGGATGTATGGACTACCACCTCCTCGACATGATGTGATTCTATTTTCATATAATGAATTCTATATATCAGTATATGTGATTAAATAATATGTTATTTATGATATAGTAATCATTTTGGAAATATATTATTCTACTTAGCTTAATTCCATAAAAATCACGGAAAAATGAGAACGATACGTATAACCTACCATCTCGATGATTGTAGCATTGGTTCATTTTTCAAAACCATATTTAATTATTTGTTTGAAAAGTATAATTGTAGTATTAATACCCTAATTAATTCATGATTCTTATCTTGTACATGTTATATAATGATCTCATTCACCCTAGTTGACCACCCAAATGTATTTTGTCACATAAATAGAATTTGGTAAAAACATCTGACGTAAACATAATTGATTATGTAGTTTTATATAAAATTGTAATAAGTAAAATAAATGTAATTTTAAACATTAAAATTATTTTGAAGAAAGTATATAATTAACATATTATTATGATACATGATGTTAAATTATGTTCACCCAAATGGAAATCCAAGGTAAGGGATTTTGACACAATTTACACTCTATTGAGAATTATATATTGTTATAAACCTTGTTTCTCATTAATTGTGTATATACTTCCCTTTTATAGGATATATCATGAATATAATTAATCTCATGTAATTATAACTTTAATTTTATTTATTCATTCATGAGTCTTGTTATTTAATATCCTTCAAAGTCGTATGGGACACTTTCGAATATTTAAAGATTATTTGTCTATTGAATAATTCACTTGATCTTTTAATACTGATTCCTTTTTAGGAAATTATATGACCATTATTCGATAAACTATTTCATTTTCCCTTCCAAGGGTAATTCATGAAATTTTTCATTTATTGGTATAATTTTCACACTCTTAGGTACTCAAAATGATTTATATTTTTTTTTCAGAAAGGCATATTATTCTCCTTTTAGTTGGAGAAAATGTTTTCTTATAAAAACTATTTTTTATTAAAATTTTTTTAAAATGATTTTTAAATTACTTGGAATTTTTTTCCTTTTAATATTTTGAAAACGTTTTCAAATTATTCTTCTTGTGTATTTCTGATCAAGGAAATTTTCTACCGATTTAATTTGAAAAAGGAATGTTCTTTCTACCTTTATTGGATTGTATGAATTTACCCACTATGATTTCTGTAACGTTTTCCTTGCTTGTTTAAAAGGTTACTTTTTAATGAAAATATTTTCCAAACTGAATTTGAATGAAATGGGGTTCCAAATGTTTTATCATAAGAAAAGTATATTTTACTCAAGAATGTTTTCAAATGACCTTTTTATAGTATTTATATCCATCGAGGAAAAACCCCTTTATTTTTTGCCACATGGGATATTATTTATTAATACCATTCTTAGTATTCCTCTGGATATTCTATGATTGATTTGACCAAGGAATATATTCACTTTCGTGATTCATCTGTTAGTACCATTGAAATATTCTATTAACTATGATCATTTAACATTGAATTCTACTAATTATCCAAAGCATTTATCAAGGATATTTTCATTGTCTAAACTATATAAATATTTAATATGGTGTTTATTTAGAATGTTATTTTATTAATTGGGGAATTATTGATAAATATGTATCTTCTAATCTATACAGATATTTGATAAGGAACATTGTTAAATAATTTATTTAATAGATGAGTAATGTTTTGGATAAGCATGACATGGGTGGGCCCTAGATATAGATAGCCCCTCGATGCATTGGTAGTCTCATGGGATGAGTTAGTTGGCTAGCCAATTGAGATGGGGTTGTGACCAATATGAAAAAATTTATTGTGAAAGGCTTGACGATAATGGTTCGATGTACCAAGGAAACATGACATCCAATAATTAAGCATTTCGCTATTTTTATTTCAATTATTATTCATCCATAAGATTTTTTGCGACATAACTATGGAAACATTTTATTTACATTTCATTGATTATATGGCATGCATCTCAGTTTCTTACCTTTCCATATTGATTTTTTCTTATCTAGTTATTCGAATGACTTGTGTTTCTAGTTATAACAATTCTATATTATTATTCACTTCATTCTCAGTTTGTTGATTACATGGTATGTGTTTTCTATTATTTATTATTCCATCATTATTATTCTCACTATTTCATTATTTATTCAATAATAAATTACCCTTATTGATTATTTTAGGTCACCTTCAAATTTTTTCTTTTTCTTACCGATTACAAGAAGAATACTTTGAAATATTTGAAGGGACAAACAAGATAGAATAGAGTTATCCTCAATGTTATTTATTTAATTATAAAAAATTTATGTTGTAATTATTTTGATTTTTTTTAAAACAAGACTCATGTATGTATCTACTTTACCAAAAATACTAAACTCATGGTCCATTGGGATTTGATTCAATTTCATCATGCTAATATAATTGATTGAAAACACTAGATTCATGCCTTCTAGAGCTGGGATTCTACATTTGGTATTAGAGAATGTATAGTAGTATCCTTGGGAACTAGATTTTTGAAAACATATATTAGAGAACATAAAACTGATAAGCCTAATTCATGAATGCATTTTTTAGTACTATATTGTATTGAATTTTGTAATTAATTTGATAATATTTCAAAATTTGAAATGTATTGAATTTTTTTATGAATTATGGTAAGAAAAAATGTATATTTTAAAAAGGAATAGAAAGAGAAGAAAAAAATAGTCGAATGACCCTTCATGCTGTAAAGGTTGATCGAGGTGCGACACAAGGTTTTGGAGAGAGAAGGAGACCAGGAAACTTAAGAAAAAAGGTTTCACATCATATACTTCCATTACACGTCGTGAAATGCTAAAAGGAAATTGTAGGTCAGGAAAAGTTGTGATGACGATTCATGCAGTGAATGCATGGTACACATGGTGAGTCATCACATAACATCAGGAATGAAGTCAAATATCCAAATGATATTTTCATTACATTCAAAAGACATGGAGAAAAACATGAAGGATTACATGACATGAAACCTAAGTTCATTTCGTTAAGATTTCAACGTGTGAAAAATAAAACAAATTCTACAATCTATGATGAAGAATTTGGGTATAAAAAGGTGCCTTTGGCCACCCATACAAGATAATCTAGGGTAGATGAAACCAAGAAGCACCATGGGAATCCTCCAGACGATAGAGTGATGATATGGGGTCCCTTTTCACAACCATTCATCCTCAGCTACCCATGACACTCTATCTCATCATGAGTGAGTATTCTACTCAGTGTTGGGTGATGTGATTATAGGGGGGTGTGAACTTAGTGATTGTTTTAATTTTATTATTCATTTTTTGATTGATGCAACTTGTTTATTCAATTCAAAATCTCTATTTTTTTAAATTTCATGACTATTTCTTGTGATTTTAGTGTTAGTATTTAATTAAATCAATTAACCATATTTGTTGGTTATGAAAACTGTACAATTTAGGCCGATTATGTTTAAACATGGTTTTTGGTCACCTATTTATGTGATTAAACCAATTATATTAACATTCCAAAGGTGAAATCATAGGTCTAAGGTGGGATACCAAGACCAAGGATCCCTGCTAACCCAATTCTGAGACCAAAACTAAATATACACATGATAAACTAAATCCCTTTCACACAAACCTAAATATCATTGAACCTCACATACCTCAAATATTGATTCAAAAACCAATAAATAATTCTATCACCTTCTATTTACAAGTTAATTAAACAATTTCAATCTGATTTTCCTAATTACATTGGAACATACGGTCTGTCCCTATGGGTTCAACACTCAAACCTACTAGAGACTACAAATTTAGTTAGGTTGCCTGGTTTTTTTATAAATTAATAACTTTGGTTATCCCTGTATGTATTAACAACCCCCTCTTGATGTCATGTATCTAGTGCTGTTTCTGGGGATGGTTTCCATTATGCTTAAATTAATTATGAATTTTGATAGTTGTTTTCATATTATATCATTTGTTAAAATTCTTATAGTCAAATTGTAGATTTAGGTAACAATATATTACATGACTATTCTACTTGAAGGAAATAGATAATTAAAGATCTTCTGTACAACCCTGAGATGGAAAATAAATTACATCAGTAGAAAAAAGTTGAATTTGAAAAGGAACAAGAACAAAACATAAAGGTTGGAAGAGATCATTTTCAAGGAGTTTAGCATGATCTTGGCCAACCGGAGGAACCACATGTACAAGGAAGGATTCTAGGGGGAACGTTATGATAAATTATGGAAGACCCTCAAACATGGGATTCGACATAAGAATCAGCACACCCCCTATTTCTGCCCAACATTTTGAGTTAAATTTGACATTCATCCAAATGATCACACATTCACTGAAATTTACTGGGCTACAAAACGAAGATCCAAATTATCACATAAGAAGCCTTTTAGATATTTTTCACACGTTCCAATTCTAGAACATAAAAAATGTTATTGTGATAATAAACATATTTAGATTCATGATTAAGGAAAAATCAGGAGTGTGGATCCAATGTCTTCTCTCGCATTCAATCACAACATGGGAGGATCTGGTAAGGATGTTTTTTAGAAGGGCTTTCCCACTACATAAGTTTATATACCCATGAGTAAGCATTTTAAAATTTGATCAATTAAATGATTAATATTTATATAGTTCATGAGAATGTTTCCAAAAGTAGGATAAGAAAATTTCCTCACCATGGCATCGAAATGTGGCTTCTAATTCAAATATTTTATAATGGTTTATCATAGGGGATTAATTCGATTGATGATGCTACTATAGGAGGATCCGTAATGATAAAGTAACCAGAGGGGAGATATGAGCTATTGGATGATATTTATAGAAATAGTTTTCAGTGTAAACTAAAATAAGGGAGATTACAAGGAGTGAACATTTTGGACAACAACTGGGTCTACAAACAAATGAATGTCATGTCAATAAATATTGATGTGATGATGGCCAAAAAAAATACCCAAGATATGTATTATGATGATGCACATTATTTAAATTATAATTGAAAATATTATGTGTACATATGGGGGAAAAATACCACATCAAAAAAAAAATCAAAATCAAGGTCAATGATTTCAGCCGAGACAACATGGATTTAGACCTCAACAATAAGGGCCAACAATGACCAGTCAAGTTCATTCACTGGAAGAGACCCTAGAAAATTTTATGAAACTGTAGAAGATTCACTAAAAGAGTTGAAAACATATTCAAGGGATCATGGATATGAAAAAAGTGAATTGAAATTTGACTCACTCAACCAACATGCAGCAATGAAAAACATATTATTTCAAGTCAGTCAAATTGTCGAGACACATAGAGAAAGGAAGAGGGGAGATTCCAAGATGACTAGAATAATATCTTCATACATATGTGAATTATATATTACTTATATGTGGAAAGTAGATACGGGGGTGTCGAATAGAATTTGGAATACTAAAAGGACAAAAATATGTTGAATAAAATCAGGAAACGATGAAAGAAGCTGGGGATGACAATGAAGATGAAGAACCACCACAATACCAAATTCTACTACCATTTCCATATTGGGTAAAGTAGGTAAATATTTATGAGAAGAATAATTTTTTTAGATATGTTCAAGAAGATACACATCTACATGCCATCCACTGAGGAAATAAAAATCATGCTTACTTATGCAATGTTCATAAAGGAGTTTGTGAAAAACAAGAAGAAGCACGAATATTTAGTAAAAATTCCCTTGGATGGAAATAGTTCAGATATTATTTCAATAATTGTAAAAAATATGCAAAGTGATCCGTTTATTTCTTACATTCCAATTACTATTGGTAATAATGTGTTTGGAAGGAATTTAGGTGATTTATGTTCTAATGTAAACATCATGTCATATTCAATATTCAAGATCCTAGTATTGAAGGAGATGCAAAGAATTCATGTTAAGATTCAACTAGCTGATACCATAGTGAGATTTCAATGAGGATCAATTGAAGAATTCATCGTCAAATTAGATGAGTTCTATTTTGTAGTAGATTTTCTCGTGATGTGTGTGGATGAAGAGAAGAATCCAATAATATTGGGAAGACCATTCATAGATTAGGGAACGGTACAGATAAAAGTTCAAAATGGAGATCTATTTTTTAGAGTTTGAGGATTAAAAGTAAAGCATAATTTTCATTGGGTGATGAGAAAGTCAGATGAACTAGTTGACTATTTTTAAAATAGAATTTGATGAAAGAAGAAGAAAATATTTTCCAAGGAAGGAGATATGATGAAGTAATAATAAAAAGTGAGGGAGAATGTAATAACAAGATGAAGAAAGATAAATAAGTTCTAGAACAAGATAATGATTATGGAGATATATTAATTCAATATGAATTCAATGAATGATAACAAGTTTGGGTAGTAAGTGAGATGCCATGTAATTTTAAAATAAGGTAGAAAAACCACTAGATTGGTCCCATAGAGGTAGAAATGGTTTTCAACAATGGAATATAAAAATTAGTTTTTGATAAAGGGTGAGGACCAATCTATACTATGGAGTCAAGGAGTCAAAATTTTTTATATCCTAATCAGGTAACATTTTCCTTACCATCTATCACCTATCATGGAGAAGGTAAGGTCAATCCAAATATGTTAAACAAAAGTTATTTGGGAGGTAACTCGAGTTTTTTATTTTTCATTATTTTTTTCTATTATTAAGAAAATTAAATCATACCCAAATAATTTTTAAATTATATTATTATGGATTTTGGTTTCACTTGTTATTTTATTTTGCACGACCACCAAGGAAAAAAGCAGAAAGAATCATGAAGTAGGAGAAGAAGCTGTAGGGGAATTAAAAATATTGTGGGGAACATACATATCGTGAAAGTCCCCAAATAGATCCTATAGAGCCTAATTGAACATCCAATTTTCAAGGGGAGAAATAGTTTCAATTATGTATTTAAAAAAATTATTTCCTATATTTTAAATGTTTTAGAGATTTAATTGGAAATTCCATTCCCATATTCGATTCATTATTTAATCAAATGAAATTGAAGACATAAACTACATAAGATAATTTCCATGCCATATTTTTAGATTTATTTTTAAATAATTTTGAATGTGAAAAATGGAAAAAAGAATAAATATAGATAAGAATGTGGATTATGATTTGAAAAATCGTGATTTTTGGGAGCATGTTGATCATTTTTGATGATATTTTTCCCTGATTTAGCCATGTTTTGAATTTCTAAAATTTTCATCAATTGATTTAATTATTCCAATGAATTACCATGAGGGTTTGTCCCAACTATTCGTCTTATTCCAAAGACATCAATGGATACAATATTTTCTATTCAAAAAATATTATATTTTATGAGAAGCTCAAGAATGTTTTCTTCTAGAAATTCCTCTTAATATTATAGACGATATGACTACAAAGAGTTAATTTTAATATGATTGGGTTATTATTTTTGTTATCCCTTATCATGAGACCCACCATGAATTAATCAATTTTTATGCCCATATAAGGCATGAAATTCCTTGTTAAAAAATGATTCATGTTACAAACCTATTTTATCCATTCGGAATATACTCTATTTTTTCATAATATTTGAAAGAAAAAGTGTGGGGGAGAACATTTTTGAGTATACTCGGATGTTATATATACTGGATATCTTGTTAGGGGTAATATTTTCTATTATTATATAGGGATAATCCATGTATCTTTCACTGTATTTTATTATTCAATTTTATTTAAAATAATGAAAAAAATTGGGTCGTGCATATGATGATAAAAAATCATCATTTTCTAGGAAGATGATTTTTTCGATCATATTTGGTTATGTAATAGATGTGATATTTTTCCTAATAATAGCTTTAAAAAAGGAAAAAAATTAAAAAAAATTGAAAGAGAGTTTTATTCATTCATTTAACTTACTTATATCATGATCCCACATTGATATTTTGGGGGGGAAAAGAGAGATGAAATTTTTAAAGGGATAAAATCACTGAGATTATATTTTTTTATCATTGAATGTAATTTAGATTTAACCACTTTTTTTATATTTACATTTTATATCATTTACCTACCTACCCTAAAGCCTTAGATCCATTTGATCCTTACTGATGAAGCCCACACGATTAATTGTGATCTCTGTCTTTTTATGGTGGAGATGTTATATGCCATTCCAGCCTATATTAAGTTACATTTTATGAGGTATGTGCGGAATTCAATATGCATTTATACCTTGATAATTAGTAGATAAAAATTCAAGTGAGGTAAATATAATTTTTCATGAATACTGATAATGAATTGAAAAACCAAAATAAAATAATGAAGAAACCTGGACATTTCAAAAGATAAAATAAAAATACATTATTTACTTGTTTATTTGAAAAGTGACGCCTTAATGAATTATACTATGTAATTCATGAACATTTTATTTTATATTTGGTATACTGATTTTTTTAAATTGAATTTATTTCATGTTAAGGTGAACTTCTATTATAGTATTTTGAGATTCCATCATTGAGGATAAGGCCAAATTCAAGTGTGGGATTAATTGAAAAGGCTATTTTAGGAATACAATTTTGAGTATTTTAATGTATTGGATTTTTTAATTAACTTGATAATATTTATAAATATAAAATATATTGACTTGTTTTATGATTTATGGAATGGAAAAATAGATACTTGAAAATGAATGATAAGTATAGATAATATGAGCAAAGACAGTGGATTTTAGAGAGATAATATGGAATTTAAATTGAATAAAAATTATTACACACTATGTACTATCATTACACATCGTGACATGTTCAAAAGGAAATTGTAGCACATGGCTAGTCATCATAATGGTACACATTGTGAATGCCTGGTACACATCATGATTCATGATTTTGCGTCATGAAAAAAGAGAAAGGTCCATACAATATTTTAATGAGATTCAAAATACATGGAGAAAAACATGATGAATTACATGACATGAATCCTCAATTCACTTCAGGAAGTTAACAACATGTGAAAAATAAAACTGATGCTGCAAGCCACACTGTCAAATTTGACTACCAAAAGAGGCCTCCAAACACCCTTCCATGACATTTTGGGATATATGAATCCAAGAAGAACCAACAGAAGGCCTCCAAACGATGAAGTGATGATCTAGGTCCTGCTTCACCACCATTCTTCCTCAGGCACCCATAACGCTCGCTCACATCATGAGAGATTATAATACTCTGTGTCAGGTGATGTGATTATAGGGGGATGTGTGGTTAGGGATTATTTTATTTTTATTATTCATGTTTTCGATGGATTCAAGTTGTGTATTAAATTCCAAATATATTTTTTAAAACTATGTGACTATTTATTGTGATTTTATTATTATTGTTTTGCATCAATTATCCATCTTAGTTATTCTATGACAACTACAAAATCTAGGCCGATTATGTTTTAACATGTTTTTGAATCACCTATTTTTGAGATTAATCCAACTAGGTGACCATTACAAAGATGAAATAGTAGGACTACGGTAAGATACCATGACCAATGATCTCTACTAACCCAATTCCGACACCAAAACAGAAAAAATCGATAATCAACTAAATCCCTTGCACACAATCCTAATAATCCCTAATCTTCACATGCCTCCTATATTTATTCACAACTCAATCAATCATACTATTAAATTATCTTTCCATGAGTTTTAAGAAAAATCATTCTTAGTATCCTAATTAATTTGGAACATACTCTATATCGATATGGGTTCAATACTCATACATTCTATATAATACATATTTAGTTAGTTTGCCTGATTATTTTTTATAAATTACTAAATTTGGTTAGCCCTATAAAAAATAATGAATCCCCATGGATGTCAATTTTTTTTACTGTTTCGGAGGAGGGTTGATTTTATGCTTAAATTAATTAGGTATTTAGATAGTTGCTTTAATATTACATCATTGTTTTATACATGGTCTTTTCGTGATGTAGTTTTATGTAACCATCGGTTGCATGACTACTCCACTAATGGGAAGGAGAATTTTTAAGATCTTGTGTATGACCATGAGTTGGAAAATACACTATGTTAAAATAAAATGGAGGAAACAAAAAAGTAACAAGAATAGATCACAATGGAAAACAGAGATCAATTTTAATGAGTTAAGCATGAGCTAGGAGAACTAGTTGGACAACATGTATAGGTAAGAAATATAGCAGGGGACGGTCAAATAAATTATGGAAGACCCACAAACATGGGAGACAACCAAAACATCCCCATACACCCTATTTATTCCCAACATTTTGAGATAAAGATTTCATTCATCCAAATTATCACACATTCATTTCAATTTATCGGGAAACCACACAAATATCAAAATTCTCACATCTATATTTTTTTGGAGAATTATGACACATAATAATTCTATAATGTCACAAATGATGCTGTGAGACTATGCCTATTCAGATTATTGCTGAAGAAGAAAGTATAATATTGGATCCAAAGTATTCCCTCGCATTCAATTACCACATGGGATGATCTGTTATGTCAGTTTTGGAAAAGGTTTTTCCCACCATAAGAGTATATGGATCTGATAAAAGGAAATTAATGTTTTGAGTAATTAAATGAAGAATATTTATATATTTCATTGAAATGGTTCAAAGGTATGATATTAAGATTTCCCCACCATTCCATCGAAATGTGGCTTCTAATTCAAATATTTTATGAAGTATTATCCCAGAGAAATCATTAAATTGATGATACTATAACAAGAGGTTCCCAATTTAAAATGTCACTGAAAGAGAGCTATAAGATTCGAGATGAAAAGTCTAGTAATAGTTTTCAATGGAAACTAGAATAAGGGAGAGTAAAATGAGTGAACATGGTGGAAAAGACTCGGTTTCCACACAAATGAACGTCATGTAAAAATTGATAGATGTGATAATGGACAACCAAAATCACCGTGGTATGTATTATGAAAATGGATATTATTTAGATTATAATAAAAGATATTATGCATAGGGATGGAGGCCAGAAAACCCAAAAAAGAAATATAAAAAAACAAAAATCAAGATCAAGGATTTCATTTGAGAAAAAATGGTTTTTATCCTCAATAATAAAGGCCAACACTGACCAGTCATGTTCATTCACTAGAGGAGACCCTGTAAAATTTCATGTCTACCACAAGAGCTACACTAAAATATTTTACAACATAATCAAGAGATCATGTAAATTTAATAAGAGAATTGAAAAATGACTCACTCAACCAACTGGCTGCAATGAGGGACAAGAATTTCATGTTAGTCAGCTTGCCGAGAATATAGAGAAATGGAATGAGGAAAGATTCTAGGATGCCCAGAACAATATCACCATGAATATGTGAAATACATATTTCATAGAAGTAGAAATAAGATAAAATGTATTGACATATAATTTAGAGGAAAAATAGAAGCAATGAAATCCAGGTATTTTTTATATTCCTATTACAATGGTTAATAATGAGTTTGGTAGGGATTTATATGATTTATGTTATAATATAAATATCATGTCATGTGAAATATTCAAGAGCCTAGTATTAAAGGAGATGCAACCAACTCATGTTATTCTTCAACTAGCAAATATAAAAAATGAGACATCCGTGCGGGCTAATTGAAGATGTCATTGTTATAGAAGATAGGTTTTATCTTCCAGCAGATTATCTGGTGATGAACATGGATGAAGATAAGTACTCAATAATATTGTGGAGACCATTCTATGATACATGAAGGTCACATATTGACATTCAGAATAGATATCTAAGTTTGAGAGTTATAAGATCCTAAGTGATGTTTAATTTTCACTAGGTGATGCATACGTGATACAAACTAGTTTATAAATTTACAGAAGAGAATTTGTTGAAAGAAGAGGACACTATTTTCCAAGGAAATAGAGAAAAAATATCCACTATAAAATGTGAGAGAAAATGTAAGAACAAGGTGACGAAAGATAAGGAAGTGCAGGAACAAGAAAAACATTATGAAGGATCATTCATTCAAGATGAATTTAAAGAAGGATAACAAGTTTGGGTAATAAATGAACTTCCATTTGATTTTAAATGAATGTAAATGAAATGATATATTGGACCCATGGAGATAGAAAAAAAATTCAACATTGAAAGGTTCAAATTAGTTTCAGATAAAAGGAGAAGACAAGTCTACATTGAGGAGTCAAGGATTTGAAAATTTTTTGATCCTGATTATGTAACGACCCAAAGTTGTTCAATGGAAATTCCCTTCTAATATTTATGTCATAAAATAACATGAAATCAAAAAATAATGAACTACTAAGTGATAAGTAACCTCTATATATATGCTTTTCACTTCTGTGTTTGGAATTTCAAAAATCTGACATACAGGGTTGTGATCAAGATGATTTTTGGAGTCTAATGAAAAAAATAATTTTTGTTGAATAGTGACCTACCCTTATGAATAGTAACATACCCTTATGACTAGAAATATGAACCTTATGAATATTAAATCGTCCAACATATGAGTAACATTACATATGAATAATTAAATAAAATCTAGACATTTTAGAAAGTGACAATTGGACCATAGTAAACATTTTGGTATTTTGTAAGTACGAAATAATTAATTATAATAAATTAATTAATTTAATAGAATATTTATTTCCCTAAAATGTATTCATAAATTATTGAATCAATTTCTTTTAGTTTTTAGATAATTTTATAAGAAACTACATAATTTCTAAAAGCACTATAAAATTAGTTTTAATCATAAAAACTGTTTTTAAGTAAATTATGATTTTAATTAAATAGTAAATTAATAATATATATAAAATTATTTTTTGAAAATTGACAGCATTTTTGGATTCTAAACATCGAAAATGGTCGGGGTGAATTTTTGGGATTTTTCTGAGATACTTGAATTTTTGATGAATAGTAGAATTCGATAATTTACAATAAATGCTAAATAATGGATTAATTGAGTCATAGATTAAGCTCTGCTGATGTAAGACCACATGGTTCTGGATCACATGATAAAATTACTATTATTGGTCATTCAAAGCTCACTATTCCTTTTCATAGGGGATATTAATAAACTAATGAATTTTATATTAAGGAAACCCCTATCCCCTGCACTATAAAAGCCACCCTTCTCACCCTCATTTCCTCACACCTCTGAAGCTCCATGACTTCTCTAAACTCTACCCAAACACCATACCTATCTCCTCCCCCACGTCTAAGATCTACTGGTCTCATCAAAATACGATGATTTTTCCCTTAAGTAGGTTCTGAAGAGAAGGATTCAAAAGGTAATTTCCCTCCCTCTTCTCTTTCAATTTTCTTTCAAGTTCAAGTTCATTTTTTGATCCCTCCCCACACATCATCATACAAATTTTATTGTATCTCCATTATTATACATATAATGTAATTTTATTATTCTAATGGGATATTATATCATCCAACCCCATTTCCCTTTCATTTTATTTTATTAAAGAGAACATTGTTCGTGAGGAGTTAATTTATCACCTTCAAGAACAACATTCTTTCTTCATCCATTTCTACATTCATATCTAGTCAGGAAATCATTTTTAGGGTTGAAACATAATATTTTATATGTATTATGTTCTATTTATTGTTCTGTAAATAACCTATGGCCATATTACTAAGTGATAAGTTAAATCAAGTTCGTTGTGATCAAAAATCCGCCCAAATTGACCCAAATAACCATCATTTAATTCTTATCTAACGATTCATCCAAATGGATATAATATAATTCATTATAATATCATTAAAAATCCTGTAATATCATTAATGGAATGTAATATCATTTCTGGATGTTTACTCATGTTCTACCCAAACTTCAATTTAAAAATACAAGTGATCCACCCATCAAAAAACAATAAAAATGAACATCCACGAAAAATGTTTTTAAACACTATAAGTCATCCAGAAGAACAGAATATGACCTAATGAAACCATAATGAACCCTATTAATGTACACATGGTTATGTATTACTAATTAATGAATATAATGTCATTATACATGATATTAAAGAGAAGGAAGCATTCAGGTACAAGGAAAGGGGAAACTCTCGAACCCAACTTTCATCCTTCGGGTTCTCCCTCTCTCTATCAAATTTTGATATGTTTACTCCTTGAAAATCATTTTTTCATCATTTTATTTTCTTTTCTGGGATATAAATATTTGTCACTGGTTTTTATTTCGAACAATATGTTTTCCAAAAGAACTCTTCTTTTAAGAAAATTCCCTTTACTCCACTCTAAAAGTGGATGATTCTTGTAACAAGTATGTTATTCCCTATTTCTTTTGGGAACCCAAAGCTTATGAATGTATTATTATGATATGAAACCCATTACATACCATGGAATAGTTACGTTCACTTTTGATGTATGTTCCATGTGGAAATCATGATAATGATAATATTTTGACGTGACGGGTGTGCCTGGAATTATATACTTCAATATGAAGGTTTCAAAGTGACGGGTGCGCCCGAAATTATACAGCAATCCAATGAATTGGGAAATGTGATGAATCTCATCAGTAAATTTGAAATGATGTGTGAACAAGATTCTATCTTGGTTCACATGTATGTGTGGTAGTTAACAATTATGACATGATGTTTCATTTTTATGTATTTCCACATTTCAAGTCTTTTATTTATGCTCCTCTCATATTCATGAACTTTTTCCTATGTTATGATTATGCTCACCCAATGATATATTTTTTTTATATATCCTCTTACTGGGCTTCTAGCTCACCCCTTTTTATGTATATCCCTAGGTGGATACATGTACTAAAGAGAGGACATGTGCCAATAAGAAGCTAGAGAAGAAGAAATTAAATAAATGTTTATGCTTGATGTTGTATTTGTTATGTGTGGCCCTAGTTTTCCCAGGACACTAAACCATTGGATCCTCTTTGTGTAATACTACTATGTTGTTTATCTGTGAAAGGATGTAATAGTAATGTAAGAAAAGTCCAGGATGCTATAGTTGGTATTAGAGGAAAGGTTTTGTTAATTTTGGAATTAGGATTAGTGAACCCTAGAGGAAACCTATAGCATGAGACTAAGTACAAATATGCAAACAAGAATATTTTCCTAGGTATCCTATATTTTATAAATTGTCTAAATAAATAATTTATTCATGACTTGTTTACTTATGTATTGTTCTAACCTATTCTATTTTAAAAAATTAAGGGAACCAGGAGAAATCTTGCAAAAAACTCAGGCGAGGGTCAATGCCATGATTTCACGAACGACATCCCCAGTGATTTGAGGGGTGGAGTTCAAAACTTCATGGAGATGCTTAACCAATTATCTCAGGTCATGAATAATAACCATTACAATGGGGAACGTCCTCCTTCAACAATGAGGGAGCAACAGGCTATCGAGTGTTTTATGCAGCAACGACCACTGTCGTTTTGTGGATCTTCCGATCCACTAGTTGAGGAACAGTGGGTCAACTCCATGGGGAAGTTCTTTTTTGTGCTTCAGTGTTCTGAGAAAGAGAAGATGACTCTAGCCATTTATCATCTAGATGTAGAAGTTGATCAATGGTGGTATTTGATTAATAACACCAACCCATTGGAGGAAATTGAAGACATGGAATGAGAAGACATTAAGATAATGTTTCTTAACAAGTATTTCCCAAGAACTCTTCACATGAAGATGGAGAGAGAAGTCATAGAGCTCATGAAAAAAGAAGTAGAAACTGTCACAACCTATAAAGAGAATTTCACAAGGCCTGCAAGGTATTCTTCGGGGTTTTTATCAACAATGATAGGAAAATTGATAGATTCATTAGTGGATTAAAACCACACCTTCAAATGCTCTTCCAATTCAAGACATTGGTAGTTATGAAGAGGTCATTTGATGTGCCCTCAAAGTGGCGATGGTGATTGGAGGATGGTCCCATGGCTATGTAGATAAGAAATGAAAGATAGAGTTTCAAGACGGTGGATCTAAGGATAAAGGTGGGAAGAAATATCAATGACCCACATGCCAAAAATATGAGATTTTGCACCATGGAAAATGCCTCCATGGGACGGGGAAATGCATAAAGTGTGGTAAAGAAGGACACCATGCTCAAGAGTGACGAAAATACACGAAAAGGAAATAGAATGTAGCCGATAAAAGGAGAGAACCACTCATGGTTCAATGCTACAACTGTAAGAAGCTGGGGCACTATCCAAACCAATGAACTGATCCTTGAGTTCTTGAGGGTAATCAACGTCAGCATACACCAAATCAAATGTAACAAGGGAAGTCTTATTCCATCATTACTAGGGAGGTGGAGCATGATAATGAAGTTGTACAAGGTACACATACTATTCACTCAAGAATGGAAAAAGTATTATTTGATTTTGGTTCTATGCATTCCTTTATATCTTGTATGTTTGATAGAACTATAGAATCGAAGCCCCGAAAACTTGAATTAAATATATATGTAAAAACACCAAGTGGTGCAATAATTTCAACCAAAGTGTTTGACTCTTCTCTTGTTGGCGTATGTGGGAAGATTCTTCTGGAAAATCTCGTAATACTTCCCATGGTGGAATTCGATGCTATAATGGGAATGGATTGTCTCTCATTATATAGAGCACATATCAAATGTTGGGAAAATGAAATATCTTTTAATATTCCAAACCCTCCCATGCTCCTCAAAAAATTTAAGGAAGATCATGAATCTCCACTGAAAAATCATTCAATGGTGTGGGTGTTGATTCCCTATGATGAAGCATACCTTGCCCAAATGGTTGAGCCGATGGAAAGTTACAACCTTGAGGAAATGCCCATCTTGAGGGAATATGACAGTGTATTTCCCCAAGAGTTACCTAGAATTCCCCAGGATCGTGATGTAGAGTTCTCAATTGAACTCATACCTAGAGCTACTCCTATCTTGAAGTGTCCCTATTCAATGGCTCCTATCTAACTGGAGGAGTTAAAGAAGCAGCTTCAAGAGCATCTGGACAAAGGGTTCATACACCCTAGTGCATCACCTTGGGGTGCACCAGTTCTCATGGTGAAGAAGGATGGAACAATGTGGTTGTATATCGATTATCAGGAACTCAATAAGATCACCATAAAGAACATGTATCCTCTTCCAAGGATTGATGACTTGTTCGACCTGTTAAGAAGAGATCAATACTTCTCAATGGTGGATCTATGTTCTGGATATCATCAGGTAAGGTGAAGAAGGAAGATATTCAGAAGACTGCCTTCCGAATAAGGTATGGGCACTATGAGTTTTTGGTGATGGCCTTCAGACTTACTAATTCCCCTGCAATATTCATTGATTTGATGAAGAGAGTCTTTAGAAATTACCTCGACAAATTTGATGTAGTTTTTATCGATGATATTCTCATCTACTCCAAAAGAAAAGAGGAACATGAGGAACATATAAGACTTGTGTTGGAGACATTGAGAAAGGATAAGTTGTACACCATGTTCATCATGTGTGACTTTTGGATGAAGCAAGTCACGTTCTTGGGACATGTGATCACAATTGAGAGAATTTCTATCAATCCTTCCAAGACAAAGGCGATTGAGGAATGGCCCAGGCCCTCTAGTTTCACAGAAATTCGTAGTTTCCTTTGATTAGCAGGGTACTAAAGTCATTTTGTGAGAATCTTCTCCCGATTTTCAAACCATCTTACTAAGTTAACAAGGAAGGGGGTAAAGTATGTATAGACGGAAGAAAGTGAGGGAAGCTTCAAAGAGCTAAAGATAAGGTTGATCACTGCACCTGTACTCACACTACTGAAAAGTGGGGAATGTTTTGTGATATACTGTGATGATTCAAAGAAAGGCTTGGGTTGTGTACTCATGCAAAATGATAATGTGATTGCCTACGCCTCACGACCGTGGAAGATCCATGAGAAGAACTACCCGATGCATGATCTAGAGCTAGCATCCGTGATTTTTGGCTTATAAATCTGGCGACACTACCTTTATGGCACGAAGTGTGACATATACACCGACCACAAGAGCCTAAAGTATATATTTGCACAAAAGGAGATCAACTTGCTTCAAAGGAGATAGTTAGAGCTAATCAAGGACTACGATTTCTCTATTCACTATATTCCTGGAAAGGCGAACAAGGTAGCTGATGCTCTATGCAGAAATGAACCTGCTACACTATCCATGCTGCAGATTGAGAAAGACCCTATCTTTATGGATATGAAAAGTATGTATTTGGAAATCATAAGGGTAGGGGATACATATAACTTGACTAAATTATTGTGAAACCATATATCCGGTAGAATATTAAGGAAGCACAAAGGAATGATGTGGAGATACAAAAGAGGGTGAATGCAGTTAAGGAAGGGAATCTCCAAGAGTTCCAAATCGACGATGATGGTGTGATTCAGTTTGGAATGCAGATTTGTGTGCCTTAATCACCTAGGATAAAGAAGGAGCTTTTGGATAATTCACATATCTCAACATTCTCTATCCATCCTGGGAGTACCAAGAAGTATTGTGATCTCTGGGAAGACTTCTGGTGGGTTAAAATGAAGAAGGAGATTAGAGAATATATATCAAGGTTCTTGGTATGTCAGGAAGTTAATGATGAGTGACAAAAGTCCAGAGCTATGATGCATCCATTGCCGATACCCATGTGGAAATTGGAAAATTTTACTATGGACTTTCTCACAGGTCTCCTGAAGACGTCAAAGGGAAATAATACGATATGGGTAGTGGTTGACCGACTCACCAAGACTACCCATTTTATCGCTATTTGGGAAGACCTCTCACTTGAACAAATTGCAATGATATATGTGAAGGAAGTGGTGAGACTGCATGGTGTTCCACTCTAAATTTTCTCTGACTGTGATCCAGGGTTTACATCTATATTCTGTAGGAGCCTTCAACATGCTTTGAGTACTAAATTAAATTTCAACACGACCTATCACCCCCAAACTGATGGCCAGTATGAAAAGACTATTCAGACGTTTGAAGATAAGCTAAGAGCATGATAAATTGAATTCAAAGGTGGTTGGGATCAGCATCTCCCATTGGTTGAGTTCTCATACAACAACAGCTTCCACTCGAGTATCCAGATGGTTCCATATGAATCTCCTTATGGGAAGCGATGTAGAACTCCAACCTGTTGGGATGAAGTTGGACAAAGAATGCAACTTGGACCCGATCTTGTTCAAGAGATGACATAGAGGGTTATAGTCATCAAAAAACAGATCCAATCTGCTCAAAGTTGGAAAAATATCTATGCTAACAACCGTCGATGGGACATGGAGTTCGACGTTGGAGATCAATTCTTCCTTCGAATATCTCCATGGAAGAGAGTCATTCGATTCAGGAAGAAAGGGAAGCAATGCCCAAGGTATATTGGCCCCTTTGAGATCCTTGACTGCATAGGAGTCATGGACTATCGTCTTGAAATTCAACTGAATATGGATCATGTTCATGATGTTTTTCATGTATCACTACTAAAGAGGTACATACCAGACCCCTCACATGTACTAAACTTAGAGGTGGTGCAGCTGGAAGATGATCTCTCCTATGAGGAGTAGCCAATAAAGATTCTGGATCGGAGAGATAAGGTTCTACGCAACAAAAAAACCCATATTGTCAATGTTTTGTGGAGAAACCATAAGTTTGAGGAAGAAACTTGGGAACCAGAAGAGGCAATGATGGAGAAACAACCTTACTTGTTTAGGTAATGTGAAATTTCAGGGGCCAAATTTCTTAAGGGGGGAAGAATGTAACGACCCAAAGTTGTTCAAAGGAAATTCCCTTATTATATTTATGTCATAAAATAACATGAAACCACAATATAATGAACTACTAAGTGATAAGTGACCTCTAAACATATGTTTTTCTCTTCTGTGTTTGGAATTTCAAAAATCTGACATACACTGTTGTGTTCAAGATGATTTTTGGAGTCTAATGAAACAAAAATAATTTTTTTGTGAATAGTGACCTACCCTTATAAATAGTAACATAACCTTATGAATATTAATAAAACCCTTATTAATAGTAAATCATCCAACATAAGAGTAACATTATATATGAATAATTAAATAAAATTTAGACATCTTATAAAGTGACAATTGGACCATAGTAAATGTTTTGGTATTTTGTAAGTCATAAATAATTAACTATAATTAATTAATTAATTTAGAAAAATAATTATTTCCCTAAAATGTATTCATAAATTATTGAAAAAATTTCTTATAGTTTTTAGATATTTTTATAAGACCCTAAGTAATTTTTGAAAGCACTATAAAATCAGTTTTAATCCTAAAATTTTTTTTTTTATTAAATAATGATTTTAATAAAATATTAAATTAATAATATTTATAAAATTGTTTTTGAAAAATGGACTTCATTTTTGTGTTCTACACATCGAAAAATGGTTGGGGTAAATTTTTGGGATTTTTCTGAGAAACTTGAATTTTTGATGAATAATAGAATCCAATAATTTACAATAAATAATAAATAATTGATTAATTGAGTCATCGATGATGCTCTGCTGATGTAAGATCACTTTTTTCTAGATCAAATGATAAAATTCCTATTCTTGGTCATTAGAGACTCAATATTCCTTGTCTTAGGGTAAATTAATAAGCTAATGAATTTTATATTAAGGAAACCTCTCTCCCCTTCACTATAAAATCCACCCTTCACACCCGCATTTCCTCACACCTCTAAAGCTCCAAAACATCACTAACATCAGCCAAAAAACCTTCCGTAGCCCCTCCCCAACGTCCAAGAGCTTATGTTATCATCAAAAGACCATGCTTAGGACCTTAAGGTGGTTCTCAAGAGAAGGATTCTAGAGGTAATTTCCTCCCTCTTCTCTTTTAATTTCCATTCAAGTTCAGGTTCATTTCCTGATATCTCCCCACCTATCTTCATAAAAATTGTATTTTAACTCAATTATTATACATATAATGTAATTATATGATTCTAATGGAATTTTATATCATCCAAACCCCTTTCCCATATTATTTTATTTTATTGAAGAGAACGTTGTTCGTGAGGTGTTAATTTATTACCTTTAAGAACAACATGATTTCTTCTTCCATTTCTACCTTCGAATATGGTCATGAAACCATTTTTATGGTTTAAAAATAATAATTTATATTTATTATTTTATATTTAATGTTCTGGAAATAACCTATGGCAATATTACTAAGTTATAAATTAAAACAAGTTCATCGTGATCCAAAAACCGCCCAAATTGACCCAAATAACCATCATTTAATTCTTATCTTATGATTCATCCACATGGATCTAATATAATTCATTATAAGATCATTGTTCCTCCTTTAATATCATTAATGACATGTAATATAAGTTATGGATGTTTACTCATGTTCTACCCAAACATCAATTTAAGAATACAAGTGAACCACCCAAGAAAATCCATAAAAACGAACATCCATGAACAATTTTTTTAAACAATATAAATCATCCAAAGAAACATAATAAGACATAATAAAAACATAATTAACCCTATTAATGTACACATGGTTCTTGATTTCTTATTAATTAATATTATTTCATTATACATGACATTAAATAGAAGGAAGCATTCGAGTACAAGGTAAGGGGAAATTCTAGAACCCAACTTTCAACCTTTCGGTTCTCCCTCTCTCACAACATTTTTAATATGGTTACTCCTTAAAAATAATTTGTTCATCATTTTCATTCCTTTTATTGGATATAAATGTTTTCCCCTAGTTTTCATTTCAAACAAAATGTTTTCCAAAAGAACTCTTCTTTTAAGAGCATACATTTTACTCATCTCTCAAAGTGGACAGTTCTTGTAAAATGTATGTTATTCCCTCTTTCATTTGGGAACCAAATGATTATGAATGTATTATTATGTGATGAAACCCATTCCTTACCATGGGTTAGTTATGTTCAAATTTTATGTACATTCCATGTGGCAAGCATGATAATGATAATGTTATGATGTGACGGGTGGACCCAGAATTATATAGCGTAATATGAATCTTTCAAAGTGACGGGTGCACCCGGAATTATACAGCACTCCAATTCATTGGGTTACATTATGAATATCATGAGTACATGTGAAATGTTGTGTGAACAAGATTATAGCTTGGTTCAAAAGTATGTGTCGTAGTTAACCACTAAGACATGATGTTTCATTTTTATGCAATTGCCACATTTAAAGTCTTTTATTTATTCTCCTCTCATGTTCATGACGTTTTGCCTATGTTATGATTATGCTCACCCCATGATATATTATTCTTATCTATCCACTTAATGGGATTATAGCTCACCCATTTTGATGTATATCCACAGGTGGCTACATGTACTAAGGAGAAGACAAGTGCCAATAAGAAACTTGAGAAGAAGAAATTAAATAAATCTTCATGCTTGATGTTGTATTTGTTATGTGTGGTCCTAGTTAGCTCAAGACTCTAAACCATTGGATCCTATTTGTGTAATACTACTATGTTATTTATATTTTAATGGATGTTATAGTAATGAATGAAAAGTCTGGGATGTTATAGATTAGGTAAAATCTTTCCTACTGTCAGTCACCTAAGATGGAGAAGGTACAGTTGAGCCTATAATGATAAACACAAGCGAATCAAAAAGAAAACAGAGTTTTTTTGTTCATTTTTTTCTATTTTTGGATAAATCATTGATCCCGTAATAGTTTTTCAATTTCATTATTATTCAATGACCTTTCACCTGTTATTTTATTTTTTAGGACAATCATGGCAGGCTGTGTAATGTCCCAGATCTGGGTGCTGCCCAAATGTTCCCCGAACCCAGTTGGTCACATAACCTCAAGAGCATTTCCCTAAATTCTAGATGATCCAAACTAGTAGTCAGGGACATGGTTTGATAATGGGGAAACAATTATCTCATTGGTATAGTAAACACATCGAAAAAATTGTTACAATAGTGGATGTAATAATACCAAACAGAAATAAACAGTTGAAGACTGAAAATAAAACCAACAGAATCCACATAATTTATATATGATGCATGGAATAAGTATCTATGAAAACAACTAAACAAGTCAATATGATGGATATAAATATTGAAAAAACGTACAAAAGAAATAGTAAACTCATGCAGCATCACAAGCCTCATCTTGGTCCCATTCTCTCCAGCTCCAACAGTAATCATGTACTTGATGAGGAAGATGGATTTTCCTATTCTATATATGAAACTATATAATCTGTTTGGGTCCAAAAGAATGACCCAAATATCGTTTTATGAGAATCACAGTATTAAATCACCAAAATATAAATTCCAAATTTCCAGTGAATTTATATAGTAGGTAATATGCATAAATACAGAAATAAACTAGGATGTACTCAATAGTAAACAATCCTACAGTTTTCAATTACATTCAATTACATTTATTATTCAGTAAATTTAATCTTGTAAACCATGGGATCTATTCTATGTTCTATATCCCCTATGAAAGTAACAAAACATTTGGCTCAGGAGATCATCTAAAAACAAGTAACATTGAGTCTAAGCTTATGATTTGGATTGGCAGACTCATCACAATCATTCAATTTTTCAATAACGACCCTTTGGGAAAGTTCTCACAGTCTAATTCCCCTAGTCTAACATAATAACAATTCATTTAACAATAAACCTACGGTAAGATCTAACATTCTAACCCCTTTGATCTAACTTAGCACTAATAATTTTCAATTGACCACCTAGGAAGCTCTCACGGTCAATACCCCTCGGTAACCATAGCAGCAATAAATTATAAATGACCACCTAGGAAGATCTCACATTTTAAACCCTCGGGACGATGACCACATAGAAGCTCTCACAGTCAATACACACAGGTCAACATAACAATAAAACATAGATAAATGACCCTTCCTTGGGAAGATCTCATAGTCAAATTCCCCCTTTTCAAACATCCAAAATGCATAACACATACATATCATATAATAAGTAACTCCATCCCAAAAAAACAACTTATTGAATGCAGTGAAAACCTAACAGGATTTCTAGATCAAATGACCATATACAACAATCAAGGAAAAACAACCCATGAGGTGTCCCATAAACAAGATATCTAACCTTATGCATATGTAACCACCCTTTATAAATCAAATAAACAATAGAAGGTTATAAACAAGGTTAAATTTCTAATCAAGCAATACCCCAATCAATGGTATGTGGAAGTTTTAGCATATATAATCCATTGTCAAACACAAAAAGTAGAAAACCACCTACCTCTATGTTATATGATTGATATACTTGAATTTTGTCCATTGAATCAGCCTAGATTGGCATATATGTACAAAAATGTTAATGAATCCCAACTTTGAATAAATAACGAGAGAGATATAATAAGGAAGAATGGATCTAAGAGTTTTGAGAACTCACTTTTTGGATTCAAACACACCTAATGATGTCTTAAATGAATCTCGAATGGAGAATAAGGACTTCGATCTTCATTGGTCGTTCCCGAGTGCTCTTGTATGAAACACAAGCAGAAGAAGTTAGTTCTAAACATGAGACATGATTCTTCTATGATATTTCAAATAAAAAGTAAACTACATTGAATGATCATTAAATGTGCATTCCATGTAGTAGACTTAATTGTCCCCTGACTTCAGTGGTCTTCCAGGTCATTAAATGTCCTTGTACTCGTCCATTACACAGTCAGTACACAACTGTATGTGGAAACTAGGTACACGACATTTACTGAGAAGTAAAAAACGTGTACTTAGAAAAACACCATTTCTTTCTTTTCATAAAAAACAACCTAAAATCAAGATCCATGAAAAAATGACGATCCAAGTTCTTATAAAATTCACCCCTTAAAGTAATTTGTACCTGAATTTCCCTTCCAAGGGTGGTGAAGAATAATTTGTGAAAACCTCTGGGCATTGAAATCATACGTCGACCTCCCATTCCTATGTATCGTCTTGTACTCGCATGTGCTGCCATAGAACCCATAGAAAAGGAATAGACATGCCAAATAAAACCATCATTATATGATCTACAATTCAAAAAGGATGCTCCTTGAAGGATGTATCCACCTCCTACTCAACCTCCTCAGGTAGAAAATTTTGAGATGGGTCTAAAAAGTAACACTGTATCTGAAAAACATGTAAGGTGTCATGCATAGCCTGATACCTCTTATGTAACTACAACCGATAGGAAACCGGACCAACTCTCTCCAAAACCTCAAACAGTCTGACATATATTAGCTAATGCTTTCTCTGTCTCCAAATATTCTAGTGCCCCAAACACAGTGTGACACGCAGAAAAACTTAATCGCCGAACTTAAACTCTAGGTGTCATCTCAATCGATTAGAATAAGATTTATAGAGTGATTCTATATTATCCATCCCCTTCCAAATCAACTGCACCTACTTGGTGGTCTCCCAAAAAATAAAAGGGACCAACATAGATTCCTCTACTAACTCCAACCTACAATGTGGTGATAGACATGGACTAATATACAAAGACCCATAAGGTTCTATCTAAATCGTTGCATGAAAAGAATTATTGTAGGAAAAATCCACTAGGGGTATGTGTCTATCCCAAGAGCCCCCTAAATCTAGGACACATGATTAAATCATGTCCTCTAAAACCTAAATCATGTTCTTGGACTGGGAATCTATATGGGGAAGGTAATCTGTACACAGAAGTACCTATGAACCCAAGGATCTCTGTAGTCCCTTCGAGACATAAGAAGTAAACTAGCCATCCCTATATGAAATAATAGAATGCAGAACCCAATGAAAATGTACTATCTATCATATGTAAAACATTCCAAGATCATTAAACCTGAAGGTTTCATTGATTGGAAGGAAATGTGAAACCTTCTTGAGTTTGTCAACAACAACCAATACAATATCATCTCGTCAGGGCGACCTTGGTAAACCCATCACAAAATGTTGTGTGACATCATTCCACCTCCACTCAAGAATGGGTAACTGTTGTAATAGCTCATGCCGGATGGTGAGCCTTTTCCTTCACCTAATGGTAGGAGGAACATCTCATATAAAAACTACCAATATCCATCTTCATGCATGGCCACCAATATTGACGAAGTAGATCTTCATATATCTTGGTGACACTAGGATGAACTACCCCTTCGGTGGCATGAAAATCTTTCATCACCTCATCATGTATGTCTTATTTCACCCATAAAATCTCATGAAAGTGAAAGAAATTATCCTCACCTATGATTATCTTGGAGTAGGGTCCTCCCCTAACAAACTCTCCCTCGGGACTAAGCCTTCAATATATGATAGGTGCCTCATTCACACTCGATCTAGTAGAGTCAAAGTAAAATATATAGAAGAAATAAAAGTATACCCCTATTTTTTGTGCACATCCAAATTTATATTAGAGAATAGATCCATAAGCTACCACTTACTACTGGCCTCCTGAAATACCTTTATCGGAGTTGTCCTATTCAATTCATTTGATACAGCATTGCCTTTCCCAGGTATTTAGGCAATCTCAAAGTCAAAATACTGAAGGCACTCAACCCACATTCGCTATCTCAAATTCAGATCATATATAGTAAATATACACTTCAGTCTTTTATGGTATGTTTATATAAAAAATTCTCTCCCAAATGATAATTCCCCCAAAAACTAAATGTATGCACTACAATAGACAACTCAAGATCGTGTGTTGTGTAATTCTCCCATGTGGCCTCAAATACTGTGGCACATACATGAGGACTCCACCCCCTAAATAAGAACTACTCCCATCCTGATACCTAATGCACCATAGTAAATGGTTTAAGTCTTGGTCATCTCCAAAAAATCAGTATTGGTGCTGAAGTCAACCCCACTTTCAGCTTCTGAAAGCTTGAATCGTAGAAATCTATCCACAAGTACTTCACACTCTTCTTAGTCAGGATGGTTAGTGGTTCTTCTAAGAATGAATTGTCTTTAATAAAGTACATGTAGTAACCTGCTATCCCCAGAGAACTCTATACCTCAAATTCGTTCTTCATCTGCTCCCAGAAATCTACCTCTCTCTCTAGAGTTAAATCTAAAAATTCATTTGGAAGGACATATTTGGAAAAATACACCACTGGAGGAAAATCCATATATGAAGTCCCCTGGGAATCCAAATAAAAACTAGATATTTGTGCTATAATTCCCCCCAACCCATGATGCTTAGGTCCTAATCTTCATGCATAGACATCCCATTCGTCATTTTGTGTAAAATACCTTCCATCTGGTGATGTGAAACCACCCTATAGTGATAGTAGTCAAAAAAGGCTTAAAAGGAGACCAACCAGTTCATTCTAAGAATGGCATCGAAACCCATCAACTCTAAGACATATATGTCTCATAAGAAGTGTCACCCACCAAAATTAAGAGGGACCTCCATGCATTGACATAGACTAGCCGTCCTAATCCCCAACAGAGTGTCTAGCATCATAACATTATCATATGTAAAGATAACGAGCCCAACGAGCCCCACAATATTAACACATATAAAACTATTAGAAACACCTATATCAAAAATAGAAGAATCTAAAACTGAGGCAACCAGAATCGTACCTCTAACCATAGAGGATTTGGGATCCTACTCCTTCTAGGTATTTTCCATCACAAAAGGATGACATGTATCGCGAACCTATGACCCTTCCTACCTACTCTGAGCTGGTCCACCCTGTTGTCGATAAGAACCTGTCAGTTGGATAACATGACTACAACCACCTCTTCATCCTAATGAACCTGAATTCCCAGATAGAGGAGATACTGGTGGACTTTCTCTTAAATGTGGAGTCATCATAGATCCACTCTCACTCACTACTGGTGAAAACTTCCTTCAAAAACACTGAATATGATGCATCTTGCCACAAGATCATCTCTCAACTGAGACTCTCGGGAACTGTTGTCATGTATTCACACTCCTTCCACACTGGTAGCACACCACTTAACTACCTGAAGAAGCTTCCAGTGAAATATCACTGTAGTGCTTCCTTCTATCGGTCAAAGGAGTACTAACCTTGGATGATAAACCGCCCTAGCTAAAAGATCCTAACCTCATCAAATTGCACTGGGTAATTAACAGATGATTTACTAAAGAAGTAACTGAAGTCAGCATGAAAAGATTCACCTATGATTGGATTTCATACCTGAGACGATCCTCAAACTGCCTAGCAATTGAGAACTCACCACCTCCCAAAACAGGTGCAAAGCGTTGATGCTTTGTAAAGCGAGAAGAGTAATCCATCACTGAAAGAGCACCCTGCTCCAAATTCATGAACTCTGAGGCTCGATCGGCCCTCAATGTCTTTGGGTAGATTTAATCATAGATGGTCCTCTAAAACAATTCCTAATCCATATCTTGATGTCGTCATGCATGTGAGATAACATACTAAAACCTCTTGGTTGAATCACGTAGCTTGTATGTTCTCAGTTTCACCCTCCATTCCGGAGACTCCTATTTTAGAGATCCAATTTTTTTCCCTATAATACATTGATATATTTCTATATATAATTCCAGAGCTAGGCATGAATACAGCATGTGATTCTGAGACCCGGTGTGCCCAGAAATTTTTTTTATAATAATATTAAGTGTTTTTATACTATGCACGTGGCGGGGTTGTGTTTCCTCCTAAACGGTAGCACAGATCATAAATAGCAGTGAACAATTACATCTGGAGAGTTTTGTTAACCCTAAACAAGGTGCAAATGTTTTGGGCATGAGCCTACTGTGAAAGATGTGACCCAGGGGAATAATTGTCATTTTAAAATAATGACTTATTGATTTTTATCATTGTCATTCATTTCAAATAACATTCGAACGAGGTCTCGGAATGGAAATCTGAAACATCCGTTGAGTTTGAAATGGGGCGTTTTTCCTTTCCATGACATTAAATGACTGGGTGCGGAGGTTTTTGAATCCGCGCCCATCGGCGAAGTTCAGAGAGTTTATTAAATGTGGAATTGGAGGAAACCCATTTCATTCTCTCTCTCTCTCTCTCTTTCCTTATCTCTCTCTCCTCCCCCCCCCCCTCGAGCATTCTTCGATGTTATTCGGAGTTCTTCGTCGTTCTTCATTGAATCGTGGAGTGAGCCCCGCCGGAACCTTGGAAGAACGAAGCGGGGGCGTCGTGGGCGCATCGCAAGCGGCAAACGAGTGGATCAAGGTAGGATTATTGTTAATTTCCGCAACTTTTTGATTTTTTTCATTTAATTTCTATACTTTGGGAATTTGGACGATGGTCGAACGAACACAACCATTGTCCGATCACCATTTTACATGATGTTCTTGGTCATTCTTCATCCTAATTTTCGGACGTGCCAAATCTGGTCGAATCAACGATCGATGGAAGGCACTGCAAAGGTGTCGCCCTTTGGATTCCTAATCCCCCTTCGGATTTTTAATCGGGCCACCGGAGCGGTGGAGGCGGTCGTCGGAAGACCTGACTCCAGCAATGGTGGTGTCTGGTGGTCAGGCGTCAGGCAACGGGTGCGGCCGGGGAGGGGGGTGGGGTCGGGGGGAGTTTAGATGAGTCACCGATGTCGAGTGTTGCTGGTGCGGCTGAGGTAGCTCCGGGAGGAGCCAAGGTGGGTCGACCAGGATTTTGGAGGTTCTGTCGACGAGGGTGGCTGGCGCAGACGACAGCGGGTGCATGATGGTGGAGAGGCGTGTATAACCAGTGTAGGCGGTGTAGTCAAGCCGGAGGGGTCAGGCAGGGAGGATGCTTGCAGCCGGTACGCGGCGGTTTCTGGATGGGGCTGCTTCGGTGGAGCAGCGAGCCGGACGACTGTGGTGCGATCGAGTAAGCGACTAACAGAGCCGGGAGCCAGAGAGGGAGACTTTGAGGGGGACATCAGGTGTGTGGCGACGTCGCAGCAGAGCCCAGAGGGAGGCCGTGGTGCAAGAATCACATCCCACTCGGCAGGCAAAACCTGAGGCGGTGACCTCAGGTGTGCGGAGGAAATAAGGACCCTCACTTTGTGGGTCCTTGGCACATGCGGAGACTAGCCAGAATGGCCAGTCAACATTGAAGAACTAGACCTGAGGGGTCCAATATGGTAGGAGTGGGCCGCGGCCTGTGGGGCATGGCCGTTCGGGCCGGTCTCGTGGCTGGGCCGTGGGCTGGTGGTTCGGACCTGGCCAGCCGGGGTGAACCGGCCCGGTTGGGCCCCTTGTGATCAAGGGGCCGTATCTCTTAAATGGCGCATCCGTTTGACACTCCATCTGTGGATACCGGTTCATGTCGTTGAGACGATATTTTTTATGTGGCTTTCATGGATATTGAGTTCTGTTCCTGAAGGCTGGTGACATGAAACACCTCAATTTAATAATATTAAATTGTTTTTAGATCATGCGGTGGACGTGCTTCACAGGCCAGATGTCCGTCTCACGCACCGTCAAAGGCGCTGTGGACCTAGAGTTGAGATGGTCCTTTCAAATTTGTTCAGAATCCTTGTGGTTTGCTTTCATTGCTCAGAGGCATGAAATGATTAATGCGAATAATTAATTAATTAGTTAATTAATTTATTAATCTTACGTCGGATGTAAATCTTGCTTGGAATGTCTGATTGACGCACCATCAACGGCAGCCTAACCCCGATCCACGTGTGGAATTTTTGAAATGCATTCCAAATCATTTAGGTTGGAGATAAGGTGCGGGGCCCATAGGGCCTAGTTCGCACGTTTTATGGTGAAACGCCACCTTTTCACCAAACATCTGTTTGGGGTGTTTGAGTACTCATTTCTTAGTGTTCTTCCAATGGGATTGCAATGGTGCAATCATCCCGCCTGAATTTGGGCCCGAGGTATGGGCCCCACGAGGCAACAATCTGACGTATGCTGCGTTATTATGACTTTTCCAACATATGACCGTTCAGGGAAAATGAATAGCCTACACCGCATGATTATCTGCAAGGAGAGCAATGGTACGATCTGCGTGACAAGTGATAGGATAAAGGGGTGGCCCCCACAGGGCCCCGCATGTATGTAACGATGGGAGTTGCAGCTTCTGCATCTACAGCCCATTGTAGGCACCGTCAGTGGTGTTGTGACCCTATCATCGAGACAAGGTTGACGAGGGTGGTTTCAGGCGTGGAAGACAGAGTTGTTGTGTTGGCCCCACATGTCGTCTTTTATGCTGTGAGTTGCGTTTTTTCACTCTTTTTCATCAGACGTCCGTTTGGGACATATGAATAGTAAATTTAGCATGTTTTTTTTAAAGTATCATGATGCCACAGTTTGCCCAACCAATTTTGGGACCAAGGTGCGGGCCCCATGAGACGTCGTGTGGGCATAAAGCGGTGTTGAATAACTTTTCCACAGGGAGCCCATTTCCAGCAATTATGTAGTCTATCTCAATTGATTTTTTGGAAGAATGAAAATGGTGTAATCTGTTTGGGAAAGTAGAGCCTCTTTTAAGAACTCATTAAATGTGGAAACATGAAAGGCCATTAGTCAGAGGTTCCTTTGAAGAACTCCGAACCTATGCACTATAGCGGCGTTAGTGGCACCCAGTGATGGCATGGGCAGGGTGGAGATATCAGCATAGTTCCAGGTTTACCCTTCGGTGAGGATGGGTAGTGGGATACCTGTGGACCTCATAGTTTACCCTCCAACGATACTGGGTAGTGGGATACCTGTTGACTTTAGGGATTACCCTTTAGAATGGCTGGGCAGTGGGTCACCTGGTGACTTATTACGGGTTACCCTCCAGCGGGGCTAGGCAGTGATTCACTATCGAATAATTTTGGTTTTACCCACCAGTAGGGTTGGGAAGTGGGTCACCTGATGATATATTACTGTTTACCCTCCAGCGGGGATGGGCGGTGGGTCACCGGAAACTTATTTAGGGTTTACCGTCCAGTAGGGCGGGGTAGTGGGTCATCGTTGACTTATTATGGATTACCCTCCATCGGGGCTGGGTAGTGGGTTACGTGATGACTTATTTCACACTCAGTTCTTACGATGTGGCTAGTCGGTGGCCTTTCTCCATTATTACCAGAGCGGGACCCTTGGTTGTATAGTTTAGCAATGAGATAGCTTTGACGTACAGGATTGTTGGGCATCAGTGATGGATATTCTTTTGAACTATTGGAGACTTTTCTTGGACTGAGCGTGGAAGGACAGATCCCCTTACACACTCTTTTGGGCTTCTTGTTGAGCATATATATCTACACGCTACTTTTGTTCCCAATCCTTGTGTTCAGTTTCCCTCCTTCTAGGAGGGGCAAAGACGCACGGGATATTCCACATGATTTCCGTATCTATCTCCTCTTAGGATGGACAAGTCTACTTCTTTTCTTTTGTTGGGTTGATCTGCAATCTCTTTGTTGTACTCTTACAGTGTTATTGATCTTTCTACTACTCATCATTTTAGTACCACCTTGGTTTCTCCCTCGAGCTTTCGGGGAATCATACTGAGTATATTTATACTCACCCCAGCTTAGGATCTGCCCCCACATTGTGTGACCTTGTAGATGACAGACAGGTCGATCAAGACTACACAATAGATGGGGATGCATTTTGTGGATATAGGGGGATTCTTGGGTGTGAGACTCACCAGCTATTTACTTTCGTTTACCTATTGTCTGGTTGTGGCACCTTTCTAGTTGGGCGTGTGTTTTTACCATTTTTCTATTCAGATATCTTGTCAATACTTTTTGGCACATTACTTTTACTAGTCATAGGTCAATGCGTGTATGTTGGTTTCCCTTTCATAGTTGTGTAGTATCTTGCTTTCATTTATCTTCACATTTGCATTGAGTTAGCTTCGTGTGTGTGCACGATTTCTTAGGCAATGGCCTCCCAATGTTTCTTGTGCCTTCGGTGCTAGTCCCTAGCCCCTGGCATATGGAGAAGGGACTGGGGTAGTTGCGGCTCGAGCCCCAGTATGGGTCTGGTTGTGAAAAGTGATATCAGAGGCGGTTCATTCCTTGGGGTGTTGTTTAGACTCCCCTAAAAAGGAATTAGTTGTGTTTTGGGAAAATAGTGTCAATGTGTCTTGAGATCCGCTCTCAGGCCAGGGAGTCTAGCGATGGTGCGGCGGCCGACATAGCCATCCACCAGGACCCTGATAACCCACTCTTCGACCCAGCACATTGATACCCTTGGTCCAGGGAATTTGGTTCATGCCTCATATAGGATTGAGTGTTTGACTGTCCTTCTTGAGTCAGCTCCCCATCGTTGTTGATATATTTATGCTCATTTGACCGTGGTACTCCTTGATCAGATTCAGGATGTGTCCACGATGATAGGCAGCCAGGATACTAGCTATGGTTCATGATGATGACTCCGTGAGCGACGAGGCCACAATTCAAGATCCATCATACGGTTACCCTTTCTCTAGGATCATAGGTAGTAGCACCTCCACCTGTGGAGTAGCAGATATTACTGGTAGTGAGGGCTGATGACGAGCACAGGTTGGGCGCGCTACGTGAGTTCCAGCATCAGAGACCGTTGAGGTTCCATGGTGATCCATACCCTCAGACAGTGAAGAGTTGGCTAGAGTCAGTGGTTCACCTCTTCAGGCTTTTTCAAACACTAACATGTTATGTGGTGTCTTTGACAGCCATTCATTTACACCTAGCAGTTTGGCGTGGTAGATCCGGGGTTACTCAGATGAACGAATAGTTGGTACTCTCATGTTATGACTTCTAGCCGCTATTTTGTGAGGTGTACTACCCCTCCTACATACGCTTTTCACGGTTTCGAAAGATGATGGGGCTTCAGCGGGGAGTGATGGAAGTGGTCGGGTATGCGACTGGGTTCGCAGACCTTACTCTGTACTCTTTGGATGTGGTCCATGATGGCAACTTTAGGGCACAAAAGTTTGAGCGAGGTCTATTTAGAGGAGATTCGTGCCAGCATAGTGCCATTGTGCATCCTCACCTATCTCAGGGTGCTGATGCAGGCACTAGTGACATAGAAATTTCGGTCAGAGGGATGTCTATTGGAAGGGCCTCAACACCGGAGGTCTCCCCTTGATGAGAATCAGGCACATGGTCAGGGGCAGTGTAGAGCACTGAGATAGCACAGTGATGCATAGTTCTATGTTGGTGATGTGCGAGGTCATTTGGCGTGAGACTATCCGCCCAAATGTGCAGAGTCTTCCAGATTGTTTGTAGATGTGCCACCACAACATAGACAGTGCCGTGATCAAAAATATCCTAGGTATGTATAGGTTGGTCCCCAAGGAGGCGGTGTTGGAAAAAAAAGAAGGACGAACTGTGGTTAGAGAACGACATTTTGAGGTCCTTCCACCACCACTAGGTTGCCCATGTCAGGCTCAGGGAGCTGACAGACGGGGCTATGGGTGGTTTGGTGCTATTTATGTCTACAATCCTGCAACGCAAGTGATGATAAGAGGTACCCTCTATGTCTCTTCTACTTTTCTCAGTAGAACTTGTTAGACACTACGTGAGGTACTCTATTCATCTAACTTCTTGTTCAAGGGGTTACCACGGGTGACTCAAGGCGTCAATGTCACCCTGTGTTGGTGTTGTCCAACGTAGCTTTGAATGTATGGGAAAGAGGGGTTCGTCCCCCCCTGAGACACATTTTTGTGATGCAATCAAAACTGTGGGGGAGAGTCGATACCACCCAAAGCGGATAGAATTGGGGTGCAGTGGATGAGTCCCTCCGACCTATGCATTCATGGAGGGCATCTACGGTGGAGTGTCAGAGCAGGTTTTGGGTTTTCCAGTGGGGATTTTCTTCTTGACATCCCTTTTTCTTGAGGTGCCACTAGTGAGCATTGAAGAGTGCATGATTTGGAGATTACTCTCCTTCCAAGAGGGGTAACAACACATGGGGTATTCCACGTGCTTTCTGTTTCTAGCCTCTGGCAGTTGGATGAGTTTGCTAACCTACCTTATTTGCTGGTACCTTTTATGCTCAATGTCAATCCTTATACAGTTATCAAGTAAAGGTCAAGGTAATGGAGACCCCATAAACAGAACTACATGTTTCACTATGTGGTCTTGGTGGTGGTAGTCCTTGTGTAGAGAATATGGAGACGGTACCTTCGGGGAGAGTGCATTGTGGTTTGCTCAGACAACCAGTGTTTCAGGTGTGCCCTCAGCCAGAGAGACATGAACCTGAGGCGATGGTGTTGGTTGAGATTTCTGTAGGACTATGACTTCGATGTAGTCTATTTTTTGAATGATGGTAGTGTTGTAGAAGATTCACTTAATAGAGATCCTCAGTTGTGATGCACCGATTGTGAAAACGTGCATGATTATATATCTATGGGTGATGCACCAGATGGGTATTTTGAAGGGGAAATCACAAGACCATGTTCCAGGAACAAACTGTGATTTCTTTCATGACGTGGAATGCAATTGTTCGGCCAGGGAAGTCCCTCGAGTTCTTTAGGCCATTCGGGACTTGTTCAAGAGGTTGAGAGTTTGCCTACCATCTTGCCCTACCCTCCCAAAAATAGGAGTGGGTGCACGATGTCTTCCACGTTTTGTAGCTAATTTGGTGTGTGCGTATTCCTACGCATGCCCTTGAGAGAAGTAGACCTATTGAGTACGAAATACCCCTTTGGTTTGCATGTTTTTCCAACATGTTGTTGTTAATGATTTCTCGGGAGTGGGAGAGCTAGGAGTGAGCTCTGTATCCTGAGTTTTGTTCCTATTTTTTATTTTCGGGGACAAAAACCATGATGTAGGAAATGATGTAAAGTCCCAGTTTTTTCCCTATAAGACATTGGAATATTTCTACATATAATTCCAGAGCTAGGAGCGAAGACGGTGTGCGATTCCGAGGACCGGTGTGACTAGAATAAAATTTATAAAAATATTATGTGTTTTTACACTATGGATGTGGCAGGGTTTTGTTTCCTCTTAAATGGTAGCTCGGATCATAAATATGAGGGCGTCGTTGTGTCTGGACAATGTCTTATACACTAGGAAGGGTGTAAAAGTTGCGGGCGCGGGTCTGGTTTGAGAGATGTCACCCACGGGAAAAATCATCATTTTAAAATAATGAATTAGTGATTTTTATCACTGTCATTATTTTCAAATAACATTTTAATGAAGTCTCAGAATGGAAATCTAAGACATCTGTTGAGTTCAAAATGGGGCGTATTTCCTAGGAGTGACATAAAATGAGCTAGTGTGAATGTTTTGGAATTCGCACCTGTCAGCGGAGTTCTGAGAGTTTGAAAAATGTGGAATTGGGGGAAACCCATTTCTCTATCTCTCTCTCTTTCCTTCTCTCTCTCTCTCTCTCTCCCTTGAGCTTTCTTCGATGTTCTTCTGCGTTCATCACTTTTCTTCACCGAATCGAGGAGAGACCCTTGCCAGAACATTGGCTAAATGAAGCGGGGGCCTCGTGGGCACATTGGCAGTGAATAACGGTTGGATCAAGGAAGGATTCTTGTTAATTTCCACAAATTTGTCAATTTTTTCATTTAATTTCAATAATATTGGAATTGAGACGATGGCCAAATGAACATGGCCATCATCTGATCCCTGTTTTACTTATCCTTCTTGGGCGTTCTTCATCCAAATTTTTGAACATGCCAAATCTTGTTGGATCGATGATCGGGGGCAGGCGCTCTGAAGCCCTTGCCCTACGAATTCCAAATAAACCTTCAGATTTAGAATCGGGCCACTAGAGTGGTGGCGGCGGCCGTCGGAATCCCAGGATCCGGCAAGGGTTGCGGCCAGAGGTCGGGTGGCAGGTAGCGGGTGCAGCAGGGGGGGATGGGGGCGGGGTTCGGACGAGTCGCTGGCATGGACGAGGTAGCTCTGGGAGGAGACAAGGTGGCTCGGACAGGGTTTTGGAGGTGCCAGCGATGAGGGAGGCTGGCGCGGACGGCAGTGAGCACTAGACAGAGGAGGGGTGCGTGGATCGAGTGTATGTGGTGTGGTAAAGCTGGAGGGTGTAGGGCAGAGAGGATTCTTTGGGCCGATACACAATGGTTTATATACGGTACGACTTCGTCGGTGTGGTGAGCTAGGCGGCCGTGGTGCGGTCGGGGAGGCGATGACCGGAGCTAGAAGCTATGGAGGGAGGCTTCATGGGGGACGTCAGGTGTGTGGTTGTGTTGCAGCGGAGCTCGGTGGGAGGCAGCGAAGCAGGCGGCCTGTTGCGTTTAGCAGGTGGAACCCGAGGTGGCATCCTCAGGGGTGCAAAGGAAGCAAGGACCCACACTTTTCGGGTCCTTGGCGTAATCGGAGACCGGCCAGAATGGCTGGTCAGCTTTGATGGAACGGACTAGAGGGGGTCCAGTGTGGCTGGAGAGGGTAATGGCTAGAGGGTCGTAGTGGTTTGGGCTGGACCCGCGGATGGGCCGCGGACCGGCAGATCGGACTTTGTCGGTCGGGGTGAACCTGTCTGGTTGGCCCCCTTACAATCGAGGGGCCATTTCTCTTAAACGGAACGTCTGTTTGACGCGCTGTCTGCGGATGCAGGTTCGTGTCAAAGAGACTGTCTTTTTGAAGTGGTATTCATGGATTTAGAGTTTGGCTACCAAATGTGGGTAACCAATAGAGCCTCAATTTAATAATTTTAAATTTTTGTTAATGCTTGCGACAGACATGCTTCGTGAGCCAGACATCCGTCTGACACACCGTCAGAGGAACTGTGGCCCCAGAGTTGTAGAGGTCCTCCCGAAGTAGGTTTGGAACCCTTGAGGTATGGTTTTGTATCTCAGAGTCACAAAAATCTCAATGTGAATAATGAATTATTTATTTAATTAATAGATTATTATTACGTCGGACCTAACTCTTTCCTGGGATGTCCGATTGATACGCCGTCAGCGGCAGTGTTACCCTAGTCCTCATGCGACCTTTTTGAATTGATTTCTGAATCATTTGGGTTTGAGATAAGGTGTGGCCCCCACAGTTCCTAGTTCACATATTTTACGGTGAAACACCACTTTTTCTCCCGACATCTATTTGGGGTGTTTGAGTACTCGTTTCTTAATGTTTTTCCGAGGGGATTGTAACGGTGCAATCTGCCCGCCTAAATTTGGGCCCGAGGCATTGGCCTCACGAGGTGGCTTTTAGATATATGATGTGTTTTTAGGACTTATGCTACATATGTCCGTTCAGGGAAAATGAATAGCCTATGTCGCGTGGGTATCTGCAAGGAACACAATGGTATGATCTTCGTGACGTGTGTTGGGGTCGAGGTGTGGTCCCTACATGGCCCAATCTGCATATAACACGGTAGTTGTAGCCTCTGCATCAGGAGTCTGTTTTACGATCCGTCAGTGGTGTTGTGACCATGGCATCAAGACAAGGTTGACCAGGGGTTTTTTAGGTGTTGAAGCCGAACTTGAGGTGTGGACCCCAAAGACATCTTTTAAGTTGTGAGCATCATTTTGAAACAATTTTTCATCAGATGTCTATTCGGGGCATTTGAATAGTCGATTCCGCAAGTTTTTTTGAGAGCATTGTTTTGGTACAGTTCACCCAACCTCTTTCGGGATCGAGATGCGGGCCCGATTAGACACCGTGTGTGCATAAAGCGGTGATGACCTAATTTTCCACTGGGAGCCAGTTTCCAGAGAGTAAGTGGTTTATCTCGCATGTTTTTATTCAAGGATTACAATGGTGTAATATGTTTTGGACAGCAGAGCCTCTTTTGAGATCTCATTGAATGTGGAAAAATGAAAGGGCGTTAGATGGAGGTTCCTCTGACGCACTCCGAACATACGCATGGTAGCAGCATTAGTGGATCCCAGTGATGGTACATTTAGTGCCAAGATATCATCTTAGTTACGGGTTTTCCCTTCAGCGACACTGGGTAGTGGGATACCTGTTGACCTTAGAATTTACCCTCCTGTGAGGCTGGGCAGTGGGATACCCGTTGACTTTAGGGTTTACACTACATTAGGGCCGACCAGTGGGTCCGCTAATGATTTATTATGGTTTACCCTCTAGTGGGGCTGGGCAGTGGGTCACCATTGACTTTTTTAGGGTTTACCCTCCAGAAGGGCTGGACATTGGGTCACCTGATGATTTATTATAGTTTAACCTCTAGCGGGGCTTGGATGTGGGTCACCATCAACTTATTTAAGGATTACTCTCTAGCATGGACAGGTAGTGTGTCATTGTTGACTTATTGGGGTTTACCCTCTAGTAGGGATGGGCAGTGGGTTACCCGATGAATTATTACAGACTCAGTTCTTTTGATGTGGCTAGTCGGTGTCTTTTCTCCTTGATTACTGGAGTGGGACCCTTGGTTGTACAGTTCAACGATGAGACTTCTTTGACGTACGTGATTCTTGGGCATTAGTGATGGATATTGTTTGAACTGTTGATGACTCTTATTGGGCTAAGCTTAGAGAGAGATAGAACCCCTTACACACTTGTTTGGGCTTATTTTTGAGCATATATATGTACAACCTACTTTTTTTCCCACTCCTTGGGTTCAGTTTATCTCTTTCTAGGAGGGGCGAAGATGCGCGGGGTATGCCACATGATTTTTGTGTCAAGCTCCTCTTTGGTTGGACGAGTATACTTCTTTTCTTTTATTGGGTTGAACTACAGTCTCTTTGTTGTAATTTTACACTATTCTTGATCTGTCTACTACTCACTGTTTTAGTAACTCCTTTGTTTCTCCCTCAAGATATTGGGACATCCTACTGATTTTCTTTATACTCAACCTTGGTGGGATTTTTCAGCACTTGGTGTGCCCATGTGGAGGACATACAGGTCGATTGAGACTATACTAGAGTTGGGGATGTGTTCAGTGGATGTAGAAGGATTTATGGGTGTGAGACTCACCAGCTGTTTACTTTCGTTTACCTGTTTTCGGGTCGTGGCACCTTTCTAGTTGGGCGTGTGTTTTCCCCTTTTTCTGTTCAGTTATCTTGTCATTACTTTTCATCACTTTACATGTACTGGTGAGTGGTTGATGAATGTATATTGGTTTCCCTTTTATCGTAGTGGTATTTATTGCTTTCCTTTCTGTGCACTTTTTCATTGAGTTAGCTGTGTATGTGTACAGTTTCTTAGGCAATGGCCTCCCCTAGTTTGTTGTGCCATTGGTGCATGTCTCTAGACCCTGGCCTATGGAGGTGGGAATCGGGTAGTTGCGGCTCATGCCCCGGTATGGGTCAGGTCGTGACATGTCTAGATTATCAAAGATAGAAATCATAGCCTAAAACCATGACTCTAGAGAGTGTGGTCCCCCATCCCCTAAAAAAGTGGGAGGATGCTGATACTGGAACACCTTTTTCAACTCAACCATAATCAAGGAAGGACGTGGTACTACCTGAATTGTCCGTATCATCCTCATAAAGTCTTGATGAAACTCTACATCAGTACCTATATCTGGTATATCATATGATTCCAGGACGGGCATGATGGGAGGATTTGCTGGTAGTCCCTGATCTGCCATTTCTAGTGTTTTATTATCACCGTGTACCTGACGTACAACCAGAGGACACCGTGGTGGCATGGCTCTACAAGTTCAAGTGCACACCAATGTTCAAAATTATCAAGGATGACAACATTAATGTTAAATAATGGAATAGAAGAATAAAAACATTAATGTTTTTCAAAAGAGTGTTACAAGGCATTTAGAAACACTGCATGGTGTGTTCCATTAAGCTTTATCATGGGTGTGTACCACTGCCAACCTGGTTGTGTAACACCCCAGAAACACGACATGTTCCTCACGAGACACAACATGTAATTGAATATTACCTTCATCCCAATTAGTTCTACATTTCTAGATCTACACGATTCTGCCAGTGTAACATTACATGACATGTTCACCCAAGACACATCATGTACCACTAAATTTTCATCCACCCATATCATTAGTCACATAGATAGATTCACAGTCGATTAACACATGGCTTTTATAATCAAGAAATGGAAAGTACAACCCAAGTTTCATCCACCCATGTCATTAGTCACATAGACGGATACATAGTATTTTACAGAATGATGTTTACTCCCAGTACATGGCGTGTTCTATGAAATGTATAGCAACCCTATGTCTCTGCTCTCACAGTCAGCCACATTGTCAAAAACTGCCTGCTGTGTACATATGGTACATGGTGTGTACTTACGAAAAGTTATTTCTTCCAAAACAGAAGAACACACGACGTGTGTTCATAACATCACACACCAGGTTGTACGGGATTCCGAACATTAATCATCTGAAACATCTCTGAAACCCTAAAAAAAAAAATTTCCACAGAATGTCATGTTATGATCCTCTAGAGTCTATAATCTTATCGAATCAATGTTTGGAATATTTATTAATGACATATCTTAACCGTATTCTGTTAAAGTCTAAGCGTTATCCACCAAATTCTGATCCAAGAGGGTCCATAAGACCTTAGGGACCAAAGCATGGAGTCTATCCAAATAAAAATTTAGATATAAAAATACCTTCTTGAAATATAACGTATTTATATCATGGAATCTATTAAAACAACATTCATATCTAGAACAACATCTATCACAACAACTTGTAATCACTAATGCACCGTAAATTGAATGACAAGAATGCATGTCATGTGACCTCTAGAAAGTGCCTATATGATGAATGAGATGGAATACCCTCATCTCATTGGGTTTCAATTGAAATTAAACCATAGTGATATCAATCATAACCACACAAACCAAGTGAATCAACCAATGGTGAAATCCAATCAACTGTATCAATTGATAAAACCAAAAAAAAAATTCAATATTTGAGATAACTTGGATTTTCCCTATACAAGGTTTAGCTAATCTTGAGGAAAAATTATTACCAACTACCTATTTCATCATATCCCAATATATACGCTCTATATAGTAAAGCAAATAAGAAAATAAATGCTTAGATTACACTTTGTAACGTCCTAGATCCAGGTGCCTCCCAATGGTGCTCCAAACCTTGTTGGTAACATAACCTCAAGCACATTTACCCAAACTACAAAGGATGATGACTAGCACTAATGGACATGGTTTGATAATGGGGAAACAATGCCCTTATAGGCAGAGTAAACATTGCAAAAAAAATATTAACAATAGCGGATGCAATAATAGCAGACATAAATAAATAGTAGAAGACTGAAAATAAATCCAATAGAAGCCACAATATATATATATATATATATATATATGTGTTACATGGAATATGTTACTAAAAAAACATCCAATCAATTCATGATTCTGTATAGAAATACAAAAACCAAAGGAGAAAAGAAATTGTAAACTCCAACAACATCACAAGACTCAGCTTGGTCATATTCTCTCCAGATCGAATAACAATCACGTACCTAATAGGGAAGGGTGCTTTCCCTTATCTATACCAGTAACCATATAATCTTTTTGGGTCCAAAATCATGACCAAAATAGAGTGTGAGATGAATCCTAGTAAAAAATCACCAAAATATGTATGCCTAATAATCATTTAATATATATAGCAGGAAATATGCATTAATTAAGTAATAAATATGGAAGTACTCAAAAGTAAACAATCGTACAATTTTCTATTTCATTCATTTTAATTTATTATTCAATCTTTTTAATAATGTAATCCTTGAGAACTTGTCTATGCTCTGTTTACCCTGTGAATGTAACAAAACAGATGTCTCAATAAGACCATCTAAAAAAACAAGTAATATCGAGTCCAATATTTTTCATTGTCTTGGAAGACTTTTCACAGTCATTTAATTATTCCATAATGACCATATGGAAAAGTTCCAATAGTCTAATCCCCATGGTATAACATAACAAAAATTCATTTAATAATGACTCTCTCAGAAGCTTCCATGGGGTAACCCCTTTGGACTAACTTAGCACTAATCATTTGCAAACAACCACCTGGGCTGATCTCACGGTCGATACCCTTTGGCCAACATAGCAACATTAAATTATAAATTACCACTTGGGTAGCTCATATTGTATAAACCCCCAGGTGGATGACAACTTACCAACTCTCACAGTCATTACCCCTAGGTCAACATAATAATAAAACATACATAAATGACCTTACCTTGAGAATCAATCACAATCAAATTCCCCTTGGTCAAACTTCCACAATGTCTATCACATGAATCATATATAATCAGTAAACCCATTCTAAGAAAAAAGGAATGGAAATAAAGTAAATCCTTATTGTAATTCTAGAAAAAATAACCAAAAATAACAATCAAGGGAAAAGCACCATCATGGTGTCCCATAAACAAGGTATCTAGGCTTACGCATATGAAACTACCCTTTATCAATCAAATAAACCATAGAAGGTAATAAAACGGGTTAAATTCTAAATCAATCAATACCCCAAAATTGGGTATGAGAAACATTTAGTATATATAATACAAATAATAATAATGAATGAAACAAAACAAAAACCTCAATGTTGTACGATCGATATACTTAAACGTCAACCCTTGAATCAGCCTATAGCAGTGTAGATCTACAAAAATGTGAAAACTATCAACCTTGAATTACTCATGAGATAGATGGAATTAGGAAGAAAGGATTTTGGGTATTTGAGAACTCACCAGTGGGATTCCAATGACCCCAAAATCGTCTCAAACAGAGCTTGGATGGAGAATCGGGAGATCGTTCTTCGTTCGTCATTCCAGGGTGCTTTGGTATGAAATACATGATGGAGAATTCGGTTCTGGACATGAGACATGACCCCACTAAAATATATAAAATAAACATAAAACTACATGGTGTGTTCATTAATGTACATGTCGTGTAGTAGCCTTAACTGGATCCTGACATAAGAGGTCTTCTAGGTCATCACACGACTATGTACTTAGCCATTACACGACCAGTACACGGCTGTACGCGGAAATCGGATACAAAATGTGTTCTTATAAAATCCCTGTTTCTTCCTTTTCCTAAAAAACAACCCTTAATCAAGATCCATACATAATATAAAGATCGGATTTCTTACAGGCAGTAGGTAGAAGGATGATGTAGGAGATGAAGTTGCAGGTGAATTACATATTATGAGGGGAACTTACATGTCATGAAAGCTTCATATATAACCTATATAGCCTATGTGAACCACCAATTTTCAAGGGGATTAAGGGTTTTAATTATGAATTTTTCTAATTTATTTTCGAACTTTTAAATGATTTATAGATTTAATTAGAAAATTTGTCCCCCTATTTAATTCATTCATTAATCAAATGAACTAGGAGACATAAACTACCTAGGATAATTAGAATTCCCTATATTTGTATTTCATTGTAAATAAATTTAAATGTAAAAAATAAAAAATGAATTAGTAAATATAAGCATGTGGATTAGGATTTAAAAAATCATGATATTTGAGAGATTTTTGATCATTTTAGACGATATTTTCAAGGATTTGTCAATGTATTGAATTACTGAAATTTTCATTAATTGATTCAATTATTTCTATGCATTTACATGAATAATTTTCCCAACCATTAAACTCATTATTGAGACATCCACTAATAAAATATTTTCCATTCTTTCTATTGTATATTTTTTTGAGAAACTCAGGCATGTTTTCTTTTAGAAGTTTCTTTGCATCTTATAGATGCTATGACATCATAGAGTTACTTTGAGACATTAGTTTTTAACCCTTATCTAGAGACCCACCATGCATTAATCCATTTTAAGCCTGTAGAATCAATGAAAAACCATAATAGTAAATGATCCATGTTACAAGCCCATTTTAACCACTCATACCTTCCTCTAAATGTTTTTCATGATATTTAAAATAATAAGAGTGGGGGAAGAACGTTTTTGGGTATACCGGGATTTACTTTCTTGTAGATATCTTGTTAAGTGTAATATTTTATATTATGATATTCTATGAGGCCATGTATCTTTCATTTTATTTTATTCCTCACGTTTCTTGTTAATACATGAAAAAATTGGTTTTTACATGGGAGGATAAAAAATGAGGATTTTCTAGACCAATGATTTTTTGATTGTATGTAGTTAGGTAATGGATGTTATATTTTTCCTAATAAAATAATTTGAAAAATAAAAAACCAAAATAAATTCAATAGAGGTTGATTCATTCCCTGAAATTACTTTTATCATGATACCACATTGAGATTTTGGGGGTAAAAGAGAGATGGAATTTTTGAATGGAGAAAATCATTAAGAAAACTTTTTATTATCAAGGAATTTAATTTAAAGTTGAACATCAGTTTTGAGATTTTCATTTTATATCATTTACCTACCCACCCTAAATCCATAGAGACATTTGATCCCAAATGATGAAGCCTAAATGATTAATTGTGAAACCTGTCTTTAAATTGTAGAGATGTTAGATGCCTTGAAATCCAATGGTGTGTTTAATTTTTTTAAGGTATGTGCTGAATTAAATATATATTTTTTACTTTGATAATTAGCATGAAAAAATAAAGGGAGTTAAATTTCATGTGTCATGAATTCTAATAATGAATTAAAAAATGAAAATGGAAGAATGAAGAAACCTGGCTATTTAAAAAGAGAAAAATAAAATACATGATTGAACTATTTCATTGAAGAGTGATGCATTAATGAATTATCCTATGTGATGATTGGACATTTTATTTTAAATTTGGTCAATTAATTTTATTGAAATTAATTTTAAATTATGTTAAGGTGAATATCCTTTATAGTATGTTTAAATTCCATACATGAGGACAAGGCTGCATTCAAATGTGGGGGGAATTGATAAGTCTATTTCATGCATACATTTTTGATTATATTAATGTATTTAATTTTTTTAATTAATTGGATAATATTTCCAAAAAAAAATGTATTTAAATTTTCTATGATTTATTGCAGGAAACAACATATATTTGAAAAACTTAATAAAAGTGGATAAAATAAGATATGAAGACAATTGATTTTATAGAGATAAACCAAGAGTAAAACTGATGAAAAAATGTTACACATCGTGTACATCTATTACAAGTCATGAAATTTTCAAAAGGAAATGGGAATAAAGGACAATTAGTGATGATATTACACACTATGAATGCCTGGTACATATCGCGAAACAAGATTTCCGGTCATGATGGATGTCAATGTTCCAAATGATATTTGCGCGAGATTCAAAATACATAGAGGAAAACACGAGAAATTACACAATGTGAAACCTTAGTTCACGTCATGATGAACATGATGTGTAAAAAATAAAACTGATGTTGTATAACACACTATATAATTTGGCTATAAAAAGAGGCCTCCATCCACCCTTCCAATATTCTCTGGAGAAGTGGAAGCCAAGCAGCACCAACGGAAGGCCTCTAGATGACGAACTGACAATATAAGGTGCTGTTTCACCACCATTATTCCTTAGGTATGTATAATTATTTCTATCATCATGAGAAATTATTCTAATCAGTGTCGAGTGACATGATTATAAGGGGATGTGCACTTAGGGAATATTTTCTTTTAATTATTCATGTTTTAAATTACTATAGCCTGGTTATTCAATTCCAAATATATATTTTTTCGAAATGAATGACCATTTGATATTATTTGAGGATTACTATTTTGTTTCATAAATTAACCATATTATTTTCATTGTAAACATTACACAATATAGGCCATTTTTGTTGAAACAGGGTTTTGGTCACCAATATTTTTGATTAAACAATGTAGATGGTCATTCCGAAGGTCAAATCACAGGACTATGGTGGGATACCAAGAACAAGGATCCATGTTGACCCAATTACAATACCAAAACTAAATAAACATTTAATCAACTGAATCCCTTCACAAGAACCTGAAAATCACTAAACCGCACATGCCTCCCATATTGATTCACAACCCATTAGATCCTACAATTCCTTTATCATTCCAATATAATTAAACAATTTTAATATTATTTTCCCAATTAATTTGTAACATATGCTCAGTCTCGATGGATTTGACACATAGACATGCAAGATACTACATATTTTTCATAGGTTTTATGATTTTTTATAAATTACTGAATTTGGCTAGACCTGTAAGATTTAAATACACCCCACAACTTTTAAATTTATTGAATTGTTGTCAAGGATGGTTAATGTTATGATTAAATTATGTAGTAATTTAGATAGTTTTTTATGTTAAATCATTGTCTTACAAATGGTCTATTCATGATTTAGTTTTAGTTGACAGTCTGTTGCACGACTACTCCACTCGGGGGAAGGAGAAAGATGAAGATATTATGTATGACCCAGAGTGGGAAAGGACATAATATCAGCCGAAAAAGGAGGAAACTAGAAAGGAACATGAACAGAACACAATGGCCAAAAAACATCAACTTCAAGGAGTTGAGAAAGAGCTAGGCCAACTAGTGGGACCACATGTACATGGTATAAATCCAAGGTGGTATGATCTAATAAATTACATAACACCTTGAAACATGGGATTCAACCCAAGCATCTTCATACCCCCCATTGTATACAAAAATATCTAGATAAATACAACACTCATCCAAATGATCACACATTCATTGAAATTCACCGAGATCCCACATGGAGATCCAAATTCTCAAATTGGATGTTTTTTATAGATTTGTGACATGTTATAATTCTAGAACATCACAAATGACACTACGAGACTATTCCAATATAAATTCCTACTCATTGAAAAAGCATGATTGTGAATCCAAGGTATTCCTCCTCATTCAATCACAACATGAGAGGATCTGGTAAGGATGTTTTTAATAAACATTCTCCCACTATCAATGTATATGGATAAGTTGATAAGCATTTTAAATTTTGCAAAATTAAATGAAGAAAAATTATATATTCCATGGGAAGGGTTCAATGGTATTATATGATGTTTTACTCACCATGGAATCAAAATTTGGCTCCTAATTCCAACATTTTTTAAAGGTGTATTGCATAGAAATCATTCCATTTTCTATGTTTCAATATGAGGTTCCCAAATGATAAATTCACTAGAGGGGAGCTATGAGATGTTGCATGAGATGATGAAAAATAGTATTCAATGGAAACAAGAAGAAGGGATAATACAAAGGGTGAACATGGAGGAGAACTACTAGGTTGCCACACAAATGATTGTCATTTCAAAAAATATTCATTCGACGATGGACAAATAAAATCCCCATGTTTTTTTAATATGAAGATGAAAATTATTTATATTTTAATCAAAAAAATAATTTTAAAGGATAGAGGTTACAATAACCACATAAACATAAAAACCATATCAAAATCTAGGTCAAGGATTTCAGTCGAGACCACACAGTTTTCATCCTCAACAAAAAGGGATAACACTAAAAAGTCATGTTCATTCACTGGAGGAGAATCTAGAAAATTTCATGACCACCACAATATCTGCACTAAAAGAGTTGAGATCGTATTCCCGAGATCATGGAAATTAAATAAGAGTATGTAAAATGTAATCACTCAACCAACATGCTACAATGAGGAACTTAAAATGTAAGGTCGGTCAGATCACCAAGAAACTTAAATAAAGGAAATAAGGAGAGATTCCAGGATTCCTTGAACAATATCATCATGAAAATATGAATGAAATATTTCTTTGAAGTGGATAGAAGACGTGAGAAAGTGGAATAGAATTTAGAGGAAAAAAATAACAAAAAGAAATTGAATCAAGTCATGAAAAGAACAAAGAAGCTGAGGAAGATAATGAAGAGGAAGCACAACCACCATAACAGCTACCACAACCATTTCCATATTAGGTGAATCAGGTGAATATTGATGAGAATAAGAAATTTTTATTAGGAATGATCAAGAAGATACACATCAACATCCCAATAATTAAGGAAATTTCAAACAAGCCAATTTATTAAAAACTTTCATGAAGGATTTAGTGAAACAAATAAGAAAAATAAATATTTTTCCACCATTCCATTGGAAGGAGAATATTCATCTACTATTTCAATCATATTACCAAAGAAGAAACATGATCCTAGTATTTTCTCCATTCTAATTACCATTTGTTATAATGAATTTTGTAGGGAATTATGCGATTTATATTCCAATGTAAATATCATGTCTTATGAAACATTTTAAGTAATGGTATTAAAGGAGATATAACCTACTCGATTTTTGACTCAACTAGTTAAAAATATAGTAATACATCCACAAAGTCTACTTGAAGATATCATCGTCAAAGTAGACAAGTTCTATTTTCCATCGGATTTTCTAGTTACAGATATGGGTGAAGAGAAGAAACCAATAATATTGGGACAATTGTTCCATTATATAGGAAGGGCACCTATTTATTTTCAAAATGGAGAGATCGGTTTGAGCGTTAGAGGATCAGAAGCGATGTTTAATTTTCACTGGGTGATGCTGAAGTCAAACAAACTAGTTGATGACTCTTTAGAATAGAATTTGATGAATGAAGGGGAAATTATTTTCCATGGAATGAGAGCTGATGTAGCTTCTATAAAAAGTGACATATAAAGTAATAAGAAGTTCATGAAAGATAAGGAAGTGATGGAACAATCTGATGATTATGGAGGCACATTAATTCAAGAAGAATTCAATGATGGATAAAAAAGTGTGTTTAGTAATTGAACTACAATTTTATTTTAAATTAGTAGAAATTAATAACTAGATTAGGCCCATGGAGATAGAAAATGTTTTTCTAAAATGGAAGAGTCAAATTAGTTTTAGATAAAGAGAGAGGTCCAAATTACATGTATGAATCAAGGATTTGAAACATTATATAACCTGACCAGGTAACAAGTTTCCTACTATCAATCCCCTAAGCTGAAGAAGGTATTTTCAAGCTAACAATGACAAATAAAATCACTTTGGGTGCAACCTAGGGTTTTTTCCTTAGATTTTTACTGTTTTTAAAAAACAACACTCATATGAAAATATTTTCTAAATTTCATAATTATGGAATTTTCTTTCATATATTATTTAATTTTATAGGACCATCAAGGTAGGAAGAAAGCAGAATCAAAAAGATGTATATGAAGATGTATGAGATTTACGCATCATGAGGGGAACTTACACATCATGAAAATGTTTAAACAAAAACTGTACAACCCAAGTGAATTACTAATTTTCAAAGGTAGTAAGAGTTTGGATTATACAATTTTCTAATTTATTTCCCAAATTTTAAATGTTTTAATTATTTAATTTTAAATTTTCTACCCACATTTGATTAATAGATTAATAAAATTAACAAATATACATAAAATACGTTGGATAATTACTTGGCTAGGTATTTATATCTCTTTATAGATAAATTTGATTGTGAAAAATGGAAAAAAAAATTATTATAGATAAAAATGTGGATTAGGATTTGATAAATAATGTTTTTTGAAAGCATGTTGATCAATATAGATGAAATTATTCTATGATTTATCCAGTTTTTATATTTTTTAAATCTTCATTAAATGATTTAATTATTCTTATGCATTTCCATGAGTGATTTTTCCAACCATTCATCTCATTCTCAAAATATCCACTAAGCCAATATTTTCCATTGCTTCTATAGTATATTTCTTGACAAACACGAGAATTATTTCTTCTAGAACATTATTATCATATTATTGAATCTATAACTATAGAGAGATACCTTTAATATTAATGATGCATTATTATTATTTAGCCCTTATCTTGATACCCACCATTCATTAATCCATTTTATGCCCGTAGAAGCCACAAACTTCCTTGTTATGAAATGATCACTATTACAAGCCTATATTATCCATACATACATTCCTATAAATTATTTTGATTATATTTAAAACAAATAGGGTGGGCAAGGATCGTTTTTGGGTATACTGGGATGTTAATTATAGTGGATATCTTACTGGGGGGAATATACTGTATTATGATATGGGGAGAGGCCATGTATCTTCTATTGTATTTTATTATTCACCTTTATTTCTAAAAAATGAAAAACATTTGGTTGTGCTTAGTATGATAGAAATTCCACATTTTCTAGACCAAATATTTATTGATTGTATGTGGTTAGGTAATGGATGTCATATTTTTCCTCCAAATGGATTTCGAAAAGGAATAAAAAATTCAAGAGATTTTGATTCATTCATTGTAATTTCTTTTATCATGATCCCACATTGAGATTTGGGGGGGGGGGTAAAGGGAGAGATTTTATTTTTGAAGGGAGACAATCATTGAAGTTGGTTTTTGTTATTATGGAAAGAAATTTAGATTAGAACCTCCTTTTTTAGCTTTAATTTTAATATCATTTACATACCAACCCTGTAGCCTTAGTGTCATTTCATCCTTAATAATGAATCTATCTTAATTAATTGTGATCCGTGTCTTTACGCAGTGGATATGTAAGATGCCTTGCAAGAGTATGATAAGTTACATGTTTTTGAGGTATGTGTTGAATTCAATATACATTTGTAGCTTGATAATTAGCATAAAAATTCAATTGAAGTAAATTGAATGTTTAATTGAATCTAATAATGAAATGAAAAATTAAAAAGAAAAAATAGAAAAACATGGCTATTTCAAAAGAGAAAATTAAAATACTTGATTAACATGATTCTTTGAAAAGTTAGGCATTAATGAATTCTCCAATGTGATGCTTGATCAATTATATTTACTTTTGTTCAATTTTATTTGTTAAAATTTAACTTAAATCATGTTAAGGTGAAAGACTGTTTTAGTATGTTGAGATTCCATTTTTGAGGACTAGGCTGAATTAATGTGTGGGGGAATTGGTAAGTATATTTCATGCATAAATTTTTACATATTTTAATGTATTAAATATTTTAATTAATTCGATAATATTTCCAAATATAAAATTTATTTCCTTGTTTTAGGTTTTATGGGAGGAAAAAACTTATATTTTAAAAACTAATGAAATGTGGAGAAAATATGATCCGAGTATAGCAGATTTTGGAGAGAGATGTAGAGTTGGAAACTGATGAAAAAAGGTTACACGTTGCGTACTGCCATTACAAATTATGAAATGTTAAATAGGAAATTGAAGAACTGGACAAGTCATGATAACGATACATTCTATGAATTCCTGGTACATGTCATGAGTCGTGATTTGATGTAATTTATGAAGTCAGAGTTCCAAATAATATTTTCACAATAATCAAAATACGTGGAAGAAAACATGAGGGATTACACAATGTGAAACCTCAGTTCACTTTATGATGATGGCGACATGTGAAAAATATCACTGATGATGCAAGACATGTTGAAGAATTTGGATTTAAAAAGAGGACTCTAGCCACCCATCCAATATTCTACAGGGTAGAGGAAGCCATGAATCATAGCTAGAAGGCCTCTAGATGACAGAGTGGTGATCCACATCCCATTTTACCACCATTCTTCCTTGGGTACCCATAACTACAGGTATTATCATGATAAAGTAGTAGACTCAATGTTAGGTTATGTGATTATAGGAGAATGTGTTATTAGGGATTATTTTCAATTTATTATTCATATTTTAGATTTTTGTACCTTGTTTTTTAAATTTCTAATCTCTCTTTTTTCAAATTGAATGACCGTTTCTTGTGATTATGAGTATTATTATTTCGTTTCATCAATTAATCATCTTAGTTTGGGTGTGAAAATTCCAAAAATCTAAGATAGTTATGTCTAAAAATGGTTTGGGTTGCATACTTCTATGATTAATCTATGTAGATGACCATTGCAAAGGTGAAATCATAGGAATAAAGTGGGATACCATGACCAAGGATCACTATTTAACCAATTCCAACACTAAAACTGAATAAAAACATAGTTAAATAAATCCCTAGAAAATGAATATGAAAATCACTAAACATCACATGCCTCCAATATTAATTATTAAAAAAATCAATCCTCCTATTCCATCATCTTTCCATGATAATTAAACCTTTTCAATCATTGTTTTCGAATTAATTTAGAATAGACACTCTATCCCCATGGCTTCGACACTTGGAAATTATATATACTACTTTATTAGTTATGTCATCTTATTTTTTATAAAGTACTGAATTTGGTTAGCCCCGTAGATATTAACCACACCCCATGGTCTGTAAACTTTTTTTCATCATTGACGAGGACGGTTGACATAATTCTTAAATTAATTAGGAATTTATATATTTGTATTTATATTACATCATTGTTTTTAATTTGTTTTTTTTGTTCTGTAGTTTCATGTAACAATTTGTTGCATTACTACTCCACTCTAGGGAATGATACAGTTAAATATCTAATGTACAACCCATAGTATGAAAATACTCTATGTTAGAAGAAAAAGGAGGAGTGTAGAATGGAATAAGAATAAACAGCATTCTCGGGAGAGATCAATTTCAAGGAGTCGAGCATCTGCTATGCCAAAAAGTAAGACTACATGTACATTGAAGGAATCCAGGGGGAAAGCTCTAATAAATTGAAAAAGACCCTCAAATATGGGAGGTAAACCAATCATCCTCATACCCCATATTTTTGGTTAACATTTTGAGACAAGGTCGTCAATCAAGAAAATAATCATGCATTCATTGAAATTCATTATCCTATAACAGAATTATCCAAATTCTCACATCCGATGTTTTTTTGGTAATTTGTGACACATTCCAATTATAGAAAGCTTCAAATGATGATTTGATACTATGTCTATTTAGATTCTTGCTGAAGGATCAAGCATAAGTGTGGATCCAATGTCTACACCAAAATCAATCACAAATTGGGAAGATATGGTAAGGATGTTTTTTACAAGGTTTTTCCCACTATCAAAGCCTATGGATCTATCAATAAGCAGTTTAAATTATCATAAATTAAATGAAGAATCATTATATAGTTCATGTAAAATTTTCAATGGTATGATAAGATTATGTACTCACCATGGAATCAAAATGTGGATTTTAATTAAAATATTTTATAATGCTTTATTGCATAGAAATCATTCAATTATTTATGTTACTGCAGGCGGTTCCCTACTGAGAATGTCACTAGAGTAGAGCTATGAGCTATTGGATGAGATATAAATCAATAGTTTTCAATCGAAAATAGATTATGGGAGAGTAAAAGGAGTGAACATGGAGGACACCAACTGCGTTTCTACGTAAATGAACATCATGTAAAAAAATGTAGATAAGACAATGGACAACCAAATTCCACAAAATATGTATTATGAAGATGAAAATTATTTAGATTATAATTGAAAAATTTATTTTTAGGGATGGAGGCCACAAAAACCACAATAAAAACAAGTGGAATTTCAAAATCAAGGTCAACGATATCAGCTGAAAAAACATTATTTCAACCTCAAGAACTAGGAACAACACTGAGAAGTCATGTTCATTTACTTGGGGGGACTCTGGAAAAGTTCATGACCACCATAGATCTACACTAAAAGAGTTGACAACATATTCATGAGATCATGGAAATTGTATAAGATAATTGAAAAATGACTCACTCAATCAATAAGAGGTAATGGGGAACTTAGTACAACATTTTAGTAAGATCGAAGAGACACTTAGAGAAATGTAAATAAGAGAGCTTCTAGGTTTCCTAGAACATCATATTTATGTAGATATGAAATTTATATTAATTATAAGTGGAAAGAAGATGTAGAAGAGTGGTTTAGAATTTTTAGGAAAAAAGAATAACAAGCAGTTGAATCATGTCAATAAAATCATAATGAAGATAATGAAGATAATGAAGAGGAAGAACAACCACCACACCAACCACCACTACCATTTCCATATCGGGCGAATTAGGTGATAATTGATGAGAAGAAGAAAAAGTTGTTATAAATTTCCAATAAATACACATCAACATTCCATTCACTGTGGAAATGAAAGACATACCTATTTATGAAATGTTCAGGAAGTATTTGGTGAAAAAAAGAAGAATACTTGAGATTTAGGCATCATTCCACTAGCATGAGAAAGGTATGCTATTGTGTCAGTCATCTTACTAAATAATCAACCTGTTCTAAGAATTATTTCCATTCTAATTACCATTGTTACTAATGATTCATGTAGTGAATTATGAGATTTAGGTTCCAATGTAAATATAACATTATATGAAACATTCAAGAACATGGGATTGAGGCTGATGCAACCAACTCGAGTTATGATTAAACCAGATTATACAAAAGTAAGATATCCATGAGGGCTACATGAAGATGTTAATGTCAAATTAGATTAGTTCTATTTTCCAATAGATTTTTTTGGAAATAGACATGGGTTAATTGAAGCACCCAATAACCTTGGGATGACTATTACTATCTACAGGAAGTTAAATTATTGATATTCAAAATGGAGAGCTATGTTTTAGAGTTGGAGTATCAGAATTGATGTTTAATATTCACTAGGTGAAGTTGATGTTTTTTGAACCTATTGATGAGTTATCAGAATAGAATTTGATGAAATAATAGGACACCATTGTCCAAGGAAAGAGCGATGAAGTGGCTACTATAAAAAGTGATGTAGAAAGTATGAACAAGATGAAGAAAGATAATGAAGTGATAGAATAACATAAATATTATGGAGTAAAATTCATTCAAGATTGATTTAATAAAGGATAATATGTTTGGGTAGTAAGTGAACTGAAATTTGATTTTAAAATATGGTCCATGAACCACTGGACTCAGACCAAGTACATAGAAGAAGTTTTCAACAATGGAAGAGGCAAATTAGCTTCAAATAAAGGGAGAGTACCAATGTACACAGATGAGTCAAGGTTTCTAAATTTTTTAGATCCTAATCTAGTAACCTCTTTCACACATTTAATCACCTATTATGGAGAAGGTATGTTCAATCTAATGATTTGAAATAAAATCAATTCGGGAGGCAGCAGATGTTTTTTATTTTTCATTATTTTTTTCTATTTTTATGAAAACACACTAATCCCAAAATATTTATTAAAATTCATAATTAAGGAATGTGTATTCACTAGTTATTTTACATTTTAGGACTATCTTGGTAGGCCATAGGGAGAAGAAAGAATCAAGAAAGGAAGTTACAATGTAATTACACATTATGAGGGGAACATACATGTCATGAAAGGGTTCACACAGAACCTATACAACCTAATTGAACCACCAATTTTAAAGGGGATTAAGAGTTTCAATTCACTGATTTTATAATGTATTTCCCACATTTTAAATGTTTTAGATAATTAATTGTAAATTTCATGGTCCCATTTGATTCATTCTTTAATAAAACGAATTTGGAGACATAAAATGCTTGGGACAATTTAAATGGAATTTATTTAGATTTTTTTGTCAAAAAATTGCAAAGTGTAAAATGGAAAAAATAATTAGTAGAGATAGGAATGTGGATTAGGATTTGACAAATGATTATTTTTTGGAGCATGATAATAATTTTATATGATGTTTTTATGATATTTATCCATGTTTTTAATTACTAAAATTTTCATTAATTGATCTAATTATTCCTAGGCTTTTCCATTACTGATTGTCACCACCATTCATCTCATTCCACATACATCCAATGAGCTAATAGTTTCCATTTTTTAATTAGTATATTTATTGAAAATCTTAGTCATGTTTTATTCTAGAACTTTCTTTGCATCATATTGATGTTATGACTACAAAGAGTTACTTTTAATATGAATAAGGAATTGTTTTTGTTATCCCTCATCTCAAGACCAGCAATGCACTAACCCATTTTATGCCTATAAAGTTCATGAATAAACTTGATAGTAAATGATCTATGTTACCAGATTATTTTATCCATTACTACCTTCCATTAAATGTTTTGAATGATATTCAAAATATTACGTCTGGGTGAGGAATGTATTTGGGTATAGTTGGATTTACTTTTTTGTACATATTTTCCTGGGGGTAATATTTTATTTTCCGATTTTTGGAGAGTCCTTGTATATTTCATTTAATTTTAATAATTCACCTTTATAGCTGAAAAATGAAAAAATTGGGTTGTGCTTGGGAGAAAAAAAAATCACCATTCTCTAAACTTATGATTTTTTGATTATACGTGGTCAGGTAATGGATGTGAGAATTTTCATTAGAATAGGTTTTAAAATAGAAAAAAATAAAAATTCAAGAGTAGTTGATTTATTCATTTTAATTATTTTTATCATGATCCCACAATTAGATTTTTTGGGGGATGATAGAGTTACCATTTTTTAAGGGAGACAATCATAGAGCTATTTTTTTATCTCGTATGGTATTTTAGAGTTGAACCTCTTTTTTGATATTTACTTTTTATATAATTTACCAACCATCCCTATAGATAGAGATTAATTTTATCCTATATGATTAATCCCTCAGAATTAATTGTGATCTCTGTCTTTACGCGGTGGATATGTTACATGCCTTGAAAGATTATATTAAGTTACATGTTTTTTAGGTATGTACATAATTCAATATACATTTATACCCTGATAATTAGAAGAAAAAATTCAAGTGAGGTAAATTAAATGTGTAATTCATAATGATAATGAATTGAAAATTAAAAATGGTTGAATGAAGAAACCTAGATATTTCAAAAAGGAAATTTAAATTACTTGATTTTCTTGTTTATTTAAAAAGTGATGCTTTAATGAATTCTCATCTGTGATGCTTGAACATTTTATTTTACATCTTATCAATTTATTTTATTGAAATTTAATTTAATGAATATTAAGGTGAAAATATTTTATAGTATGTTTAGATTCCATCCTTGAGGAAAAGATTGTATTCGAGTGTAGGGGGAATTGATAAGTCTATTTCATGCATAAAATGTTGAGTATTTTAATATATTTAATTTTGTATTTAATTGGATAATATCACCAAATGTCAAATGTATTGACTTATTTTATTTTTTATTTAATAAAAAAATATTTGAGAACGGTATGAAAAGTGAAAAAATATGAGCCAAAGAAAGTGGATTTTTGATAGAGAAGCAGAGATGGAAACTGAAGAAAAAAGGTTACACATCGTGTACTGCTAGTACACATTGTGACATGTTCAATAGGAAATTACAGTGCAGGAAAAGTCATGATGATGATACATGGTGTGAATTCTTGGTACACTTCGTGAGTCGTGATTTCACGTCGTTACTAATGTAAATGTTCCAAACGAGATTTTCAGAAGATTCAAAAGACACAGAGGAAAACATGAGGAATTACAAGACGTAAAACCTCCTTTCACATAATGATGATTGTAGCATGTGAACAATTAAACAGACACCACTAGAAGAGATGATGAATTAAATATGAAAAGAGGCCTCCAACCACCCTTCTATAATAATCTTGGGTAGTGGCAGCCATGAAGCAACAAAAGACGGCCTCTAGATGACGAAGTGATCATCCGGGGTCCCTCTTCACCACCATTCTTCCTCAAGTACCAATAATACACTCTTTATCATCATGATAAAGCTGCCCACTTAGTGCCAGGTGGTGTGATTGTAGTGGGATGTGTGGTTATGGATTATTATCTTTTTATTATTTATTTTTTGGATTGCTGCAACTTCATTATTCAGTTGAAAATCATCTTTTTTTGAAAAATTGAATGAACATTTCTTGTTAATTTATGATTATTTGTTCATTGCATCAATTATACATCTTAGTTTGGGTATTACCCTTACACAATCTAGGCCGGTTATGGTTAAACATGGTTTTGGGTCTCATATTTATATGATTAAACCAAGTAGATGTCCATTCAAGAGGTGAAATAGGAGGAATAATATGGGATACCAAGACCAAGGATCCATACTGAGAAAATTCCAAAACAAAAACTGAATGAACCCATAATCAACTAAATTAGTAGTAGACGAACCTAAAAATCACTAAACCTCGAATGCCTCCCATATTGATTCAAAACCCAATCAATAATATTATTCATTTCTCATTCTAAGAGAATTTATCAATTTTAATCTTATTTTCATAATTAATTTGGATCAAAAGCTCTGTCCCTATGGGTCCGATACTCAGACTTACTAGATACTACATATTCGATTAGATAGTTTTTATGTAGTTTTCATAGAAATACATCACTATTTAGATACAACAGGTGGACATAGTTCTAGAATTGATATACCTAGGAATAAAAACTCTGACAAGGTGTTCTGAGCCAGGTTTAGTGTATCATGGTACATGATAAAGGTCCTTACTACACACCTAGTTTGAAAATCCTTGAGGATATGCTTAGGATAATTCACATTTTCATTGCAAACTAATATGAAGGTTTTTATAATGAATAACATAGGTTAAACCTAGTGTTTTTTATATTGATGATAATGTCTTATTTTTTAGAAATCCAAGAAATAATATTATGGGAAAACATTAGTCTAAGGAATGACTTATGTTAAAATAAAAAAATGAATTATTTATGTATTGAGATAGTATTGAAAACCATAGTTAATAGGGAATTTAGTTATTAACCTTTTTTAAGGATGTCGGTCATATTTATTTGGGATGTTATATTAATATGGTTTTATAAAAGTAAAACATTTGTACCGGGTGAGAACCAATCAAGTCTGGTAATGCCGCGGGTCTTGAACCCATGACTGATGGATGATATGGGTTTCATTCCAACCACAAACCTAAACATTGTCTTGGTTATGTTTCCATTTTTTATACAAACAATTTGATGAATAAATGTTAATGGTGAACCAGTTATATCAATTTTGATGATTAAATATTAATCTCTTTACCATATGGGTTTTAGAAGATAATTAGAGAAAACAATTTTGATTTTTCACTCTTTTATAGGCCTTATGTTCCTTTAAATGTTTACTTTAATGATAAAAGCATAAAAAATTATTATTGGTAATTAATTTCTAAGAGTAAAGGAATAAATTAGAATTTTATTAAGGCACAACCACATGTTAGTATTTTTCATATAAAATTGAATCCAATAATGTAAGAATGTTTCCATATATTCTTGGTTAGTAAAATAATTACCCAACATTAGGAAAATGAATTTTAAATAAAATGTTTTCCAAATATTATAATTTATATTAAACTGATATTATCTTAAATCAACAAAGATTTTTGTCTTTGAGGCCCTTAACATTCTATGGATCATTTACTCATTTTTGATAGATGACCTCATTTACACCCTATAAATATTTATGCTTTTCCTCTAAGTACATATTTTTACTTGACACTAATGTTCTATTACTTATATACCTAGTTACATGGTAGTCAATCTGACCTTTTTATATCACATTCACTCTTTCTAGTAGATATTTTTCGAATCCTTCTTACAATATGGGATTAATATGTTGGATGTGTTTAAGAATATATTACCGATATATAATTTAAATTGTGAGGAGAAAAATTAATTAAAGTGTGGAGAATGTATACCCTACGAAATTTTAATGTATGACTTTGTATTCAAATGTGTTAATGACACATAACACCAAGTGTAAAGAGGGAATATACAAACCAGATAAGATACAATATTAAATAAATACAATATATTCTATAGCTTATAATTCAAGAAGCACTATGTTAGATTTAATTGGACATAATAGAATAATTCATTGATAGCTTGTGTTACACACAATATCATCTTTTCTCGATAGCTTTCATTACATGCAAGACCAATATTCACGAAATAATAATGTATTTAAAAATATTATTATTTAATATAATAATATGTAAACTTGCTGTTATTTTAGATTTTATGTATTTTATTTACTAATTTATGAAAAATTATTGTTTAAATAAATATAACATTCATGCATATGTTACTAATTAATGAGAAACAAAATAAGATCAAAATGGATATACAAAGAAATATTATTATTTGTATGCTTCCTACAAATTTTTTTCTTTATAATAATAATTAATTATAATTAGTGAATTATTTTAAGGAAATATATATTTTATATATTTCATAAAATATATTATTTATTCATCCATTTGTTCAAATAGTAATAATATAAGAACAAATCCAATTTCACATATAAAAACCTATATTTTTGTAAAGGAAAATTTTACCGCACTTGAATAGAGAGCCCATTTTAAATGTAAATGTTAAAACATTAATTTACATAATTTGTCAATATATAATTAATCTTTGAAATAGTAGCATAAAAAATATGGTATGGTGATTTGTTTTTTATATTTTTTAGAAACATATCATTTTTAAATGAATTGATAAAAATACTGAAATTTTGTTCAAAACCACTTTTTCATATAATTTATTTATAAATATAAATCATATTTTAAATGGTTTTAATGTTAAATTAGATCATATTTTTATGAATTAATCCATTTTAGGTCATTTTAATCATTTTAAATATGAAATTGATTATAAAAACATAGAAAACGTTTGTATTTTTTCACTTTAAAAACCGACATTGCCATCCCGCCTACACGATTAAATTTAATTCATTTTATACCACATAAATAAATGGAATTTGGACGAAAATGGATTAAATTTGTAGAATTATAATAATTTATAATTTCTAATAATTCATAATATTCGTTTTTACCAAAATTATTAGTGAAATTGATTATAATTAATTACAACGATTAAGGGTAAATTAATATTAATATGGGAATGCACCTTTACCGTAAAGGCCCAAAACGACCAATAAACTTCTCCAAGAGCTATATGATGGAATTATTTAGACCCTATAATCTCTTTTAACAAAATAAAACTTTTATTTATTCCACATAAAATCTGAAAAATGTTGTAAACATTCTGTTATGAAAATATTACAAGAGTGCCACTCCTTATCCACTATAAGAGTCCACCACATATCCCATTAATCACACCTCACAAACCATATAGTGTCATAAAAAATGTTACAAAAATTGATTTACAACATCACAAACATCGATGTTGAAGCCTCTATTTGGGCAGAAATCCATAGAAGGAAGCCCATTGGCATAATCCAAAATGAGTTTCCTGATTTTAATTGTAACATTTTCTAACGTTCTATTTTCTTTAATTGAGTCCTCCACCCCTTAATTTATTTTTAAATCATTATTATATGATATAAAAAGTATTTAAAATATATTTTTATATTTTTATGAAGGTGTTTACCCATAATTATGCACACATCCTTCTAAAGGGTAACAAATATAGAGTTTCTATGTACGGTGAACTACTACCTCATGAAACCAGTATTGTCCATTTATCCATTACCACCTATCATGGGGGAAATTATGATGAAAATTCTATTTATATGATTTATACATGATATTTATTATGTATTTATGTTTCTTTAAATATTTTATAACACATAACGATATAATTTTCATTTCTTATAAATATGATAACATCATTTGTGGGAGTGTGGACTACCATCTCCTCAAAGCAAGGTGATTTGTTCACAATATAAATGAAACATATAAATGATGGTATTAATTAAAAATATGAGAGTTCAAAAACATCTATATGATATTAATATCACAATTAAAGTTAAATGAATAATATATATATATATATATATCATTTTATTTATTAGTTTTTCACAAACACTTAAAAAGTGATGAAGTCATTCGTGGATGTGTCAGTTGTCACCTCCTCTACATGATGCGATTAATTTTAAATAACAAGAATTATATTTATAAGTATATATGATTAAATAATATGTTATTTATTATTTAATGATCATTCTGTAAATATATTATTCTACATAACATTTTTCTATAATGATCATTGAAAAATGAAAATGTTACTCATGTGTACATATGATCTACCATCTCTATCATTGTAACATAGATTCATTTCTCATAATTGTATTTAATTATTGGTTTTAAAATTATAATTTATGTATAAGTATATTAAATATAATAATTATTATTATTCTTTACATGATATATATTTAACCCTTCACCATAGTTGACCAATCAATGTTGTTATTGACACATAAACCGAAATTAGTCAAAACACACAATTTAAACGTAATTGAATACAGATTTTTATATAAAATGGTAATAATTGAAATAAAATTAATCATAAAAATTAATAATGGTCTCAATCATTTATATAATTAACATATTTTTATGATATATGATGTTAAAGGACGTTCACCCAAAAAGGAAATAGAATGTAAGGGCTTTCGTCTCAATTTACATTCCATTGAGAATTATTTGTTGTTATGTACATTTTTTCCCTTATATGTTATTTATACTACCCTTTTTCAAGATATATCATGAATATAAAAACTCAAATGATATTATAATTTTCATTTAATATTTTTATTTCACTAGGTTTAACATTTAAAATGGTTTAAAGTTGAATGGGATACTTGGGAAAGATTAATGATTATTCTCCTCTAGAATAATTCTAATCATATTTCAATGGTGATTCCATTCAAGTAAATAATATGAAATTTTTTCATTAAACCCATTAATTTTCCTCTCCTCTAGTAATTCATGACTATTTTCATGTATTATTACAATTTTCTGTTCTTTTGGTACTCCAAATGTTTTATAAAGTGATATAGAAAGTATTTCTCAGAAAACCTGACATTATTACTCTTTTAGTCTGAGATCCTATTTTCTTATAAAAACAATGTCTTATTAAAATATTTTTAAAAATGTTCCTAAGATTATTTGGTAAATAAATTTTTATCCTTTTGTCTTTAACTAATGTTTTCAATGGATTTTTCTTATCTCTTTCTGAACAAGGCATTTTTCTAACCTTTTTCCATGAAAAATGAATGTACTTTTTTACCCTATAGATTTTGTATAGATTTACCTGCCATCATTTAGTTGAATATTCTTTTACATATATAAAAGGATATATTTTAAATGAAATACTTTCAAAAGTGATTTTTCTATGAAAAGGTTTTCCAAAAGTGTTTTCAAAATAAAAATATAATATCATCAAGAATGTTTTTAAGAGAACTTATTAAAATAATTTTATTCACCAATGAAAAAAAGATTTTATTTTACTACATATAGGATATTATTTATTGACACAATCAATATTCTTCCTCTATATAGTTTATGATTGATTTTTCCAAGAATAGTATTCACTTACTTGATTCATATATAAGTCCCCTTAAAATATTCAATTCTTTATGATCATTTAACATTGAATTTTCCTAAGTTATACATATCATTTGAGATAGATTTTTTCCTCAGAAAAACCATATACCATTTTTAATACAATATTTTTTTTGAATGATATTTAATAATATAATGAAATATTTATAAATATATATCTTATACTCTATACAGATATTTGATAAGTCATATTGTTAACTCAATTATTCAATAGATACAAAATGTTTTGTTTAGTTATGAAATGGGTGGGGATCAGTTATAGATAGCCCCTCGATGCATTAGTAGTCTCATGGGACAATTTAGTTGGCTAGACATTTTATATGGATTTTTACAAGATTATTAAAACCGTCTATGGTAAGATAAAGAGTATAATTGTCCCATGTAACTAGGAAACTTGGAATCCAATAATTATTCCTTTCCCTCATTTAGTTTCACTTATTATTCACCCATGATATTTTGAGTGGACATATATATAGATGCATTTAATTTTCAGTTCATTTATAAGATGGAATGAATTTCAATTTCTTAACTTGTTATATTTATTTTTCCTTATCTAGTTATTCTAATGGGATTTGTATTATGTCATTAGCTTTCCATATTGTTTGTGAACATCCTTCTGAGTTTTTGGATTTCATGGTATGTGTGCTCCATTATTTACCATGCCATAATTTTTATTCTCACTAATTCATTATTTTTTCTTCTATACTTTTCCATTAATGATCATTTGAGATCACCCTTTTTTTGTTTCCTTTTTACCATGATTACAATAAGCATACAATAAAAGATATGAAAGTATATAATATATGGAATTGACTTATCTTCTATGTTATTTATTTAGTTAAAAAAATTATTTTATAATTAGTGTACAAATTTTTAATATAATACTAATATATATATTAGGATTACAAATATAACTAAACTCTCTATTCATTGAGATTTTATTTCATATGATCGTGCTAATGTAATTGATAAGAGACACAATATCCAATCCTTATAGGGTTGGTTTGCTACATGTAATATAAATTTGTGAACCATCTTGAAATAAAATATTTATTTTATAAGTGAAATTATAAATCTAAATTTTTTTATAGGTTATAAATCTATATATGATATTTTAAAACACATGTAATATTTATCTAAATAAATATTTTTAATACATTATAAATTAATTGTTATAAATTTCATTTTTATCAAATTTACAATTTTAGTATTTTTTAATGGATTTTTTATTTTGAATATGAATGTAAGAATTAACTAAAATTAACAATTTTATTATGAGGTATATATTAATAACTACTTAGGTAAAAATATTTTATTTTGCTAAGATAAATTTGGGTTAAAATGGTTTAACATAGTTAAAATAGATAGAAAATGTTATAAAAATATCTTATAATGTGTGAGTGAGAAATTAATTTACAATATATTTTCTCCAATACATTATTTATTAATTTTTGAGCCACTTCCCCTAATATTAACCTCCATTTATTAAAGGTTTAATGGTATTTTTTAAAAATGCCATCCCTTTTCACTTATAAAAGGGGATCTCCTATCCACACATCCCCTGACACCAAAACCCCAAATTCTCTTCCCAAACACCATATGGTCCTCTCATAAACACTCTTAGGTCACATAAATAGGTTTATTATTCTCTATGTACCCACCCTGAATGGTTTAACCCCTTCATAATGGAGATAATACATGTATTGAGGTATAAATTTCTAACAACTCCTTCCTCTATTCTTTTTCTTTATGTGCACTAATTATTTATAATATTACATCATATCCTATTGAAATTATAACATTAGTATGAGTAGTATTTTTATATGTTATTATAATTATTGTAAAATCATTAACCACAATTCCCTTTTCCATTAAAAAAATGTGATTTTTGTGTGTGTGCAGACTATCATCTCTGTGATGTAACATGTTTGTTTTAATTCACCAGATAAAATTGATTTTTAAATAGTGGAATTAATGTATACTTTTTCTTTTTAGGAAATATTTTATAATATGAAATGAAAAAAATATTATTTTATAATTTTTTTATGAAAACGAAATCACCATCCATGTGTGCGTGCAGACTACCACCTCCATGGATTGATGTATTTGATTTTTCATGACGAACTCAAATGGATGGTTATAATTATTCTTTTACAGGATAAATAAAATGTTAATTAAATTAAAATAATTTTGGTAATACAAATTTAGTAGTCTATAAAATATATGAAATATAAATAATCATTATAAAATTAACCTTCTTAAATAAGTTAACTAAGAAGGAAAAACAATTTATTGATACTATGAAATTTTATTGTATCCATAAATTAATATTCAAATTCATAATAATTATGATACATAACACTAATAAAAAATAAATGATATAGTTATTATACTATTATAATGATATTTTAATTAAATTAACTCATAATCATCTATTAATCGTGGTATGTTCTTTATTGGGTCTATTTTATGACCCAATTGAAAAATGATATGAATTTATATCATGGGTGTCTTTGAGAAATTAATTAATAGTTAATATGTAAACAATTGATTTTTTTATTTTTAATGGTAATTATTTTGTTATACTCATTAATGGAGAGAAAAAACATGCTAATTTTAAATTACATAAACACACTCATTGATGATTTTATCTTTCATAATAATAACCAAAACTCGCATAGGATTAAATTATAATATTATAAATAATTATAAATAATTATAAATAACTATAAATATTTAATTATAGAACCATTTATGAGAAATTGATGATGAATTTTTTTGATAAAATTGAACAAAAACTATAATTATAAATGTAGTTCAAAATAGTCAAAATTACGCACCCCTAAAATTTAAAATGTATAAAAAATAACTAACATGATTATATAGAAAAATTATAAATTATGTTTAAAAAATAATATGGATAGGAATAATAATCTGAAATATTTTATTAATATATTTATTTTTATTACATATATTATTAAATAATTTTTATGGAAATCAAGAGTAAATTTAAGGGATTAGATAACTCAAACTTCTTCATTTGAGTCGTAAAAATTCCTTATGAATCTAGTTCCCCTATGTTTATAATATTAATTGATATTATATTTTAAATGTTTTTCTATTTTATATCTCTATGGGAAGCTATTATTTATTTCAATGGCAATTACCTACGGTTTTTACCTTTAACATATAATTAAGAAAAAATGAGGATTTAAAAAATACTAATAATGAAGACTTTAGTGATGATATCAAAATGTTTTCAAGAAATCACTTTTCTGATTCAATTTTTTTACCTTTATTATTTAAATATATATATATATATAATGGATTTATGTTTCATGATTCACACTCCACTATTCTATTAATATGTTATTATTTTTTGTAGATCTTGTTTTTGATTTCAATCAATTAATTCCATGATGTTCTACTACGTGGAAGTGTTATAAAATCCCCTTTTATTTCAAAGGGAGTTTTAGACAATAAAAGTGAATTATTTTCAATTAAATTTTTTATGAGACCCATTTAACTTTTGTGATATGTTTATGAAATGTGAATGGTTTTCATTTGTGTGTTTTATGAAACCAATTTTATTTTCATGTGTTATTTATAATGTAATGAGTGAATGGTTTTAAAGTGGAACTCATAAGTATGGATAATAATGGGTTGGGACCTACACGTCCCTCCAATACATTGGTCAAATGTTTAAATCTCATGAGATATGTATACACGAGTAAAATTTAGTTGATTAAAAGAGAGGTTGTAGTTGTTTTACACATACAAGAGATATATTTTGATACAATTATGTTGTCTCATAATCATGGGTACTAGTGTGTGACACATGAAGTTAAAGTTTCATTATGATAATGTTTGTGAAACAGTTGATGGATGTTATGCACTATTTTCTTATTCTATCACGATTGAAGGATTATATTAAATATTTTTAAGCCACGGTATTATTATTATGTCTCCCTCTTAATATTTTATGGATTTACATTATTATGTCATGTTCATTGATGATCACTTATAAAATATCACTGTAAGAAATTTAGATATTATATTTCTCCGTTTATCATGTCATATCATATTACTATATATTTGATGACATGTGGATTTTTTCCCTTTTTGAGTGTTTTATCTCACCAATTTATTATGTTTTCAATCTTCCATATTTCAAGATGGGTATTATATGTAACACCCCGAAATTTTATGAAAAATATTCTTTTTAATTTCACTAATGTCTTGTGTTGTACGCTACACCAAAAGGAGCTTGCACAACACGTATCCTTGACTTGCCTTGCATTACACGCAATCGCGACCTTCCTCGATAGAGTGTGTAATACGCAATACCGAGTTTTACTAAACAACGATATGCTATTAAAATATTATTAAAACTAGCCGTTATGAATAGTAATAACTACTTTTTGAAATTCTGCAAATCTTATTTTTCAAAATGGACTTCATTTTTGGATTCGGAGTATCGAATTTAGCCTAAGGTGAAATTTTGGTACTTTTCGGATAACTTTTATTTTCTGATTAATAGTAAAAATTACTAAATTATAATTAAAAACAACTTTTTTAATCGAAATAATTAATAGTGATAAATTATTAATTTGAGTGGTTTTAAAGTATATTTAGAATATATTTTTACAATTTAATACAATGTTGGTCATTGGATGTAATTTCACATTTAAACCAGACATAAACAAGTGTCAATCTTTTGATAGATATTGTTTCTTAAAAACACGCTATTTGTTTTAACAGCGGGATTTAATTATAAAATTAATTAATGCAACTTCTATGTTATTAATTTGGTAAAATAGACTTCATTTTTGAATTTAGAATATGAAATATAGCTTAGGATGAAATTTTGACATTGTTATGAAAAACATCAATTTTTTATGAATAGTGAAACTACTAAGTGGTAGTTAAAAAACTGAATTTTTCATAAAACTTAATTTTACCGCTTCTATGAATGGAATTTCAAAAATCCGAGAGACATGGTTGATGTCAGTAAGTAAAATGTGGTTCAATGAGATGAAAATAATTTTTGGTGAATAGTAACTGTTTACTTTTATTTACCACGGTTAAAAGTAAATAGGGTAATTAAGGGTAAAAATGATATTAATATTACCCTAACACATGTCCTAATCCTATTGGACAAGTGTATCTCGACCAAAAACAACCTTAAGTGTAAAATATTATCATTTAGGCCCACTTGGATTAGATTAGGACATTTATTATTAATTTATTTAAAGAAGGGTTAAAATAGTTAAAATCAAAGTTTAATAAGTAGATCATTTTTAATATGGTGTTATACATAAGATAAATTCGACTATAAATATTCATTAGAAAGATAAAAATATTTCCCACATAATGGTATTTTATTTATAATTTTTAGACATTAAATAATTTAATTTATTTATGACACAATAATGATGCATTAATTATCTTATTAATGAAATATTGACATAATTGATGTTATAAACACCAAAATAAATGTAATTTGAGACTTTTTATGAATTCCACTAATTTTATAGGTTACTATGATATATTAGTGTTGATTTAATCAACTTGGTTCGAACATATAATTCTGTTATGACTTTCACAAAAATCATATATCAAATAGTGTCAAAATTGACACAAAATAGTTTTTAAATAAAATATTATATTATTAATTGTTATTTTATTCCTAAAAATCTACAGTTCTGCCAAATGACTTATATATGTATATATATATTAATAATAAACAATTTGGGGTTCTTTTGGCATGTTATAGTATGTTTAGTAACCATATAGTGTAAGAAAACAAAAAGACACGGTAAAAGTTAAATTATTTAACTTAGAGTTAAATCTAATTGATAAGGTTAAAATAATAACCTAAACTTGTCTAAATCCTATTGGTTGATAGGATTTCGACCCATCCCTACTTTAGCTTCGAAATAATACCCTTTGGAACCATTATAAACCGATTTTGACTTTAATATAAAATAATATTTTGAGATATTCCTAAGGTGCCCCTCTCCTCCCTTATAAAAGGGCACCTCCTCCCCCTCCTCCTCACACCAATTTGAGCACTCAAGCTCGGCCAAACCCTGCAAAAATCCGTTCTCCACTTCCCTAGAATAATCCTAGAGGTCCTGGTATTCTTCAAAGACCAATCTTAGTTCTCTAAGTGGAGGATTCAAAGAGGCGTTTCAAAGAAGAGGTAATAACCATTACCAATCTTTTCAATTTCTTTCTTCTTCAACTTCTTCTTATTTAGTTTTTTCATGAAAAAGTAATAACATAAGTATTACTTACATACTGATATGTTATTATAAATATGAAACAACCCTAATTCACCTTCTATCCATCCTACGGAAAAATGAAATCACCGCGCGTGCGTACGTACAGAATACCGTCTCCACGCCGTGGTGTAATCTATTTTCCGCCACCACGTTAATAGGATGGGTATAATTGTGTAATAAGTAACTATATATGAATATTATAAAGTTATATTGATACTGAAATAATATGCATACACTTTAACACAATTCCACGACCATGGGAACGATATCATCGCTCGTGCGTACGTACGGACTACCGTCTCCATGAACGGTGTATTTCATTCCATTATCAATATATTATATATATATATATATATGTATATTTTGAATATATATTATATATAAATCATGTTTTACATTCTGGATATAAGTAATCATGATCCAAGTAATCATATTAATAATTACAAGTTAAAAACACGAACGACAAATGAGACGATTTTACCCAAAATTCTACTTTAACATGAATTTACAAAAGACCGGGTAATATAAAGCCATAAGAGAACCATATATGATATCATAACAATTAATATGATTCTGTAATAAGTCAATAACATTATTTAAATTATTATACAGGAGGTTCGGACACGTACAAAGCAAGTCGGACCTAAGGTAAGGGAAATATCACAATCTCATTTTTATCCGAGATTGTTTATTCGTAAGTATTTACTGGGGTGTATTTTATCATCCACATCCATGTTTCATAAATATGTAATATTATTTCCATCCACCTACAATTGTTTAAATCCATTTTAACCCTTTGGTGAGTTTTTAGTAATATGTATGAAAGGAATCTTTTGTCGTTTTCGTACGAGGTACTTTTCCGACAAAAGTACGAAGAATGTTTTTTTAACTTATACGGCAAGAATGGATTTTTAAAACATTATTTCCAAGAATCTTCCTTTAAAAGTTTTCAAGTTTATTTTTAATCAACTTCTTTTAGTTTAAAATTGTATGACATGTTAAGAAAGGAAAAGTGTTTTTGATGTAGAAAGGATATTATCCTCAAGAATGAAGTTCAAGTGTTTTATCAAAAATATTTTCCATCTAAGATAATAACAGGTTCTGTTTTTATCCCTATTATTACATTGATTTGATTATTTTGTGATGGGATTATTTTTATGAATTCCATTATCGTATATGAATTGTTTTATGATGTCATGATGTTTAAGATTCTCATTTTTATTACATGGGTTATGCAATGATGTATGGTTTATGATTTTGTGGCACACATAAGAATGGTATCATTATGAGATGGGTGGGACCTATATCTCCCTCCAATGCATTGGGTAGAGATTTTATATCTCATGAGATAGAAATGGCTGGAACGGTAGGTTATACAGGTTCAGTGAAACAGGACTGAAATGAGGGTTACTCGATTCAGAAAGGGACTTTGTCCACTAAGATAGTCTTGGAAATGAGTCTTGACTAACAAGAAATGATTCTCTATGATTATGTGTGAATGCCACAAAGTTTCATGTTTTATGTTATGATTATTGTGATTACATTTCACTGCCATGATTTATCCCATGTTATGAAATTATGCTCTCTTTTGCAGGTTAAGATTTCCAAAATGTTATGTTCTTATGAATATGATGTGATTGATATTTATTTTGTTTACCCTTACTGAGCATTTGAGCTCAACCTTTTATGTTTTATTTTCCTCAGGATATAAAGAAAGGTTTTAGTTAAAAAAAATTGAAGATCTTTATGGGATATATTGAAGATCTTTCACCACGATTAGAAGATTACGTTCCGAGTTTCCAAAGACACTAAACTATTACGATCCTTGTGTGTGTGTTTTTGTTATGTACTAAGTATTCCGCAAAAGTAATGTAATGTCCATGTACTTCAGGCTTCAGGTCTCTACATTATATGTGAGATGATTATAAAGGGGATTAGTGTTGAGTGGTTATAAATTAATTTTTAATAGTATTGTATAATATTTTGATTATTTATCTAATCATCCAAGGAAATAAACCTTCATTTATCTGGTTTGTGTTACCATTTTTGTTATAGAACTCTTATTTATGTAAAATGATGATATAAATGGGATTATTTATCTTGGGTCTCCATAAAAATGTTCTTTTATGAACTTGTTTAAAGATTTGATGAAAATTAGATCTAGAATGATATTACTATATTAGGTTTATATTATTTTATGAACGTATCACCACCATTCAAAAACTATTAGCCTATATATATTTTATCCATGTAACCTCCTTGTAAGATCATATTTGGAATATTTCATGAAATATTTAATAAATCATTCATGGCTTACTACTCCTAGAAACTACAACATCTTTAAAGTAACCATTTTTAATATTAATGAATTTATTAGAAATTTTGAATATGTTTTAAATAGGTTATATATTTTTTGAAATTGATAAATAAGCATAGGAATTTATTGAGAATGATTTCAAAAATTTCATTATGTTTTATTAGAGTAAAGGAGATTGAATAAAATCTTAAAATATTTTAGACTATTTGAGTCAATTATATAATTTAATATTTTTGGTGATATTTTGATGAATTATGGATTTCATATTCCCTTTCCTTATGAGTTTTTAAGATTTATCTAGGAAGATGTTAAAAATTTTGTAAAAGTTAAAATTTCATAATTTATTGATTTTATAAAGTTCACCCATATGTAAAAAATATAAAAGGAAAATCATTATAAAGTTTTCAATGTTTATAAGTATTAACTAAAAATATTTGTAAGGCTCACAATCATCACATGGTTTTAACATTTTTATGAAATGAACTTCCTAAGGGTTATTCAAAAGTTTAGAAAGAATCAGTGCAAGGAAATAATAAGGTCATTGGTTTTCATATTGTTACTAATGTTTATAATGATATGGAACATTACATCATTTGGTACCTTGATTCTTCATAATGAAGATTCAAAAAAGAGATCAACTATTGTTCTAAAGCCTTAAACCCTAAAACTGAATTTATAAGTATCATTGGAACTCATTATTGTTGAGAAACAAGACATCATTATGTTATAAAACATTATAAAGTTATAATCATTTTACCGAAAAACATCATAGGGTTGATGACTACATAAATTTTAATATGTTTCTATATTCATTGAAAATGTGTTTTGAATAGTGGGTATAATTAATTAAAATATAATTATATCATAATGAGAAATAATTATTTTGTTAAATGAGATATTCTATAATTAATTAAAAAAATAGAATAAAATTATGTTACCATATGTATTATAAGAAAAAAAATTCTAGACTCTATTATAGAAATCAAACAAGAAGATTCTATAAAGATATGAAATTGTTAAAATCAATTATTATAGATTTAATTAGTGATATATGATGGGTTTTCAATTGTTTTTTTCCATGATGAGATTAATCACATGATAATAAGATTGAATAAGTTTAACCACAACTCATCCAGTGATAATGTTGTTTCGTTCTGGTTTTCTGGCCATGAAATTCCCAAGGACTCTGTATCCAATGATTGATGGACCTACTTTCAAAAAGGCAGTCGTTCGCCGGATGGTCTAACCAGTGACTCTTAAGAACTCACTTTGGTCGAGAGGATGGGATGTCAGGCTCATCGCACCCTTTTTGGGGGGGAATTATTGCATGTTCCATGAATCTCTTATAGATTTAATACGTATTCATATATTCGTGAATCTTTGGTTTATACCAAAACATAGTATCCATGGATTCAACCCTGGTGGGAAACGATCAACTGGACATAGGGGTTCAAAATCATATATGCCCGAGGATTACCATCCCTTGTTGGATTAATGAACCCGAAGGGTTGGAACTCACATGAGGCAGCACTAGGAGTGGCACTGTGAAATGATGTGGGGATGATTGGAATGCCCGGTTGTTAGGCTTAAACCTCAGGGAGGCTTCCTACGTACCCTATCTAGGAGGCAGGGATCAAAGTCCACGTAGTTCGCGATAGAATGGGGCTTACACTCTAAGGTGGCCCATGAGGTGGATGTCATGGTCGATGCTTACTCTAAGACCATGTGAGTCATGCTCGGTGTGAGAAACAAGAGGTAGCATGGACCAGAGGATCACATCCTGAAAGGTGCGTCTGTGAGAAGCAGAGTGGGGCTTACGCATGGAGAGGCCCAATGTGATGAATTGGGGATTACACTCTGAGGAGGCCCAGAAGGTCTGGGCTTACTCAGAGATGGACTCCTGTAGTCTCTTCCTCATGTCGGGCCCTGAAATAATCCCAACCCATTGGTGGGTTGTGTAATATAATAGGGTCCAATGCCTATGTGCATGTGCACAAGCGGGATAATGCCAATGGAATTGGAATTAGTCCAAAAAAGGGATATGGAAAGTGTGAATTACATGCCTGACATTCGTAACGCAATGAGGGTGGCATGGTGATGGAAGATAGCTGTGGACCATGTTCGAAACACAACATTCATATCACGTTATCCTGAAATGGGGACGATCAAACTATGGTTGACTGCTGACCATATTCGAAACACAGGACCTATCTGGAAGTGTTTTCCAAAGTCCTCTGGGGCGTTGGCCCAGGTTGGTAGGTGGGCCAATGTGGCATGAGGCTTGGTCCTTAGGGGTCCTTTCAGACATGAAAGGGGATGGAGATCCGAATGAAGGACATGCAGAGTGTGGGGTAGAGTGATGGAATGTTTGAATGGATTCCAGCGCTTTGGATATTATGCCACTGTAAAAATGGCATGAGGCATCCTATGGTTGGAGCATAAGTCATATCTTGCATGGATCAAGAGACGTCAAATTATTGAATGAAGGGTAATGATACAGTTTATATTCATGTAGAGAGGACTGTTTCTATATAGTTTAACGTCATGTGGTCAGGATGAGGACCATATAGTTTAACTTCATGTGGTCAGGACAATAAATACGCCTATGTGCAAGTGCACAAGCGGGATAACACCAAGGGCGTTGGAATCAGTCCGAAAAAAGGGATATGAAAAGTGTGAATTAAATGCCTGGAATTTGGAACACAATGAGTGTGTCATGGTGATGGAGGATAACTATTGACCATGATCATAACACACTATCCATCTTGCGTTAGCTGGAAATTGGGAAAAACAAATGAGGGTCGACTGTTGACCATGTTCGAAACGCATGACCTATCTCGAAGTGTTGTCCAAAGACATTCAGGGGAGTTGGCCCAAGACGTTAGGTGAGCCGATGCGGCATGAGGCCGGGCCATTAGGGGGTCCCTTCAGACATGAATGGGGATGAAGATCCGAATGAAGGACACACAAAGCATGAGGTGGAGTAATGAAATGTTTGAATGGATTCCAGCACTCTTGATGTTATTCCACTATAAACATAGCATAAGGTATCTAATTCATGGAGAAAGAGCCATCCAATTATTGAATGAAAGGGAATGATACAGTTTATAGTCATGTAGAGAGGACTGAAGACATCACAATTTAATGTCTTGTTTCAGGGACTATTTTCATATAGTTTGACGTCATATGGATAAGACAATGACCATACAGTTTAACATCATGTGGTATGGACGACTAGATAGGAAGGACCTAGCAATTGTTGGTGTGGGACGTATGCAAGAGCAGCCCTTTCTGGATGAACCTAGAAAAAGGAGCTATGAAATGGGGTTTTTGGAGTCTCGTGACGATTATCTCGACTCATGGAATTTATAGGATGGATGTTGGAGCTGCATAAGGGTACAATAGAAAATATTGTTCACCAGGCCTAAAAAGTTCGCAGTGCGAATCTCTATTTTTAATGAGGGTCAGTGATATTAGTGAAGGGACCAGCCCAGAGGGACGAGACCACAGCCCAGCATAGATCCTCAGCAGGTGAGTGGGGGTGCAGCCCCCGTGGTATGGACCAGAGGGTGCATGGGGTTTTTCGCATGGGGATGGCCACGAAGGATGATCTCCGCGAAGGATGCTGTCCACGAAGGATGTTGTCCGCAAATGATGATTTCCGCAGAGGAGGTTGTCCATGAAGGAGGTTTTCTGTGGATGAGATGGCCGTCTGTGAAGGGTGTCTGTAAAGGGACTGGCGCCGGTACTACTTCACGCCCGTAGAGGTGTTCCACCTCCATTTTTCAAAGGACACTGGTCCGCGCAAGAGATGGTCATCCGTGAAGGAGATGGACACTAAGGGCTGGCCACGGAGGAGCTTTCCGCATGTGGTTCGCGGACTGGTTTCTCCTCTACACGGAAGAGTTCACCCACTGACGACATGCAGTCCGTAGATGGATGTGGAGCGATTTATCCAGCATGTCCCCACAGGTTTTCACCAGTCTTTTCTCAATTTTTTGGTGCCCCTATTTGACAATTTATAGATCCATGAATATGATGGGCACACGACCATTGCGGAAGCCCATGAGTGAATCCCCATCCGCGGATGACTCGTTCAATCAATATTTATGAAACTCAGTTTTGCAGAAATTCTCCATGGCCGTGCACCACTCCACCTCTATCCCACGAACGACAGTAGTCCGCAGAGGGGGTGGCTCGTGGCCGTGGAACGGCCTGGTGCTCATCCTTCTTCAGACCCGTGAAGTATCCTCGCCTCCGTTTCGTGGATGACATCGTCTACAAGAGGGCGGTTCGCTGGACCGGTGCACTGACTGTTTCAGTCCTCTTCAATGTTTTGGGGTAATCAGATTTCCCCCTTGCAGAATTTTCAGGACCTTACAAATGCCAATAACAGATTACTATAAGAATATTATAGAATATATTAATGAATATTTTTCTACATTATTTACTTCTGTTATTTCCATGAAAAACAGCCAAATAAAATGAAGAAGTGTATTCTGAATATTTCATTAGATACAATTCTTAAAAATAAAGGAATATATTGTGATATTTTAAATTCAACCACATAAATAGAATAATGAGGAAATGCCCATATGATTTTCATTGAATAATTTGAGTAATGTGTTTATTCAAAGTTAGCTATAACTGATTTATAGAATTTATTTAATTCTACGATATTATGTATTTATGATAAAAAGAAACCATTTAAAATTTAAATAATATTAAATAATAATGTAAAAATAGTGAGATGTAATTGATAGAGATTGAATATGAGGTATTCTAAAGAAGTAAAAATATTATATCCCATGAATTTAGTAATCAAGAAGTATATCATTATATGAGAAAAACTACTATTTTAAATTCATAATTTTTTATTAGATACCAGAGATTATGTTTAAGAGAGCTTGCTATGATCAAATTATTTATAAGGACAAAATGATGATTATGAATATTTTTTGAGAAAACAAGATTCTAATTATATTATGTTAATAAGGATTGATTTTATTTATTACAATTTGTAGTCCTTTACATTTATAGGGATGTTTAGTTTGCGGAAGGAAGAGCCGAGTTACTGGATACTACATGACTATAAATGTTATAATTAATAAAACAGATCAGGGGATATTTTCTTAAATCAGATTATATTAATCATATCAAGTATATAGTTTCCCACACTATTGGTGAAACTTGTAAAAACTGATTTATATTGATCATTTTTATTTATTTTAAAATTTAGGCAAGCTTGGGAATAGTTTTTTAGTTTATTGTGATTTAATTAGAAATATAGGTTTATCTCAAAGTAGAAAAATTGGTACAATAGTATTAAATATTAATTTATCCCCATCTTCTCAAAGGTTCATGTATTCTTGGGGAACATTGATTGGTATAAAGGAATCTATGTTACCTATATTAGATCCAAATATCTTATGATAATCAATAATATTAATTTTTCTAATAGTGTTGGTATTCAAACCTTCACGGGAAATGACAACCTTGGTTTGATGAATTGGATTCTACCTTATATATTATATCTTGGCCATGATGTTATCAATGTTCTAACTTGGTAATTCCAATAATTGAAAAAATAATCTTCAAACTGATGGAACATTTAAGATTATAATCTTATATCCTTTTAAAAAAATGTATTCAGTAAGGTTTTATGAAATTAATTTACTAAGTCTATCTTTGATAGGTTGGAATGAAACTATGAAGTGAATGGAAAAGTTAAAGTGGAAAAATTTTATGTTTTGAGAATAATATTTGAAGATATGAAAAGGGGGGATGATAAAACCATCAATTGTTATATTATAAGAGTAAATGAAATTGTTATTAATACCATAGGATATGGTGAAATTATTTATTATTCTACTACTATGAATAAGTTAATTAGGAAATTTCATGGAAAATTTGATTGTAATAGATTTACACTTGATGATAGAGATGATCTCATACTCAATGAAATATATAAAATATTCATTTCTTATAAAATGATAAATATACCATAAATAAAGATAAAATATACATAATAGATGGTTTCTGAATCTATGAGTGTGCCGTAAATTAAAGATTAGGAATTTTAAGAATCCAACTATTCTAATGATTAAGAGGAAGAATATAATGATTATAGTGGAATCATTTCGCTAAACTACATATACTTCAGAAAATAAAATGTAAATATAAACTGAGGATACCACATAATGCTTCAAATTTGGTGGAATTGGATACTTTTATATAATCAATGAAAATAAAAATTAGGGAAAATATGAGACATATTACCAATGTGACAGACATAAAAAAATAATTTGGTAAGAATTCTACTGATGTGAATAAATATGGTAAATATAAAATGAATTTTTCCAAAATAAAGACAAGAAATTTGGTGAGAATAGAAGAGGAAGAAGATAATTTATACAATATACAATCAATGTATGAATCATCCAAAATGTATACAAACCCCATGGATAATTTTTTTAATCATGAAGAATATCAAGGAGTGGAGGAGAATGTGATGGAACATACATGGATTATACATTTGGCGTTAAATTGAAAGAATTTATTGAGATAATTATATATATAATAAAATAAATAAAATTTGATAAATAATAAATAATTAAATGAGAATTATTTTATGTAATATTTACATAAAATTGGAATATATCTCATTAAAAAAATATAAACTAAATGTTTTTTATAAGGAGATAATTATAAAATATTTTTATGAAAAACAAGCCTTGAAAGTAGAATACCTCAGTAGGATACAGTATAAATACATTATTGGTGATAATGAATTAAATAATATAAAATAAAAATAAACAATCATATTTTTATCAATATTGAATCATCTATGGTTTTTAAACCAGATATTTAATAATCAATATGTTTAAACTCTACCTATTAATCTTAATAATAAGCATGTTGTAGTTATAAATATAAATCAAATTTTAAATTTATAGATATGTGGGAAAATAAAATGATGAGAAACATACTTCATCCTTATATAAAGTAATTATTGAGTCGTAAAGAAGATCCTTGTTGAGGAAGATGAAATAATAGCACGTCATTTTGATGAAAAAACATTCTAGATAAAATTTGTTCTCTTATGGAAGACCTAGATTTAGTGAAATTACTAGAATTGTGGTATTTTTTAATCATAAATCCTAATCATGGTGTTATAATATGTATGTTATAGAGATAATTCATTAATTAAGGGTGATTGATTCTTATAATATAAGAAATGTTTCACAATATAAGAATAGTGTGAGTTGGACAGAATTATATCTATCCATACAAAAAAATATTTTATTGTTTGAATGAAATATATTGATTGTGTGAAAAACATGGCCACTGTTCTAAGGAATGAATGATATTTATTCCTTTATGGATATCCTATAATAATAAGGGATAATAGAATAAATTTTCAAAAGTGAATAATATTGAGAATTCATTATTTATAGAAGTTTTTTTTGAAATTATACAAAAGTGGAAAATCATGGATTATTCATAAAGGAATTTCATCCCACATAACAAATTTCATACATATAATGCAGATTTGGAAGAACATGATAGAGTGTTTTAACACTCGATAATATTAGTTCTCAAATAATCAATGGTGTTAGTTCTAAGTAGATTGAAAAGATGAATATCAATTTCAAAGATGTTCTCTAAGTGAAATAGATTAATCAAAATCTCTTAAGTTTGATCTAATTTTCTAATAATGGGAAAAAAAATATTCTTGAAATGTCCATCCATATTTGAGAATTCAAAATATCGAAGGATTATTATAAAAGGTGAGATGACATGTGCCAACATATTTCAAATTGATGTGTGCCCATAAAGAAATTAAATTATGGTATGTAATACATGTATAAAATATCCAATTGAACTTGATTATAATCTAAAAACATGAATCTTTTAGAGAACTACCCAATTTGAAGAGAGAAATTTAATATTTTTTTTAATCTTTCTAAATTGGTAAAATGGATAAAGATTCCCATAAATTTGTAGAATTCATCCACTAAGGAAAATTATAATAATTCATAGTTACTTATATGGGACTATGAGATATAAATTTTCTTTCACCCTATACACCCCAATAGAATGGAATTTATGAATTAGAAAATATATGTTTTATAGATATGACACGAGAATTATTGTCAATGAATAACGAATCTGAATTAGTTTTTAGGGAAACTATTTATACTAGTGTTCAAATTCGAAATAAGTATAAGTTTATGTCTAATATATTAATTAAACCTTGTGAAATGTGGTATCATTAACATAATATAATTAAATACATCGACATTTTTGGAAATCCATATAATATGACAATCAATAAAAGAAATCATAGAATATTAGATGAAAATATAAATGGGCATTTTCATGGGCAAACTTTCCAATGGTAAAGGTTATACATATTAAAACAAATGGATGTAAATAATTTTGGAATCATTTTATATTAATTTGGTTACATGTAAAGGAAAATATAGGTTCATATAATATTGTATCTAAAACCATTTTTATAAATTGTATGAAAAATTTAGAAAAATTAAATTGTCATTAATGTTGGAAATATGAATAATTCTACTGATGCTTATTTAGAATAGTCCAATGATGAGGAAAATTTTAATTATAGAGAAAAAAGTAAACACAAATTATGAATGTTCATTTTGATTTAAAAAATTTCATTAGAAAATATGAAAAACCTATACCGTCAATAAGATGTGAGAAGATAGAAAAAAAACTACACTAATTTGGGAGGTTGATCTATAATGAGTATTTAAGTAGTAAGTAAAATATTTTTTGTTAAATAATTAAAGAGAACCTTCATTAAATTTAGAATAACTAAAATTTGGTTTTATTCCAAAACCTACAAATAAAAATGTATTTGGAACCATGTGGGTTTCTATAAACCAATTGAATGTGAAATGAGAGGTGAAAAAAATAAAAGTTATTTTTTAAAGTATACTCATAGTTATGTGGGAGAATTTGGATGCAACGTTTCCACCATTTTTATGGATGGAAAAAATTTAAATACTATTTATTGTGACTTATAATATAAATTAAAAAGTATATAAGATGAATATGAAGTTAGAATTTTTAATTTTTATCTAGATGATGACTATTTAACTTAATAACTATATTATTTCATTCTAGGAAAATATGTGTTCATTGGTTTTATATTGTAAAATTATTGGTATATATTTAAAGAGGCTCTTGATAAATGATTTTAAAAATTATATGGATACTTAAGTGATAAAAAATCTTCCAATGGAAAGGCTCACAACAAAATATATGCAAAATTGATTACCATGTGTGCTATAATTATCATTGTATATATATATGAAATTATATTTACTGGTAAAAAAGAGTATCTTTATGGTAAATTCTCTAAAAATGTTAATTAAATTTGTGAGTTCTCTATTTGGAGAGATAGGTAATTTTGTTGGAATGCATATGATTTTAAAATATTGATACATTTATCTTTCTTAAGATAAGTATCCTAGGTAATTTTTGATTTTTTTTGGATTGGATAATTTTAAACAAGTCTCTACTCCCATTATATTTTGAGGAAAAATAAATAATTATGAAGCTATAAAATACCATAATACAAATTAATTTAAAAATTAATTGTAAGTATACTTTCTCTTATTGATTCAATGCACGAAATATCATTTACAATGATTCTTTTTTTAAGATGTTATAGGAAACTAATATAGTCTCATGTATTGATACCTAAAATAATTTTAAAAATTATAATAAGGAACAATGAACATTGGGGGTGATATATAGAAATATATATGATTTAAACATATAGGGAAAAAATATTTATAATAGGTTGGTGATTTTTCATACAGTAAATCCACATTTTTTAGAGAATTCTTTTTTTATAAGTGTTTTGTGTGACAGTACAACAAAAATTAGAACATAATTTCATTTATTACATATGAGGATTAGTATATTGTATCAACACTAACATGTACATAAATTTTATGGACGTAGGTAAAACAATAAGATTTAAAGGTAAATGTTGGGAGACCACTTAATTTTTTTTGTAACAATTAATTTTCCATTGATCTATCGAATAATCTAATTCAACAATCTAGATCAAAACTTAGTGAAATGTGATATTACTTTATTAATAAAATAGTGGGTATGTATTATTTGAAACATAATTACAATATCCACAAATAATATGTTAAATATATTATTACAAAAGTAGTTCTCAAAGAAATCTTCATTGATTTGAGGTTGAGAATTCATGTTTAACATTCTCTTATCACTTAAAAAAGTGTAGAAAAAATGTATTATAATTCTAAGTATGTTTTTAGAGAGGGAAAGGTTTTTCCATTTATTTTTAAATGTATAAGAATTTTTAAATGTCAATTTTGAATATTAAATAAGTCCTTATCAAGGGGGAGAGGTAATTTATTTTTTTCACTAATATAAGGATATGTTTATTTGAAAAATATGAGAGATTTATTTTATAATTTTAGAAAAATAATCAATGTAAATTATACATAATTGATCGTAACAATGAAAAAATTCTATAAAAACATTTACATAATTGGTAATGTGGTTTCAAAATTGTTCCCATTTAGGAAAAGATTTCATTTAGTTATTTTGTAATAATTGTTTGTGTTTTTAAAAAAACTATGTGTAACTAAAAAATAAAAATAATGTCAACAAAAAAATAAATGGGGCACTAAATTAACTAGTAGGAATATTAAAAAATTTATTTAAAATTATCAATAATTATAATAAATCATGTATTTATTTTCAACATTGATAAATAATCATTATAATATAGTGATATTAATTGTAATGGTTTTATAATTTTTTGTGCATATTTGGAGTTATTGAAGAAGTTATTAGATGATTTAAGATGTTTAAAATAAATACTGTAATTTAATTTTTTTATGAAATTTTAACAATGTTTAAATTTTTTATGGTTTATTATTCTATGTTCAGACGGTTTCATTGGGAAGAAGTTATAAAATTTGGAAATGGATTATTTAATTAAGGAAAAAAGTCAATATTATTCACCAAAATTAGAAAAATAGAAAAAGAAAATATCTATGAGGTTTCCAAAGATTGTAAGGCTGAAATTTAACATTTTTTAAGGTTTTTCGACATCATATGGCTCAAGAAAATATTAAAAACATATTTTTATGGTTGATTTAGATGCTCAGCACAAGTATATCCTATGTTTACATGATTTTCATAATCTTTCTAACGATTGTATGGTTTGAGTAGAACACTTTTTAGGGTACATTGAATCATTGCAATGTTGACGTGAAACAAAATTTTGTGTCTTTAGTATTATTTCGAACACTATTTTATACATTATAATGGTTATTAGAGCTTTATAGGGTAGACCTATATGATATGATAATGTTAAAAACCATTATAAGGGTCAAATATTCATATGGTAAAATTTTATACGGTTGATGACTTCAAATTGTTCAATACATTGTGAAACTCTTAGGGAATGATTTCTCAATTATGAGAATCATAAATTATGACATATTTAAATCACAATGGAAAATAAATCAAGATATGAAAGGGTTTATTTAGTGAAATAAATATAACAAGTCAAATTATTATTTCATTTATATTATGAAAAAATGATATTCAAGAACTGTTTTCCATAAATTAAATATATTGATTCTTTGCTGATATATAATTCATAATATTACTTTTTATAGATTATATTAGTGATTTAAGTTTATTTTTCATGATTATTTCGCCATTATAATATTCTTCACAGAACCATCATATTTAATAAGTTTAACTAAAGATTAACCAGTGATGATTTATAGAAGATATCACTACATGAATCATCAATAATTTAGAAAAAAAATTAATTGCGAATTATTTTTTGTGATATTTTCTTTATAAATACATAAATAAAAAGGATAAGTATATAATTATAATTTAATTGCATATAGTTATTAATTAAATAATTTAATATTCAATGATCTGGAGTAAATGACCATATGGATAAATGAATAAGGAAATTCTATGAGTGTTTTCATTACATAATATGGATAATGAGTTTCTATAAGGTGAGTTGTAACTAATTTATAAAATTTATTTAATATTGAAATATTTTGTATCCTTGATGAAAATAATTATTTATGAGAGAATTGAGAGGTATCGTGATTGTAAAACACCACAAATAGAAAAGAATAGACTAAAATTAAGCCACTATGAAGAGATCAAAACCTGACTTCCTTGGAATTAAATAATTAAGAAGTAGATCATCTAATTATTTTTGTTGATGTGATTAACCTGATTTTTTTTGTTTATAATTTTTTACTTTGAAGTTTAGTATTCTAATTAATTGATCTTAATGTCTCCGAATTATCATAAAGGCATAAAAAGGATGATTATTAACAATTATTGAATCTACCAGAATGCTCTTGTAATATGTCTCATCTAGTTTGATAATTTATGATTCTAGTGGGAGTAAGTTACATATAGTTATTTTTTTCTGTATGGATAATCATTGGGATATTGGATGATATCTAACCATACCCATATGTAATTAATAAAATAATTTCAATTGTAAATTATGTGAATTGGATGATACTGATCAAAATATGGATATAACCTCCCAAAACTAGGGAAACCCATGTAATAAGTATTTTTTCTATGTATATTTTAAATATAATTTAATATATGTAAGGATGATCATAACATTTAAGTGAATCATAATTTAACTAGGAGTGGTGTTTTATTTCAACATGAAATAAATAGAAAAATATTATATATGGCAGATTTTTCTTTAACCCCTTCTCAGTGGTGTTGCCATTTCTACGGTTCCTAACACATAAATATTTAATAATTAAAAAATTATTCCAACATTGATCATAATTAAATATGAGGATTATTAATATTCATGGTGTCATGAGTGGGAGAAGAATTGTTATGCACATGATATTTTATATCACATAAATGTTCATACATCGCACCACTATAGAATGACATTCACTATGTTATGGTACACATCAATAAAAAAATGAAACATTCCAAATTAAAACTATTAGATAATGCCTTTGGTGAACATTTAAATCCCTATTTTGTGATTAAAAATGAGGGTTTTTTTTAAAAACATCGATATGAAAAATGAATCAGAACCACTAGGGACAAAGACCCTATAAAATTCTAATGTTTCATGTATTTTATTGATTCATCAACATGATAAGAATTTTATCTAGGGAAATATTGAATATATATTCTCTCTATCTTTTTAAATGACCATATTAACCATCACTATATGATTTCTATGTTCTTAATTTGATCTATGTATTCTATTTATCACCATGTGAAGCTTCCTCTGCTCTCACAGAGGGACAAGAATGGATTACAACATCTCCTTCACCACTATCGGTATCATTGAGGCTACCAAAGTGAAAAACACTAAGTTATATTTACATAATCAAGATAATTACGTTATTTATTTACAAATAGCATAATTATAATAATTAGATTCCAAATTACAATGGAAGGTATCCCAATAAAAGTTATTTTTATTACATATTTCTCACTAAGTGGATAATCTCAATTATAATTTGGTACCAAATATTCATATATTGAATTAACTTCCAAAAGTGATAAAATCCTTGGATATGAGAAGAAATATGTGTATTAATATTCTTCTAAAAAATAAATTTATAATTTATTTACATTAATGGGGTTTTACTCTAGGGGATTTATTGATGAGTTATAATCTAATTTTTTATACATGGTTATGAATCAGTAGTTAAAATTGTATGAAATGTTGTAATGTCAATTTTTTTTATTCCAATTTTTTTTCCCATGCTACATCAAAAAAAAGTTTACAATTTTCTTTTGAGAAAACATATAACTTCTAACCAATAATAATTTTTTTAGGTATTTTATTGTAACACCCATGAAATATTAAAATATGAATATCATATTTTATATCGTGAATAACATGAAACACCATGCATGAAATGGAATATAACATCCCATGACCTTACAACATATTTTATATTAAAAAAAATAAATAATAAAGATTGAAATGAATGCAACATCGAGTTCTATTGTGTTACAAACAACAATGAATTCCTTTGGTGATTTGTATTACATGCAAAACTGAGGTCTACCGAATACTATTAATGTTATTATTTAAAATGAAAAATAACTAGTAACCAATTAATTTGTGGTTATGAGTAGGGTTAAATAGCATATCAATAATATATAGTTTATAAAAATATAAAATAAATTCATAATTTACAAATTAATTAGAAATGAAATTAAAAACCAATTTAATATAAAGGAAATGTTTTCTAAAAAACTATTTTTTTCTCTCCCAAAGGCATTTTATCTTAATAAATTAACCTAATTACTATTAGTGAATGAATATTTATGGAATCTATCTACTATATATTCACTAAAAGATATTTTTTACATTCATCCACTAAATTTTATGGACATAATAAAAGGAAAAATATCCAAATTTTTATATAAAAAACTTTACTTTTATAAACGCAGTTTTGGTAACTATCAATGGAAAACATATTTTAAAAATACAGTTTACACTTTTATAAACAATATTTTTTTAAAAACATCATTTTTATTATAAAAATGTAAAAAATATCTTAAGAAAAGATTCATGTATTTTTTGGAGAAGTTTCATTTTTTGACGAATAGTGAAAAATAATGAATTTTAAATAAAAGATGACTTTTCATCTAACTAAATTAAAATGATAAATTATTTTATAACTATTTTTTGATATAAAATTAGATCCATTATTCATATATTAATCCAAAATAAGAAAAATTGAAATATTTTTATATTGTATTTATATAGAAAATCATAGTAAAAGTTTTAACATGTTCACTTTAAAACCCCACATTCTCATCCCATATGCAAGATTAATTAAATTTATTTTTTCCAATTTTTTGAACTAAATATATAAAACTAGATTCTTTATTTGGAATAATAATGATTTTTAATGTATTATGATTAAAAAATAATTTTTTACATAAAATATTATTTTAAACATTTAAAATTAATTACACGGATTAAGGAGAAAACGAGGTTACTTAGTGACTAAACATATAATATCAGCTGTAAAAATGAACCAAAACCCATACAAAACCAATTTAATAGAAATATTTAAACTCTTATGAATTTAGGATCATAATATATTGAATTTTTAGGACACTCTTCCATCAAATTATCAAATATAATATGTTATGTAATAAAAAACCCAAAAAATATTCTTTTTTATTTTAATTTTCATAATGTATTTGGAAAATGAAAAAAATTAAATAATTTTGGATATACATGTAATTTTAAAATTAAATTAAATTTTTATATCATAATAATTGATGTTTAATTTTTAGACATGAAAAAGTTAATTAATATTCTTATGAAACACTAACACAATAATTATTTAATTGACAATTAAATAAAATAACTGATAATAAAAAGATTAAAATTAATGTAAATTAAATGAATTATGGTGTTAAGCTATTTTATAGATTAATATATAATGTTAAAAATCTAATTAATTAATAAATTTTAATTCAATCATTTTCTTTATATTTTAAAATTTAAATTAGATTGAAAATGTCATAATTTAAATTAATGTTATTTTATAGTAAATGATATTTTATTAACTGGTTAAATATTAGAAATAGTACTATATTATGTAAACTTGTTTTAAAAATTCAATAAATACCAAATATGTGTCAGTAATGGACTAGTTACTATATTATAATAAATATAGTGATCGTTAAAATATTAATAAATTTAAATTATTCTTAAAGGAGAAATTACATATGTTTTGAAAACTATATTCCATAATGGATAAAAAATGATAAAATTAGGGAACATTGTATTTAAGGGAGAAAATGATTAAAGAATGTATTATAATATTTTTTTAAGGTTTATATCAACCAAATAATCCCCAAACAATAAATTATCAATATTGGATACACATTAGGTATGATTGGCCTCCCAATAGTGAATACTTTTTATTATTTACAAGAATGACAATCTTCTTCAACTATAAAAAAGCACTAACCACCCCACTTTATTCACACATCTAAATCCATTTATATCAATAAATATCTACCCAAATCACTCAAAAAAATCCATTCACTAATAATATAATCCTTATTTTAGACATAAATCTATCAATTCATGGTTTTTCTGCAATCTTAAGGTGGAAACCTGAAGAAGTGGTAATGTTCTTCTAAAAGAGTTTTTTATTTCCCTCTCCACCTTAAACAATTATTATTATTCCATGATCACATAATAATCTATGTATATAAAATATAATTATATTTAGTTATGTTAAGATTATTATTTGAAACGTCACACACTTCGAATAAATGGGATACACAATCATCGTTCTTGTGTACAGTGGACTACTGCCTCACAAACCTATGTCGTTCAAGCTTCCATTACTACATTTCAAGGTTAAGAATAAAATTGAATCTATAGTATATATATGATATATATAATATTTATAACATATTAAAGCTTCTATAATGATTATATAACACAGAAATTAATGATTTCAATTTTGTGGCAATATGATGAAGTTATTCATGTGTACGAAGGACTACCGCCTCGGGAGGCAATGTGATTCGTTCACCCATTACATTTAATGTATTATGGATGAGTTTAATAAACATATTTGATCATTAAATAGAGTACTACAATGATAATATAAATATATATGATTTATGTTTCTTTCTTTTAATACGATAAGATTATTTAAATAACGTTAATACAGACGTATGCCCTATTATCTCCATGAACAATGTATTTCATTTACTATCACAAAATACTATGGTTCCCTATAAATACATATATAATGAATACATATGTTTTTTAAAAGAATTGTTTACATTATTGATATTATTAAATCACGATCAAATATTGAGAAGGATTAAATAACAAGTCAAACCATTCTTAAAAAAATTCATTTAACAACGAAAATGATGAATATATTTTAGGATTAATAATGAAAGAATAATAATATGTTATAAAAAATAATATATGATAAAATTCATATTAATATGGTTATTTTATAAGTTAATTAGATTTTTTAATCCTGTATACTAGAGGAGAAATAAAATCTGGCTAAAATGAATGTGCGTGGTAATAGATTTTGTCTCCATTTTATTTTATTGAGGCATACTGTAATGTTATAAAACATGTTAATTTTATATGGTGTTTATACATTACCTTTTAAATTTCATATCATGAATAATTCCTTATTCTTGGTATTTTAAGATTATATTTTAATTATTTCATTAAATGGATTTGAATTAACTGCTACAAAGTGGTTAATAATTTCAAAAGTTACCATGTTGTATGTTACATATAGTATATCAATTTGCATTAATTAGGGAGAATTTGGTTATTGTATGATACCTATCCTTACTCAAATTTAACTGATAAAAAAATTCGAGTGTGAATTATTTAAATTGGATTACACTGATCAATATATGGATATAGTCTCCCATGTGCGGGTAAACCAAGTAATAATAAATATTTGTTTATCTCTTTTACTTATTATTTTTTTAGGTAAGGATTATCATAATATTTCAGCGAATATTTATTTAACTAATATTGGATTCAATTTAAATATATAAGAAATTGTTCAATATTATACTCTATTAGTTTTTCCACCAACCCTTCTTAGTTGTGTTCCCATTTATAAGGTGCATCACACTTAAATGTTTAATATTTAAATATTAATTCTAATATATATATTCATTATCATTTAATGGATATAAATATTCATGGTGTAATGAGTATTAGAATAATATTGGTGCATACTATATTTCATGCCATATAAAATTCCATATATAGCACCAATATAAAGTGACCTTCACTATGTTGTGGTATATCAACATAAAAATTGAAATAGTCCAAATTACCACTATAATATAGTTACATTAGTCCAATTTTCAATCCCAATGTTGTGTTTAAATAATGAGTGGGTTTTTGAAAACATGTAAATGAATAAATAATTAGATCCACTGGGATAAAAACCCCATTAAAGTCTATATTGTCATGTATTTTCTTGATTCATCCACATGATAGACCTTTTCTCTAGAGAAACCTTGAGTTCATCATCACTAATCATTCATTAAATAATATATTCACCATCACTATATGATTTTTAAGTTATTCAATTGATTTAAGTCTTCTAGTAGGCACCATGAGAGGCTTTCTATGCTCGCATTTAGGGATGAGAATGTATTAAAACATCTCATTCACCAAAATCAGTCTCATTAATACTACCAAAATGTAAACCACTAAGATAAATTTTTATAGTCATAGTCATTAATATATTTTTCCACCAATATAAAAATTATAATAATTAATTTTATAATTATAATTGATGGTGCCAAATATGTATTATTTTCATTCCTTATCTATGACTAAGATGATAATCTCATTAATAATTTGGTACTAATTATTCATATATTTAATTAACATCCCAATGTGATAAAATATTTTGATATGGGATTAAATATGTAGATAGAGATTATTTTGAAAAATCAATGAATAATTTTATTAAATTTATTGGTTTTTAATCAATATAATTTATTGAAGACTGATTGTTTGATTTTCTATATTTATGTTTATTTATAAATATATATTCCCATGCTACATCATAAAAAAAATTTCACTTAGTTTTAATAGATAACATATAAATAAATAAAAAAATCATTTTTTATTTATTTTTTCTAACACCCCCTAAATTTTAAAATATGAGTATTATATTTGATAGAATGTATGACATGAAATGCTAAGAATAGTAGGGAATATAATATCCCGTCATTTTATAACATATATATATATATATAGTTTTAATTAAACTCAACCAATGGTATAATTTGTAATGAATGCCCCACTGAGTCATCTATAAGTACACATAATAATGACTTTCTTTAATGACTTTCATTACACGAAATACTATGTTTTACCTAATATTATTATTATTTTAAATTGAATTAAAATATATCTAGTATTTTATGAATTTGCAGTTAAGAATAAGATTAAATAACTTATGATAATATATGGTTTATAAATATATATATTGAATTCATTAGTTACAAAATTAATTAAAAATAAAAATAAAAACCAATTGTATATAACAGATATGTTTTTATAAAAAAAACTAATTTTATGGTCGAAAATGTTTTTTATCTTAATAAATTAAATTAAATAATACTACTGAATGAATCTAAATGAAATAACTCGTTTTTAAATATGATTACCAAACATCATATTTTCAAGATTTTTATGCATGTTTACAACTATTTTTATATAAAATATTTTTATATATTATTTTCAAATAAATGGATTTTCACAAATTTTAATGTCTCAAAAAGAGATTTTAAAAATGAAAAGTATATTTTACTCAATAATTTTTTTAAGGATATTTTTAATTAATTAATTAAAACATCCCATATTCTTACTCCAATGGGTATATGTCATTCTAATACCATCATTATTCTTCCACTGAATAGTTTATAATGATTTTTACCAAGGATAGTAATTACATTCACATCATTGATTCATTTTGTATTCATGAACATACCCTTGAAATGTTAACCGTACTATTATCATTAGAGATTAAATCTCCTCTAAATATAAATATTATTTATCATGGATATTATTATTTCCTAAATTGTATTCCATTTTACATATGTTGTATACATTGATATTTATTTTATTAATTGGGGAAATATTGATAAATTCACAACTTTTACTCAATATAAATACTACTGATAAGACACAATTTTTATTAATTAAATAGATTATTTGATATATGTGGAATTATTTGGACTTTCATGGATGGGTGGGGCCCAAAAATTATATATCACAATAATGAGTCCATATGTCACATGACACAAATTAGTTGGCCTACATAAATGGGCTTCAACCTATATTTTTAAACAGTCTAGTGATTGTTCTAAATGATATAGGTTTTTATATTCCATAAAAATGAAATATAATCCTTATGAATTACATTCATTCAGAAATCATTTAAAATTATTAGTTATCCATTATATTTTAACTCAAACATTATCCATAAATTCATTTTATTCTTACTTTATTGTTTAAATGGAATGTGTTTTATATTATATACCTTTAAATATTAATTATGCCTTATACAATTATTTAAATGGAATGTGTGTTCTATTATTTACCATTCCATATTTATTATTATCAGTGATTCATTATTACCTCTGCTACACTTAACCCTTACTAAAAATTTGATAACCCTATTATTTTGTTTCCTTTAGATATGATTCCATGAAGTCTATTATGATTGATATGCATGAATATTTTAGATAGAATAATGTTTTTATTGAAAATATTATGTTTTAAGTTTAGTATTCAAAAGTAATTGATGTCTCTATTATGTCTCTAGTTTATCGAACCTTCTAAAATAATCAATCATTTGGGATACAACTCCTTATATAGTATTCCATTGAAATAGTAGTAGGCACTCACTTTGGGATTCTTGTGGTTTGACATGATATAGTTGTTATCTTATAAAGTTTATTATTAACCTTTGAAACTGGATTTAAAAAAAACATAGATTAGAAAAAATGATCATATGTTATATTTTTTAGATTAGTGTAGAAGAACTTATTAATGTTTCGGTATTGTATAAATTAAGTGGTATTTATTAGGAATATATCCCTATATTTATACCATCACATGTTTATAAGATTAATATTAAACATATGTTCATTGAAATAAACACAAATTATAATGTTGATGTGATGGGAGTCAACCAATATTAATGATGTTTTTGAGAAATTTATAGAATATATATGTTTTAGTAGGGAAATAATTTAATGAATAATTCATTTTAATTTTATACACATAAGTATAAAAGTTTTGATAAAATTTAGGGTTAATATGATCATTAATTAAATTTCAATAATAGTCAAGTAATAGTATTAGCCTTTGTGAAAAAAAAATTGTAACAGACCATAGAAGAAAGGTTATTTAATGATTAAATTTCATAGATGTCCATTATATCATTTGGGACGATTAAAGGAATTATATTAATATGGTTTCAAATAAATGAAAACCCATATAATAGAGGACAACACATAACATCCAAAAAGGAGGTGGGGCTTGAATCCATGGCCAAAGGATGATATGGGTTTTGCGCCTACTAATGGTGAACATGAAGTCCTGGTTAATATGTCACTATTATTAGGTAAGGTATCTTAAAAATAAATTTTAATGATGAACCACTAGTATTACTTTTGTGCGGTGGATAATAACATACTAACAACATTGGTTTTGGAAAATATTAAGCGGCAAGAAGAAATAATATCACTATTTCATAGATCTTACGATCTGTTGAAAGTGAATTTTAGTGATTAATCCATTAAAAATACATTTTTGGTATTCATTTAGTTGAATAAGTGATCAGAGAACAAAAAAGGATGATTTTTTTCTAAAATATAAATATATAAAACAAATTTCTTTATATTCTGAGGTAGTATAAAAAATACTAACATATGTTAATGAATCTTGAAAAAAATGTTTTCCTATTACATTTATATGAGATGAATCAAACACTAATCAAGATTATCATTGATTTATGGTTTTGAGGAACTTAATGTTCCATTGATTTATTTCATTATTATGATGGATGACATCTATCACTATAGATATTTATTTATTCCTTTATTTTATGTACATACTTTCATTTCCCACCTATGTTCTCCTACTTGAGAACCCAGTTATGTGACCTTCATAAATATGTATCTCTCCTATTATGTAGATATTTTATTGACCCTTTTACAATTTTGGTTTTTTATTTACATAATTTTCAAAATTTCTGAGCATGAATTACCAATATCAAGTTTAAATTGTGAGGTGGAAATTTATTTGTGGCAGAGAGAATGTAACACCCACTAGATTTTAAAATATGAATCTCATATTTGATTGCGTATATGAAATGCATAAAAAAGAATATAAGGGAATATAAAGTCATCAGACAAAAAATGTATATATTATTTTAGAAAAATACAATATATTATTTATATTTAAAATAATGAATCACGGAGACATATTGCATTACATGGAAAAATTAATTTATTCAATGGATTCAATTACACAGATGACCATGTTTTACCAAATAATTTTAATATTATTATTTATAATGAAAATTATATAATAGATATTAAATTGGTGGTTATGAATTTGAATATATAAATTATGAAAATATGTGGTTTATAAAAATTTCAAATGAATTTTCCAGCTTCTAATTAATAAGAAATTTTAATAAAATGCACTTGAATATAAAGGAAATGTTTTGATAATAAACCATTTTTATACACCAAAAAGTGTTTTATCATAATAAATTAAATTAATTACTATTTTAAATCAATATTAATTATATTTATATATTTTATATTCTATAAAATATTTTTTACATTTTTCTAATAAATTATTTATACATAGTATAACAACAAATCTACTTTTATACACAAAAATATTTATTTTTCTAAATTTTGTTTTTCTGCCTTTTCTTTTCATACTTGTTTTAAAATTAATTTTAAAAAATTCATAAATTTTGATGGAGTAAATAAATTATATTTTTAAAATTATAATGTTAATATTATATTATGGTGGGTTTTTTGTATTTTTTTGAGAGGTTTCATTTTTTGATGAATATTGAAAAATACTAACTTAAATAAAAAACAACTTTTCAAATTTCTAATTTAGAATAAAAAAATTTATTTTAAATTGGTTATAAAGTATTATTAGATAAATAATATATCTATTGAAGTAATTTAGTAAATTGGAATCATTTTAGTATTGAATTTAGATATAAAATCTTAGTTAAATTTTGAACATTGTTACTTTTAAAACCTGCATTTTCGTCCCATCCATAAGCTTAATTTTTAATTGAAATTTTCTACTAAAGAGAAATGAATTTGGAAAACTGGATTCAATATTTAGAATCAGTGTATTCTATAGTCTCTAATTAGGATATCTTAATTATTTCCAAAATTATTTGTGTGAACACTTAAAATAAATTAGAGCGATTAAAGAGAAAACATATTTACTTAGTGATTAAATTTAGAATATAAGCAGGAAAAATGAACCAACACTTGTATAACCGTATTTTGAAGGAGATATTTATAATCTTATGACATTATGATATAAATATATGAGTTTTTGGAAAATGTTTCCATTAATGAAACCCATATAATAAGTTATGTATGGAAAAAGGAAAAGCATATTTTTTCTAGATTTTAATTTCTATAAATATTTGGGAAAGGGGTAAATATTATGTATGATCAGTAATAAATATTATTTTGAAAAATATAATTTTTTTTGCATCTTAAAAAATGATCATTAATTTTTTGTAAAGAATAATTTACTAAAATTTCTTATGAAAACCAACATAGTAATTATTTAGTTAATAATGAAATAAAATAAATGATACTAAAAATATAAAATGTGATGCAAATTTAATGAGTTATTATGTTATGTTATTTTTATAGATTAAAATATAATGTAATTCACATTTTAGTTTAATATATTTTAATTAGACCATATTTTCGATATTTTTAAATTTAAATAATGTTAATAATATCAATGTTGACATTAATCCAAAATTATAATAAATGATATTTTATTAATTGATTTAAAATTAATAAAATAAATTTCAATCAAGTAATTTTTAAATTCATATAAATAAAAAATATGTTTCATTAATGGACCAATTTTTCTATTATAATAACAATAATGGATGTTAAACAATAAAAACATTGTTCGCACAATTAGGATTACAGTAATGTTTTTGTCGGTTACTTCTTCTTGTGTTAAAACTAATTTCCAAAACACATAGGTTTTTGATTTTGAAATTATTAATTAAATATATAATCAGTGGGTATAATTTATATAATAATTTTTACTCAAATTATCATTAATGGATTAATTACATTGGTTTTGAAAGCTATTTATTATAAAAAAACCCATTATTGATAAAATTATGGAACTTTGGAGTTAAGGAATTAAAATGTTTAAAAAATTTGTTATAATGTGTATTTGAGGTTTTTTAGACCACATAACCCTCAATAGAATTAGTTTTAAATATTTTAGCCACTTGATTTATGATTGACCTCCCAATAGTGAATACTTTTTATTATTTACAATAATTCCTCTACTCTTCAACTATTTAAAAGGCACTGACTACCACTAAATACTCAAACCTATAAAGCCTACTAGATCGACCAATATCATCCCAAATAACTAATAAAATTACCTCACCTCATACAATAATATTAATTTTGGACAGAAATAAATCCTTTGAAGGTTTTAGTTCAATCTAAAGGAGGTTTCTTGAAGAAGTTGTATTGTTGTTATAAAATAATTTTTATTTTATTCCCTTGTCCACATCCTCAAATTATTAATATTCAATGATTTTATAATAAAATTTATGTCATAAACATAATGATATTTTTTTATGTGTATATTATAACCTAAAAATTCATACACTTCCATCAAATGGGATACATAATCATTTTTCACGTGTATGGAATACTCCCTCCTCATGAAGCGATGACGTTCATTCTTCCATTAACACCTTTCATGGTTGGGAATAATGACATATTTATAGTTATAATATATATATATTTATATATATATGATATTTATAATGTATCTATGATTATTTAATTTTTATATAACATGTACCATTATGCTTTACATTTCTTGGGAATATGATAATGTAGTTCATGTGTATGGTGGACTACTACCTCACAAAGCTATGTGATCTGTTAACATGTTACATAGAATGTATTAATAATGGTTTTAAAAAAATATTAGATACATATAACATGAGTTTAATATTTTAATGATAATATATAAATGTATTATTGAATTTTCATTCTTTCAATATGAAATAAAAATAGAATCAATGTGTATCTGTATATATGTTTTATCGTCTCTATTAACGGTGTATTTCATTTCCAAACCACAAATATTTTGGATCACTATAAATAAATATATACTGAATAAAAATGATATTTAAAACATTTTTATGATTAAATGATGATAAAAGTAATAGGAATAAAAAATAACAAGTCAAAACATACTAAAAAAAATGAAATTAACACAAGAAATGATGAAAATAATGAAAGATTATTAACTAATGGATAATAATATGTTATAAAATAATAATATCTGATATCCTATATATTATATTTTTCTCTTATAAGTTAATAAATTGTTTAAAATCAATATATATGATTTCAAAACTTATACAATCAAAACGAAAATGTGAGGTATGGTATTTCACATCAATTTCATTTCATTGATACATATAGTAATGTTATTCACCTAGTTTCTTTTATATGGTGTATATAATTAACTTTTGATATGTAATTTCATGGATAATTCCTTATTAAAAGAATTTTAAGAATCAATTACAATTATTTCATATAAGGATATTATAATTAAGAGTTACCATGTTTTATAGAATTTCAAAAGTCAATTTCAATTCATTTGGTTATATTAATTCCTTGTTGTTGTTAGTATTATAATATTATTTTCATACTGAATTTTGAATATTTATTTTTTAAATTTAAAAATTTTCTATGTGGATTTATGGTGATACATATAATCTATGCATTGGATTATTCTCACTTCAACATCTTGATCTTTTTAAGGGGTTACATCGTAATATCATTTTTTAGATTGTTTACACTTGATTTTACATTGAAGTAAATTTTATGACAATTATTAAATAAACCATTAAATTTTATTCTCCTCTTGTTATTTATTATATTTTAATTATTTATAGAACTATTTTTCCACTCTTTGGTACATCAAATGTTTTGGAAAATATTATTAAGAAAACCTAACATTATTTATCTCTTATATAGGAAATATGTTTTCTTTCAAAACCAGGTTATCAAAATGAGTTTTAAAAAATGGTTTTAATATTTTCAAAATGATCTATTAAAGGGTATTTGACCCAATTTTAATTTTATAAATGTTTATAATAACGATTCTTGTTGATTTCCGAACAAGGTATGTCACGACCCGTCCTCGGGGCCCGTGCCGTGACTACCCCAAGCCCGCCTTCCATAGGCCAGGGGCTGGCGACTAGCACCAAGGGCGTAAATCCCGATAACAGGGAAGGCATTGCCTTTATAAGTAACAACCACCACAGAGTCAGCAAGCGGAAAGTAACTACAAGTGCAGAAAAGTAAAGGGGGCCGGAAATACAAGCCCAACTGTAAAGTACAACTCGAAAGGGAAAAACAGCAGCTGGAAGAACGAAGTGGCTCCTGGGTCGTCCGCCTCGATTCCTACCTGAAGGGTAGGTACAGATGGCTCAGCTCCTGGATCGTCCACCACGGATCCTACCTGAAGGGTAGGTACAGATAGCTCCTCTACTCCACAGGTCCTGTCGTCTACTCCGGGTACGTCCGCCCAGTGGTCCACCTCCGGGTACCGACCTGCTCCGCAAGTCTCAACTGCGATCTGCGCTGTCCGTCGTCTGCAACCAACACAACGAGGTGCGGGCATAGCCCGTGCAGGGGTGAGTATAAGCTACTCAGTAGGGACCCCGAGACCCTTAAGGTCTCACCAAATCCAACATGGATATCCACAAAGTAAAGGCAGTAATCACGAAGTAACATCAGACTCTACTTAGGTATACGCCCATACATATACCTAAGTCATCAAGTAACCCATCCAATCTCAAGGATACACAAAAATCATGAAATCAACGGATAACCATCACCCAGGTATATGCCCATACATGTACCTAAGTTATCAAGCGACCCATCTCAATCATGAGGAAACACAAAGGTCAAAGGTCTCAGCTCAAACCAGGATTTTCATTATCGAAACCGTAACTGCTGAAGAGCTCCGTCTCTAGAGTGTACAGTGGTCCTGTCACGACTCCGAGGCTGCCGCTCACTAACCTAGGACTGCTGAGGTACTCCTCCTGTCGAGTACTGCGGGTTTGTGGCCAACTACCGGGCGCTCCGTCCGCTGAGGGTCTGTCGCCAAATACCGGGCGCTACCCAGATAGCCTACTGAGGTACTCCTCCTGTCGAGTACCGCGGGTCTGCTGCCAACTACCAGGCGCTCCGTCCGCCGTGGGTCTGCCGCCAAATACCGGGCGCTCCGTCCACTGGGCTAGTCGACTCACTCCAAGTCGAGTCGGTCAAGCAGTCGTCAGGTCTCAGCCGGCTACACGGTCTCCGTACTCTGCACGCTCGTCTCCACCGTCGCGGGTCTGTCGCTACAACCAAGCGCACACACTCCGTAGAGTATCGCGGGTCCGCCGCTACAACCAAGCTCTCCACCGCCAAGGGTCCGCTGCTGCATCCAAGCGCACCACCACTGTCAAGTACCACGGGTCCGCTCCACGAGCTACTGGTCGATACTCCAAGTATCACAAGGTCCCGCGAAGAAGTGTCTCAAAGGTCCGTCTCGGCACAGGGGTCTCAACGCAACAGACGGCGCGTCGATCGGACGCCCGGTCTGTGAGTTATTAGCCTTTTCGTCCCAGGGGCCCGGTTGGTTTCGTGAGCGAAACCAATCCCGGCCGTATCTCAACTGCACCCCGAACTTCCCTAGGGTAAACTCAAAGGGACCGTTACTCAACGTAACCACCAACGCCGCTGACGGCTCGTCAAGCGGACGTCCTGTCTGAAAGATATCAGCTTTTCCGTTCCAGGGGCCCGGTTGGATTTCGGGAACAATCCAACCCGGCCATACTCCGACTGCATCCAAAACTCGGGCGGAGTATGTCAAAAGTTCCGTCTCATCAAGAGGAAGTCAACGAAATAGACGGCGCGTCAATCGGACGCCCGGTCTGTGAGTTATTGGCTTTTTCGTCTCCGGGGCCCGGTTGGTTTTTAAGGCAAAACCAACCCGACCGTACTCCACCTGCGTCCAAACCTCGGGCGGAGTATGCCAAAAGATCCGTCTCACTAAGAGGAACACTACGCGACTGACGGCACGTCAATCGGACGTCCGTAGCTCAAGATATGAGCGTTTCCGCTCCGAAGGTCCGGTTGGTTTCGTGAACGAACCAACCCGTCCGAACTCAAAGTAACCCGAAACCTTGAGTGCGATATATCGAAACGACCGTCTCGATCCAAGGATCGCGTTGCCGCAGACGGTTCGTCATTCGGAGGTCCGAGGCTCAAGTTATGAGCCAAAAACCAAATCTGGTTCGAAAACGGGGGGTCCGGGTCCGGGCCGACCCGGCACGACCCACCCCGGGTGGCGCGGTGGCCGGCGGCGGCGGATGGCGGCGGCACGGAGGCCGGCGGCGGCGCGCGGCGGCGGCGGGCGGCGGCGAGGCGGGCCGCGGCGGCGGCGGCGGCGGGCCGCGCGGGCGGCGGCGGGCGCCGCAAGGGGTGGTCACGCGGGGGGCTTGATTGCCCCCGCGGATTGAACAGGGCGGCACGGCTTTGAGCCGTGCCATTGCCAAAAAAACGGCCCCCCCCCCCCACAAATGGGGGCCGGCTGGAACGAACCGGGGGGGCTTTGCCCCCCCTCCTTTAATTGAACCGCCCCCCTCATTAAGAGGGGGGTTTGAAGATCCGGCCGGGGGTTTAATCCCCCGGTTTTACGACATCCGGCCGGCCCGCTGGCCGGCCGGTTTTTACCAACGGGACCGGAATTTCCGGTCCCGCCCTCGACTTCCGACGCCGGCGGCCCGGCCGCCGGTCTTTCCTTCCGCCGCGGCCCGGAACCGGCCGCGGTCTCCTCGTCCCGCCGCGGCCCGGAACCGGCCGCGGTCTTCGTCGTCCGGCGCGGTGCGACGGCACCGCGCCCCTTTCGCCGTGCCATGAATCCTTCCAACGCGGCGCGACGACGTCGCGTTCTTGAAGACTCTCCTCGGCGAAGCGCGACGGTGTTGCGCAAAATAAATGAACGTTCATCCGCGTGGTGCGACGGCACCACGCTACTTGTTTCCACCAGCATAAACAAACATGAACGATGGAGGGGGGATTCGGCCGTGTTCGTGCGGTCCGGCCCCCCCTCACGTTAAAGAAATAATAACGAGACTTAAATAAATAAGCCACACGTTAGACTTGCTAGATCCACGTTCAAGGAAAAGAATAAAGAAATAAAGAACCAACAACCCCTACCTTGGGTACAAGATCGAGGATTCGACTATGTCCGCGGAAGACGGCGTCGCGGAAGTCGGGCGTCGCGGTCGTCGTTCGTCAAATCCGTTGACGAAGAGGTGCGTCCGAAGAAGCACGTCGTTGGCGAATCCTTGTACGCCGACGAAGGAGGTTCGGGGAGGAAGGAAAGGTCCGAAGATACCGGGTCGCCGAGTCGATGATCCTTGACGAAGTGTTGTCGTCCTTCCTTGAGGATGAAGACGTTCTTCGTTCTTCGTCAGAGCTTGGAGATGAAGGGAAAGCTCTCCAAAGACAAACAAAGAACTCCAAATAAAATAAGACTACCTCTTATTTTATTAACACAACACAAAAGAATTTCAAAGATTCGTTTCTCACCTTAGCTGCCGAACGAGGATCGGCTGCGGAAGAAGAGGCGTCGCCGAAGAACGTCGCGGGTAAAGCTCGTCGACGTCGCAGATCTCGGTGTGCGTCGTCGAATTTCGGTCGCCGGCGTTCTTCGCGTTCTTCGCGTTCTTCGCGGGGGGATGAAGAAACAAGATCCTCTCAAATCCTTTCAAAGGATTTTTTTTAGGTTGGTCTTATTTTATAAACATGCCAACACACGAAACCGGTTAAGAAACGATCCATCAATTCGAAAGAAACGACCCATTAAATCCACGAAAGAAACAGTCCATTTAATTCACGAAATAAACCGCCCAATTAAATGGTCTGTTAAGAATTAAAGAAAACGCGTCGGTTGACTTTTCAGTTACTTTGAAGGGTTTTCGCGGGTGCGTTACTTAGCGAAAGAAACGGCGGGGCTCGTGCGGGCCCCACCTCACAAATATCCTACCAAGGGGTAGGATATTTCTGGATAGCATCCTATCCAGTTCAACTCAGTTCAAGCCGCCTTTAAGTGGCTTCAAGTGGCTTCCAAGTGGCTTAAGCGAAATAAAATAAAGTTGTCGCAAAATTATTTTATTTCTTAACTTTAAGCCCGAAAATTAAAAACCACACCCGAGCAAACGCAACTCCGGAAGAGGCGTTTCTAAGCGAATACCGGCGCTGCGATTTCATCGGTGCCCTCAGAATTCGATTCCGGGCACCGGTTCAAAAGTTAGAAAAACCCGTTCGTCTGTTCACTGAACGTACCCGAGCCAAAACTTCGGAAAATGATTCCGGGCACACCGGGCCTCGGAATCAGGTGCCGTCAGAAACTGCGTTCTTGTAAAATTCCAAAGAAAATTAAGAAAAAAATTTCCTTGAAATTTACGGGTCTTTACATTACTCCCACCACAGGGCTTTACGTCCCCGTAAAGCTTCACCACAAACTTAGGGAAACAAAGCGGTACTGAGCACGCATCTGAGCCTTCCGCTCCCATGTGCTCACCTGGAGGTTCCCGCGCTGCCAAAGAAAGTGCACAAGAGGAATCGACCATCCTCCTAGGATCCGCTCCTGTCGATCCTCGATCCCCACAGGAACCTCCGTATAAGACACTCATCGCCACCGTCAAGCTCCTCATGGTCGATGATATGCGAAGGGGGTCGAGCACGTATCTCCTCAGCTGGGATACGTGGAGGACGTCGTGCACCCGGTGCAACTGAGGTGGCAGAGACAGGCGATAAGCCACCTCGCCAACCCTGCTGAGGACCTGGAAAGGCCCGATGAAGCGGGGAGACAACTTGCCGCCTCGGCCAAATCTCCGCAAACCACGTCGAGGTGAGACACGCAAGAAGACGTGGTCGCCATCCTCGAACTCTAGTGGCCTCCGCCTCCTGTCAGCATATGACTTCTGCCGGCTCTGTGTTTTCCTCATCCGCTCCTGGATGACATGGACCTCTTCTGACGTGGCCCGGACCATCTCTGGTCCCACAAGAGCTGCGAGATTTCATCCTTGCCGATAAGAGAAACCTGGTCTCATCCCCTGGATGAACCACATTCTTTGCCTAAAACAGTCAATCCTAACATGGATGATACTAATCCATACCAAGGATGACGTCGTAAGGCCTCGACGCTACTACTAAGAGATCCAACCGTTACTCTCGCCTCCAAGGGTTGAATCACACTGTCGGCATCAGTGTGTGGTAACTGGTCTCCTCCAGTAGATGTCTCACAAGTGAGGGTCAAGTCAACAGTCAACTGGAACCTCTTAGTAACATCACAAAAGAGGACAGGAATGAAAACATCACAAAGGATGCGTCTTTTATTATTGCAGCTCATAATACAAGACGCTACACAAAAGCAACATCAACATGGAACTAGAAGTACAAGAGACGTATCCACTAGTTCCGCTCCTGTCCACCTGCTTTACTGTTGCTCAAGCATTTGTCGCTGCCTCTATCTCGGTGGCTCTCCCAAAGCCTGTGGATCGGGAGTCGGACAGTCACGTGCCAGATGTCCCTTTTCGCGGCATGAGTAACACAACCTGCTCCTTGCACGGCTAACTCTGTTCCCACTCCGGGTGCCCTGCACCACCGGTCCTAAAACCCGAGATCACCCAACTGATGGTCTGGTCCTCCTGGACCTCTGCATCATCTGTCTACTGCCCACAGATGACTCGGCTTCTGATCGAGAAACACGTGGCAAAGGCAGCAGCTCCTGATCACGCTCAGGGTGTAGAGCTACTGGCACAAACTCCACCCTGAAGAAGGTCTCAAAGTCTTCCCATGCGAAGCCCATCTCATCGCAAAACTGAAACAAGTGGCTCCACCACCTACCTGCTGCTGCCTGAAGGAGGCTGGTAGCAAAGATCACCATGACGTCTGCCGGCGTCCCCACTAGCCTGAAGACTCCCACCACGGCCTCCAGCCAATCCTCAGCCGCCTGCGGGTCCATCTCTCCCCCGAACCTGGGTGGCCTCTGGCGCTGGAACTCATGCAGTGCGCGCAAGTAGCGGGCATCGCCTACTGCTGGGGCTGGTGGCATCGGTGGCCCAACGTATGGTAGTACCGCTGGTGCCTCCGCTGGTGCCTCAACTGCAAGAGGGCCCTGTACCGAAGCCTCGTCGCTCGACAGACTGTCAGCACGCTCATCCCTCCGGGCTCTAGCTGGTCGTCCGAGAAAAGACATCCTGAAAGAAACAACGTAACACGATCAAACGATTATACCTGGTGAGCTGACATGGTTTGAGCTGTTTTAAGGGGGGAAACCTTTGAAAACACACACGCAATCAGTGTTTTCGCGCACAAAGTCGGAAATCGGTTGTCAGGGTCCTGGTGTATGGATACGTCGGCCGCCCGCACCAACACTGGACTCCCTGAACTGAAAACCACACTCGGTACCCTTAACACTATTGCTTCACATAGAAAGAAAAGACGATCATAGTCTGCGGTAGAACCGACCGCCTCTGATACCAATTTGTCACGACCCGTCCTCGGGGCCCGTGCCGTGACTACCCCAAACCCGCCTTCCATAGGCCAGGGGCTGGCGACTAGCACCAAGGGCGTAAATCCCGATAACAGGGAAGGCATTGCCTTTATAAGTAACAACCACCACAGAGTCAGCAAGCGGAAAGTAACTACAAGTGCAGAAAAGTAAAGGGGGCCGGAAATACAAGCCCAACTGTAAAGTACAACTCGAAAGGGAAAAACAGCAGCTGGAAGAACGAAGCGGCTCCTGGGTCGTCCGCCTCGATTCCTACCTGAAGGGTAGGTACAGATGGCTCAGCTCCTGGATCGTCCACCACGGATCCTACCTGAAGGGTAGGTACAGATAGCTCCTCTACTCCACTGGTCCTGTCGTCTACTCCGGGTACGTCCGCCCAGTGGTCCACCTCCGGGTACCGACCTGCTCCGCAAGTCTCAACTGCGGTCTGCGCTGTCCGTCGTCTGCAACCAACACAACGAGGTGCGGGCATAGCCCGTGCAGGGGTGAGTATAAGCTACTCAGTAGGGACCCCGAGACCCTTAAGGTCTCACCAAATCCAACATGGATATCCACAAAGTAAAGGCAGCAATCACGAAGTAACATCAGACTCTACTTAGGTATACACCCATACATATACCTAAGTCATCAAGTAACCCATCCAATCTCAAGGATACACAAAAATCATGAAATCAACGGATAACCATCACCCAGGTATATGCCCATACATGTACCTAAGTTATCAAGCGACCCATCTCAATCATGAGGAAACACAAAGGTCAAAGGTCTCAGCTCAAACCAGGATTTTCATTATCGAAACCGTAACTGCTGAAGAGCTCCGTCTCTAGAGTGTACAGTGGTCCTGTCACGACTCCGAGGCTGCCGCTCACTAACCTAGGACTGTTGAGGTACTCCTCCTGTCGAGTACTGCGGGTTTGCGGCCAACTACCGGGCGCTCCGTCCACTGAGGGTCTGTCGCCAAATACCGGGCGCTACCCAGATAGCCTGCTGAGGTACTCCTCCTGTCGAGTACCGCGGGTCTGCTGCCAACTACCAGGAGCTCCGTCCGCCGTGGGTCTGCCGCCAAATACCGGGCGCTCCGTCCACTGGGCTAGTCGACTCACTCCAAGTCGAGTCGGTCAAGCAGTCGTCAGGTCTCAGCCGGCTACACGGTCTCCGTACTCTGCACGCTCGTCTCCACCGTCGCGGGTCTGTCTCTACAACCAAGCGCACACACTCCGTAGAGTATCGCGGGTCCGCCGCTACAACCAAGCTCTCCACCGCCAAGGGTCTGCTGCTGCATCCAAGCGCACCACCACTGTCAAGTACCACGGGTCCGCTCCACGAGCTACTGGTCGATACTCCAAGTATCACAAGGTCCCGCGAAGAAGTGTCTCAAAGGTCCGTCTCGGCACAGGGGTCTCAACGCAACAGACGGCGCGTCGATCGGACGCCCGGTCTGTGAGTTATTAGCCTTTTCGTCCCAGGGGCCCGGTTGGTTTCGTGAGCGAAACCAATCCCGGTCGTATCTCAACTGCACCCCGAACTTCCCTAGGGTAAACTCAAAGGGACCGTTACTCAACGTAACCACCAACGCCGCTGACGGCTCGTCAAGCGGACGTCCTGTCTGAAAGATATCAGCTTTTCCGTTCCAGGGGCCCGGTTGGATTTCGGGAACAATCCAACCCGGCCATACTCCGACTGCATCCAAAACTCGGGCGGAGTATGTCAAAAGTTCCGTCTCATCAAGAGGAAGTCAACGAAACAGACGGCGCGTCAATCGGACGCCCGGTCTGTGAGTTATTGGCTTTTTCGTCTCCGGGGCCCGGTTGGTTTTTAAGGCAAAACCAACCCGACCGTACTCCACCTGCGTCCAAACCTCGGGCGGAGTATGCCAAAAGATCCGTCTCACTAAGAGGAACACTACGCGACTGACGGCACGTCAATCGGACGTCCGTAGCTCAAGATATGAGCGTTTCCGCTCCGAAGGTCCGGTTGGTTTCGTGAACGAACCAACCCGTCCGAACTCAAAGTAACCCGAAACCTTGAGTGCGATATATCGAAACGACCGTCTCGATCCAAGGATCGCGTTGCCGCAGACGGTTCGTCATTCGGAGGTCCGAGGCTCAAGTTATGAGCCAAAAACCAAATCTGGTTCGAAAACGGGGGGTCCGGGTCCGGGCCGACCCGGCCCGACCCCCCCCCCCCCCCCGGGTGGCGCGGGGGCCGGCGGCGGCGGCCGGCGGCGGCACGGGGGCCGGCGGCGGCGCGCGGCGGCGGCGGCGGGCCGCGCCGGCGGCGGCGGCGGGCCGCGCCGGCGGCGGCGGGGGGCCGCGCCGGCGGCGGCGGGCGCCGCACGGGGTGGTCACGCGGGGGGCTTGATTGCCCCCGCGGATTGAACAGGGCGGCACGGCTTTGAGCCGTGCCTTTGCCAAAAAAACGCCCCCCCCCCACAAATGGGGGCCGGCTGGAACGAACCGGGGGGGCTTTGCCCCCCCTCCTTTAATTGAACCGCCCCCCTCATTAAGAGGGGGGTTTGAAGATCCGGCCGGGGGTTTAATCCCCCGGTTTTACGACATCCGGCCGGCCCGCTGGCCGGCCGGTTTTTACCAACGGGACCGGAATTTCCGGTCCCGCCCTCGACTTCCGACGCCGGCGGCCCGGCCGCCGGTCTTTCCTTCCGCCGCGGCCCGGAACCGGCCGCGGTCTCCTCGTCCCGCCGCGGCCCGGAACCGGCCGCGGTCTTCGTCGTCCGGCGCGGTGCGACGGCACCGCGCCCCTTTCGCCGTGCCATGAATCCTTCCAACGCGGCGCGACGGCGTCGCGTTCTTGAAGACTCTCCTCGGCGAAGCGCGACGGTGTTGCGCAAAATAAATGAACGTTCATCCGCGTGGTGCGACGGCACCACGCTACTTGTTTCCACCAGCATAAACAAACATGAACGATGGAGGGGGGATTCGGCCGTGTTCGTGCGGTCCGGCCCCCCCTCACGTTAAAGAAATAATAACGAGACTTAAATAAATAAGCCACACGTTAGACTTGCTAGATCCACGTTCAAGGAAAAGAATAAAGAAATAAAGAACCAACAACCCCTACCTTGGGTACAAGATCGAGGATTCGACTATGTCCGCGGAAGACGGCGTCGCGGAAGTCGGGCGTCGCGGTCGTCGTTCGTCAAATCCGTTGACGAAGAGGCGCGTCCGAAGAAGCACGTCGTTGGAGAATCCTTGTACGCCGACGAAGGAGGTTCGGGGAGGAAGGAAAGGTCCGAAGATACCGGGTCGCCGAGTCGATGATCCTTGACGAAGTGTTGTCGTCCTTCCTTGAGGATGAAGACGTTCTTCGTTCTTCGTCAGAGCTTGGAGATGAAGGGAAAGCTCTCCAAAGACAAACAAAGAACTCCAAATAAAATAAGACTACCTCTTATTTTATTAACACAACACAAAAGAATTTCAAAGATTCGTTTCTCACCTTAGCTGCCGAACGAGGATCGGCTGCGGAAGAAGAGGCGTCGCCGAAGAACGTCGCGGGTAAAGCTCGTCGACGTCGCAGATCTCGGTGTGCGTCGTCGAATTTCGGTCGCCGGCGTTCTTCGCGTTCTTCGCGTTCTTCGCGGGGGGATGAAGAAACAAGATCCTCTCAAATCCTTTCAAAGGATTTTTTTTAGGTTGGTCTTATTTTATAAACATGCCAACACACGAAACCGGTTAAGAAACAATCCATCAATTCGAAAGAAACGACCCATTAAATCCACGAAAGAAACAGTCCATTTAATTCACGAAATAAACCGCCCAATTAAATGGTCTGTTAAGAATTAAAGAAAACGCGTCGGTTGACTTTTCAGTTACTTTGACGGGTTTTCGCGGGTGCGTTACTTAGCGAAAGAAACGGCGGGGCTCGTGCGGGCCCCACCTCACAAATATCCTACCAAGGGGTAGGATATTTCTGGATAGCATCCTATCCAGTTCAACTCAGTTCAAGCCGCCTTTAAGTGGCTTCAAGTGGCTTCCAAGTGGCTTAAGCGAAATAAAATAAAGTTGTCGCAAAATTATTTTATTTCTTAACTTTAAGCCCGAAAATTAAAAACCACACCCGAGCAAACGCAACTCCGGAAGAGGCGTTTCTAAGCGAATACCGGCGCTGCGATTTCATCGGTGCCCTCAGAATTCGATTCCGGGCACCGGTTCAAAAGTTAGAAAAACCCGTTCGTCTGTTCACTGAACGTACCCGAGCCAAAACTTCGGAAAATGATTCCGGGCACACCGGGCCTCGGAATCAGGTGCCGTCAGAAACTGCGTTCTTGTAAAATTCCAAAGAAAATTAAGAAAAAAATTTCCTTGAAATTTACGGGTCTTTACAAGGTACATTTCTATCCTTTTTTATAATAAAAAAAATATTCTCTTGGCCATATATCGTAAGTATAGAATCACCCACCACCATTTATTTAAATCATTGATTTAATGTTTAAAAATTATATTTAAAGAAAATGTTTCTAAATAAAAATTTAAGGAAAATGATTTTCATGATGTTTTATGTTTGTAAATGCAAATTTTAAAATGAAAAAGGATATTCTCCTTATGAATGTTTTGAAAGATCTTTTTATTTCATAGATTACAAAAAACCTTATTCTTACTTAAATTGGTATATGTCATATTGATACTATATTTATATTTCCAATATATGATTTATGATTATTTTGACCAAGAATAGTAATGAAATTTTCTTCCTTGTTTTATTTTATTGTCATTAACTTCCCCTTGTAATATTCACTATCATGTGATCATTAGAACATAAATTTATCCTAAATATATATATAATTTATCAGGGATTTTATATTTCCTAAGGAATATACCATTTTTACAAATGGTGTTTATATTGTTTGTTATTTTAATAATTGATAAATATTGATAAATATGTATCTTTTAATCAATATGAATATTGATGATAAGACATATTTTTCATTAATTAAATTAGTTATTTGAAATATGAGGAATTATTTAGAGAAGCAGTGATGGGTGGTTCCAAAACATTATATATCCCATCAATTCATCGACTGGTCTTTTAATAAGAATTAGTTGGTCCAATTAAATGTTTTATACCTATATTTCTAAATTGTAATGTTAATGGTCTAGATGATATAAATTTTCTTATGTATCAAACATGAAGTCTAATAATTAGGAATTTAATTCCTTGAGAAAGTAGTTATTATTATTATATATCCCTAACATTTTCACTTTAAAATTATCTATTGATTCATTTCATTATCAGTTTTTTATTAAATGGCTTGTATTTTTACTTATTTACCTTACAATATTTATTATGCATTATCTATTAATTTAAATTTAATGTAAATTAATTTATTTACCTTTCCATATTGATTATTCTTATTGATTAATTATTAATTCCATTATACAGAACCGTTACCACGGATTTGATCTCACCCTTATTTAATTACATTATCCAAGGATTCAAATAAGATTACTATGCTAGATATTCAATTATACGAGAGAGTGAATAAATTTATTCTCAATTTTTTTTATTTTATTATTAAAATTAATATAAGACTCATGTATGTATCCAGTTTTCCATGAATACTAAAGTATTCAATCTTTTGGGATGCAATTTCTTATATCGTATTCCAATTTAGTGGTAGTAGGAATTGGCTTTGTGCTTTTGGGGTGTGATTCGTAACATCTTATATCCTTGTACCATATGTGAATACATATTTTTTTTATTGTATACCATTATCTAAATATTCAATTTTAGTTATTTTATAATTTAATATATTCCTAGATGTTTAAACGACTTATGTGGTTCTTGCATATTTGGATGTAAGTGATAGAGATACAATGTGTAAATGATAATAGGTTGATAAATTGTTCTTTTTTAAATTTATTAGATGTTTCACATTTAATTATATACAGTGATAAGATTTCATTTTAATATATATATATTTAGTGTGGGACTGACACATTTAATCAATTTAAAAAAATTATGATTCCATTATAAAAAATTCCAAATAACTGTTCAAGTATGACCATTATTTAAAATGATCAATATCAAACCATGTTATTGAAAGATAAAAAAATTATACTACATGACCATTAACAAAAGTCATGATAGTTTTTTAATTACATTTAATAACATAGAATTTATATTTTTTTAAAATGATAAAAAGGTAGTGTGAACTATAAAAATAACTTTCCTTAGTATCACATTTTATAAAATTTTAATTTTTATTTGATAAATATTGTTGGTAATTTATAATATAATGATCATTGAATTATTTCCAAAATACTTTACACATGGGGGTGCTAAACACACTGTAGTTGTGTCACTAATTAACTTTTATATCATTGAGTGGGACTAACAAGATAGAGTTAAAAGTAAGTTTTTTAGAGAAATACAATAGAAGGGTTAGTTAGGGTTCACATGCTGTTATTTATCATCGCAATTCTAGAATGATATTTATTTTTCAACTTCAGTAAACCCATATGTAATATTAAACATATAATCCACTAATACATGTACTACCTCTTGATTATAGACGTGATATACCACTACTTCTCCCCTGTTTAGGCATAGTTGATTATCATTTACAATAATAGATCCTATTTGTTGATTGAAAAACAATTTTAGTTTTAATCATTATGTTTTAAATAATTTTTAAAGACTTCACAATAGTATATAAAGGCAATTTATTATTTATATGAATATGAATAATTATTATTCTTTTATTATTATATTGTCTATGTTAATATGTGTAATGACCCGCAAATTCTCATTGGCTTGAGAGTACCATGAGTCATTACTAGACCTTAAGCGACATCCCCAAGATGCCAATGGCTTGAAATAAATGCCGAAGGGTTTCAAATACTTATTGGGGGACTATTTAACATTTTAGAAATAAACAATAAACCAACTATAACAAAACATTCATGATATGATGCATGAACAAATGAAATACCAACAAACCACTTCATTTATATCAAACCATATCAAAGTACACAACAACAGAAGACCAAACTAAGCATAGAAGTACACCATGAATGAACAACTCAAGACTCTCAAAGGACTCTACAACTACATTCTCCACAATCTCCACGCTCTAGAACATATCCCATGTATCACTACAAGGCCCTAGCAACAAGATGCTTTACCTTTTCCTGTGTCACGGAATACGACATCTGCAAAAGCACCAACGTGCCAATGTAGAGGTGAGTATAAAACTCAATAGGTTTTCCACAATGAAAAACCTACTCACGCCCTAGGATATAATAGTTATCCACATTAATGTAAAAACAGTTTATATAAAAAAATTTATCAAAAGAAGTTTATAACTAAAGATAAACAAGTTTCCAAAACCATACATAACAAAAGGGATTCCAATAGCAATTGAAACCAATTTCCCAGAATGTTTTTTTCCAGAAAAAGAACCAAACAAGCTGAAGAACCATTTTACAAACATTCATTTTTGGCATACCCAACCATTTCCACAAACCCATGCAACCAACCATCCATGCTACCTGGAAGAGGGGTGAAGCCCTAACCCTTATCCATCCCAACCTTGATGGGTGATACTTCTTACCCTTATCCAACCCAAATTCACATGAATGATTGACGGGGGAGAGCCCTAACCCTTATCCATCCTGAAACTAATGGGGGAGACCCCTAACCCTTATCCATCCCGAATGCAATATGAATGTTTGACAGGGGAGTGCCCTAACCCTTATCCATCGCAACACTAATGGGGGAGAATCTTAACCCTTATTCGCCCCAAATGCAATATGAACACACACAAAAATATTCCATTACACCTATGGCACTGAGCACAAGGTCATATTTCAATGAAGCCTCATATATGAAACACAAACACGCACAACATCTACACATCAATCATTCCAAAACACCCTTTCAATAAAAACCCCTTTTTAATGAAAACCATTTCCATCAAAACCATCTCAATCTAAAAACATTTCAATAAAAAACCATTTTTATTGAAAACCAATTTTCATCAAACCACTTCCAATTTCAAAAATTAAATAATTTAAAGTCAACATTTTAAATTCATGAAGCCACATCACTTTTCTCAAAAATTCTCCAAGATTTCACAATCTCATCAAAACCATAAATCATCACAAATGAAGATTTATTCTATGATTTTCACAATAAAATCCACTCAAATAACCCAATTTTAATCAAGACAATATATTATAGAAAGAGGAGTCAAGAGTGAATCCTCCTACCTCAATGGTTCAGATGAAAACCCTAAAAATGGGAGAACACACAAGAAAACTGAGATGGTTCTTCAAAAAACCGCCTTAGATCTCATCTCCTAGAAAGATGAAGACCAAATTTCATAATATTTTCCATCGACACACTTATATATACCCATAACGGGTGTAGATCTATGAAACTGATAGAAGAGGAGAATTAGATCTAAGTGGATCTACGAAACTGATTAATAATGAAGAAGAACGATCACATACCTCAAGAATGTTTCTTCGATTCACAATGAGAAGCCTTCAAATCACCTCCGGAAAGATGGGAGAACCTTCTCTAACCTTAGGAGCAGCAAAATCCCAAGTTAGGGCTGCTTAGAAAGAAAAAAGATCCCCCTAGAGGCAAAAACGCGTGAGATCTACCATTATAGGGTTTCGTTTAAGTGGTCGCACGATTTGCTTGCACGGTTTGGAAAACTGTGTGCCAACCGTGCGGTAGCTACTAACTCTTCCACCCTTCTCACATGGTTTGGATGCACGGTTAGACAAGTCGTGCACTAACTGTGATTAAGATACTGCTCCAAGACCTACTACACACGGTTTGGACATATGGTTTAGAAAAATCATGTGCTGCCCATGAGACTTCCCATTTTGCCTCAACATATCATTTCAGGTTCTCTCGAATCTCCCATTCATCAACCTTAACTTTAAAACCATTAAAAAAATCAAGAAAGGGTTATATACTAGAAACTGGGGGTACAACATTCACGCCACCATTGGCCTTCCCGTCCTTAGAAAGTAGAAAACCTTCATCCAACTGAAAGAGTTCCGGCCACTGCTCTTTCTTTCCCTATTCACGTTCCCAAGTCTCTTCCTGAATCTGACTATGCTTCCATAAAACCCACACTAGAAAACTATTTTTTCCACGCAAGTCTTTCTCTTGCCTATCCACAATCCATACCGGGATATGTATCAATGATCCACCTGACTCTAGATCAATGTGATCCCATCTAATCACATGGTCAGGATCAGGCTGATAATTTTTTGACTGAGATACATGGAACACATTATGAAACGAATTAAACCATTGTGGTAATGCCAACTATTATGCCACATCTCCAACCTGTTATAGTATCTCAAAATGGCCAATGTATCTAGGTTATAACTTTCCTTTCGTCCTAAAACAACAATGCTCAAGCCTTGGAGCGATCCTCAAGAAGACATGATCACCCACAACGAACGACAATAGTATTCGACGGTGATCTGCATAAGATATCTGATGACACTGAGCCGTATCCATCCTCTTTCTAATCAACTGAATCATATCCATTGTTTATTAGACAAGGCTCATCACAACTAGTTATGTTTCACCAGTTTCCACAAAACATTGTTGAGAACGAAAAAGACACCCATACAATGCTTCAAACAGAGCCATGCGTATGGAGGCATGATAGATATTATTGTATGAGAACTCCACTATGGGTATATACTGCTCCCATGAACCACCAAAATCCATTACACAAGCCTGTAACATATATTCCAATATTTGTATCGTCTACTCGGATTATGCATCCGTCTGAGGATGACACGTCGTGCTCATAATCAACTAAGTCTCAAGGGCTTTCTATAATGATTTCTAGAAACGAGATGTGAACCTAAAATAACTATATGAGACTATAGAAACTAGTATACCATGCCTCTTTACAGCTTCTCAGATATAGAGTTTTGAAAGATCTTCCACCGTATGAGTTTCAAGAATTGGAAGGAAATGGGCTGATATGGTTAGACAATCCACTATCACCCAAAAGGAATCGTGTTTCCAGACCATTTTTGATATACCTGTAACAAAATCTATTGTTATTTGATCCCATTTCCATGCTAGGATAAGCAAATATTATAACATACCAGCTGGTCTTTGATGCTCTACTTTATCCTGCTAACATGTTAAGCACCATGAGACGAACATGGCGACCTTCCTTTTCATTTCGCTCCACCAAAACTATGCCTTCAATGCCTTATACATCTTCTGTGTACCTAGGTGTACAACCCATATTGAAAGGTGGTAAGCATGAAATATTTTTTCCTGAAAAATCATTGGTACAACCATCGGATCTATGAAACACAAAACTGAACCCCCATCAAGTTTCCACCCATCAATGGTCTCCCCACCATTGAGTTTTGAACATACAACTAGAAAATTTTAATCATATGTTTGTGCTTATTTGATCATCATTACTATTTCAGGAATAAGAATAGAAGAAAATAAATCTTCAACATCACCTTAGTTTTTATATTCCTCATGCATGTTGGCTATGACCAACATCAATTGTCATTCATCTGAATCTCCTGTCGCTAACTGAGCATATGAATTTATACTCAATGCATCCACCACCGAATTCTTTTTTCCCGGTGTGTATATCATGTCAATGTAAAAAAAATTGGAGATACTCCAACCACCTCCTTTGCCTCATATTCAAATCTCGTTGTGAGAAAATGTGTTTCAAGCTTTTGTGATTCATAAACACAATAAATTTGTCACCAAATAGATAATGTATCCATGTTTTCAAATCATGGACGACTGCAGATAACTCCAAATCATGTGTTGGGTAATTCTTCTCATGGACCCTCAACTTCCTTGAACTATAAGCAATCACATGATGTTTTTTCATGAGAACACAACCCTACCCTGACCCTTAAGCATCACAATACACCACATACCCCTATCCTGATTCTAGCAAGATTATGATGGGTGCCAATGTAAGACGAACATTCAGTTACTGGAAATACTTATAACATTCTTCTATTAATTGGAATGGAGCATTCTTCTTTTTCAGAGAATTCATTAGTGATGCTAGTCGTGTGAAATAACACTCAAAGCGTCAGTAGTAACAAGCTAGACCATGAATAGTTTGTATCTCAAACACATTATTCGGTGGTTTCCAAGAGATAACAACTTCTATCTTTTTCGGATCTATAGAAATGCCTTCCTCAGAAATTAAATGTCCAAGGAAACATACTTCATGTATCCAAAAATCACACTTTGATAATTTGGCATACAAGAGATGTTCCCTCAATATTTCTAACAATGTTTCATGGTGCACCTCATGATCAGCCCCTGTCATTGAATACACCAAGATATCATCCACAAACACCACAACAAAAAATCCAGATATTTCAGAAATTTCCAATCCATAAAATCCATAACATCCACTAGGGAATTCATTAGACCAAAAGGCATGAATATATTTTTGTAGTGGCCATATCTACTACTAAAATCTGTCTTTGGAATAACCACTTTCCAAACACACAATTGGTGATATCCTAATCGCAAGTCAATCTTTGAGAACCACTGAGCTCCCCTTAATTGATCGAATAGATCATTAATGTGTGGATGTGGATATCTATTCTTTATCATAACTTGGTTAATCTTACGATAGTCAACACACAGATGAAGAGTGCAATCTAACTTCTTCACAAAAAACACCGGTGCTGCCCATGGAGAAGTACTTAGTAGAATGAAACCCTTGCTTTCTAACTCCTCTAACTGCACTTTCAATTCCTGTAATTTTTTTGGTGCCATCTTATAAGTGGTAAGGGAAATAGGATTGGTCCCCGGAAGGAGATCAATCGTATGCTCCACTTCCCTTAGAGGTGTTAAACCTGAGATGTTATTGGGAAAGATATCTAGAAATTGATCTACAATGGCCGGAGAACTATTTTCCTCAATCCCTTCCATTGATAAAAAAGTCAATGCTTTCAGTTGGTAAGTGACCATTCCCACCATTGGTGCCAACAAGATCTTTTCACCTTTATTTACCATCCTCTCTTCTCTAAAGAGATGGTTCATCTTAGCCTGCACAACTAAATCCCACCATTGACGTGAAAGATCCTCGATCACATACGTCGTGAACTTTACCATGAGCTCTGATGGTGTGTGGTTGAAATCGAAGATACGATTCATCCTACGTAGGAACACCTCCGCCTTTTCATGTTCAACATCAACTCGAAAGTTCGGTGGATTATGCTTCATGGACTGGATGGTATGATCCACATGCCTTGGTTCATTCCTCTGGTTCCTCGTATCCACAACATGAATAGACTGGATAATACTCTGAACCAGCTCTTGGTTCACATGTGGCTCTAGTGCAACCACATTCTCCACAGCCTCTTCTGGTTGGTTCTGATGACGCCTACTAGGTGATATTTTCTAAACCATCAAAAAACTCTATTAATCTCACTCTCTAGCAACTGATGGCTTATCATTCAAATTATATCACATCATAAATCACAAAATTGTTCTCAAAAATACCTTTTCCAATGTTCAATATTTTTTGAAAACATTCATCAGGATTTTTGAGAATCAACCAATTTTCAAAACACACCGAATAAAATGTTTTCAAAATCATTCACTTGAAATTAATTTTTTCATTTTTCAAAAATTAACACCTTGCACAAAATCCTTACTCATTACTCACAAAGAGATATGAAATCCCAGTGGGAAGTCATTTCTCTACAATGATTTTCATGCTCTTCTAATTGGCTAAACCCAGGACAATGATATTTCCCACATTCTAGAAGTGTATCTAAAACACTTATGTACCCAACACCCAGGTAACTTGAAGTTCTGCATAAACGAGTTAGATATGTACTTTTATGATATACATTTCAAGTTACGACAATCCTACTCATGTTTTAGATTTCAACCCAAGGAATAGACATGGATGAATTTCAACTCTAAACCAATAGCATCGATGACCAGTTGTTAGGCACGGACCGAACAGGCTGATACCATTTGCAATGACCTGCCAATTCCCATTGGCTTGAGAGTACAACGAGTCATTACTGGACCATAAGCGACATCCCTAAGATGCCAAAGGCTGGAAATAAATGCTTAACGGTTTCAAATACATGTTGGGGGACCATTTACCCTTTTAACAATAACCTATAAACCAACCAAAACCAGACATTCACTATATGATGCATGAACAAATGAAAGACCAACAAACAACTTCATTTATATCAAACCACATCAAAGTACAAAACATCGGATGACCAAACTAAGCATCAAAGTACATAGCAAATGAACAACTCAAGACTCTAAAAAGACACTACAAATCCATGCTCCTTAGGCTCCATGATCCAAAACATCTCCCAAGCATAACCACAAGCCACTAGCAACAAGATGCTTTATCTTTTCCTGTGTCACGGAATACGACATATTAAAAAGCACAAACAAGCCAAAGCAGAGGTGACTATAAAACTTAGTAGTTTTCCCCAATGACTTCCCTACTCATGCCACTAGGATAGAACAATTAGCCATATTTAGGTAAAACAGTTTATATAAAACATTTTCTCAAAAGAAGTTTATAACTAAATATAAACAAGTATCCAATACCATACATAACCAAAGGTATTCCAAGAGAAATTGAAAACAATTTTCCAGAAAGTTATTTTTCCACAACAATAACCAAACAATATTAAGAACCATTTCAAAAACATTCCTTTTTGGAATACCACACCATTTCCACAAACCAATTCTACCAACTATGCATGCTACCTGGAAGAGGGGAGAAGCCCTATCCCATGTCCATCCCAACCTTGATGGGGGAGAATTTTTACCCTTATCCAACCCAAATTCACATGATTACTTGAAGGGGGAGATACCTAACCCTTATCCATCCCAAAACTGATGGGGGAGACCCCTAACCCTTATCCGTCCCAAATGCAATATATATGTTTGATGGGGGAGAGCCCTAACCCTTATCCATCCCAACACTGATAGGGGAGACTCCTAACCCTTATCTGTCCTGAATGCAATATGAAAACACACTAAAATATGTCATTACACCTTTGGAACCGAGAACAAGGTCATATTTCAACCTAGCCTCATATATTCAACAAAATCACGCACATCTTCCCATCAATCATGCCAAAATACCCTTTCAATAAAAACAACTTTTTACTGAAAACCATTTCCATCAAAACCATTTCAATCTCAAACCATTTAAATAAAACAAAATTTTTATTGAAACCCATTTTTTAAAAAACCACTTCCAATTTCAGAAAATCAATAATTTAAATTCAACATCTTATATTCAAGAAGCCACATCACTTCGCACAACAATTCAACAAGATTCCCCAATCTCATCAAAACCATAAACAATCACTAAAGAAGATTTATTCAAAGATTTTACCAATAAAATACATTGAAATAATCCAATTTGAATCAATAAAATACGTCTCTTGGAAGAGGAGTCAAGAGTGAAGCCTCATACCTCAATGATTTTGACAAAAACCCTAACAAACAGAGAACTCACAAGAAAACCTTGTTAGTTCTTCAAAAACCCACCTTATATATCTTCTACTAGAAAGATCTGGACCAAATATCATCATATATGGCATCCACACACATAGATCTACCCATAACTGGCGTAGATCTATGAAACCGAGAGAAGAGGAGATATTGATCTATGTAGATCTAAGAAACCGATCAAGAACGAAGAAGAATGATCACATACCTCAGGAATCCGGCTTTGATTCGCCAAGAGAAGGCTTCAGATCATCTCCAGAATGATGGGAGAACCATCTCTAACCATAGGAGATTAAAAATACCGAGTTAGGGCCACTTATAAGGTAAAAATAGCCACCTATAGGCAAAAATGTGTGAGATACACCTTTATAGGATCTTGTTTACGTTTCTGCACGGTTTTCTCACACAGTTAGGCAAACTGTGTGCTAACCATGCGTTAGCTACTGCCTCAGCCACCCTTCTCGCACGGTTTGGCCGCACGGTTAGAAAAACAGTGCAGTGACCGTGCAGAAGCTACTGCCTCCAAGACCAACTATGAATGGTTTGGCCGCACTATTTAGACAAACTTTGTGCTGCTCGTGCGACTTCCTATTTTGCCTCAATACTTCATTTCAATTTCTCTCGACTCTACCATTCGTCACCCATAAAATTAAAACCATTAAAATCATCATGAAATGTTTACATAATAGAATCCAAGGGTACTACAATATGATTTTTATCATTTAACATAAAATTAAAAATGAATTTTTTGAGTAAAAATATTAAAAAATACATTACAAATACATTCATTATATATTTTTGAAAATAAGGAAAAAATATTTTTAAAATAATAATATGAATTGGATAATGATTATAAATAATAATATTATTAATACATTTTAACACATTGAAAAATTGATAATGACACTATAAATTATGTCATATTATTGTATTTTTTATTCAAATATGAAAATGAATAATTATTCATACAATGAAAATTATAATTATTTACTACCAATTATATATAATTTTTTTTAATAATTAATATTGAAATGTTATTAAATGTATGATATTATTTATTAGATAAAAAAATAATTTTATCACAATATATTATTATTTATAAATATTATTTCTCATTATTGCTAAATATTAACTTATACCCTGAAATAAATTCATACGTCATCTAACAAAAATAAAAAAAAATAAAAAAATTATTATAAATTTCTAACAACTGTAAAACATATCATTTACATTTTAATAGTTAATTATTATAAAAAACTAGCTAGGGTTGAAATCCATTTTTATTATTATAAACATCAAATATAATAACATTTACTAATAAAATCAACTATAATTAGTTATTATGTTTTATGAATTATTTATTTTATTTATTTTATGTGACACCCCAATCTTTTAAAATATTAATATCATATTTCATAGCATGTATGAAAAAAACCAAAAGAATAAGTCTATATAATAACCTAAGAAATTATTACTATTTTCAATATTCTAAATCTATGATATAGATTTAAATGCATGAAGCATATTGTTTTATTGTTTTATAAGAAACAATGAGTTTCTTCGATTACTTATGTTACATGCCTGATCGTGTTTTACCAAATACTATTTATATTATTATTTAAAAAAAATTATATTCTTGTCTATAAATTTATGGTTAGTAATATTATTAAGTAACATATGAAAATATATTTTTTAATTGATTGATTACTTTCTAATTATAAATTAATATAAAAACCAATTTAATATATAAGAAAATATTTTAAAAAACTATTATTATGCACGAAAGTCATTTTTTCATATAATATTATATTAATTAATCTTACTGAATAATATTAATTAATGTATATATTATAAATTCAATAATTGTTTTACCATTTATCAAATATACTTGATAGGAATAACATACGAATAAATCTAATATTACGATTTAAAACTGTGTTGTTCTAAAGGCATTTTCCCACCTTTTAATGGCACGCTTATTTTAAAAAAATCATTTGGACACTTTTATTAATATTATATGAAAAATAATCTTTATTTTTGAAATACTAATGTCATAATTTTATTATGATTAATTTTTAGTATTTTCTAAGAAGTCTCATTTTTTGAGGAATAATAAAAAATACTAAATTTTAATTGAAAATTTATTTTTTATATAAATAATTTATAATATTAAATTAAATTTTGAATTGGTTTAAAATTAAAAATATTTAAAATTTAAATTTATTAATTAAATATATTTAATTTGAACCATTTTTATATTAATGTTTTATATAAAAACATGACAACTTCTGAACATTTTCAGTTTAAAAACATTCTTTCTTGTTTCATATTTTTGAATAATTTTAAATTAAGATCTGCCTCTTTGATGAATTTTATCTTCAAATATTTATTACATATTTATAATCATAATAATTTATAATGTATAATAATTGAAAATTAATCTCTTACCAAGTTGATTACAGAAAATAATTACAATTAATCACAACGATTAAGAGAAAAAAGAGTTTACTAAGTGACTAAAACTTAATCCTAACAGACCAAAACACCTATAAAATTGTCAAAAACTCATTTTTGGAAATAATTATACCATATATTATCTTTAATAAACATATATGTATTATTTTAGGCTCATGAGGTAAGGGGTAAATCCTAATAGTGTTTACTTTTTGGTATTAACAAGAAAAACACTCCTCCACCAACATAAAAGGGAGCTAACCCACCTCATTTATTCTCACATATAAATATTTTTATCTCATAAAAAATATAACCAAATAACTAAAAAACGCCCCAAACATATTTCTAGAAGACATATATTTGGAAAAAGTGAAATTAGGAAAGAATTAGTGGAAATACTATGAGGATACTAAAAGATGAGGTATTTTTTTTCTAAAAGAGTATTTATTTTATTTCATTATCATTCTTTTTCAATACATATTATATATTTATTATATAACAAAAAAGTATCTAAAATATAATAAGATATTTTTATGATATGGTTATGACCTATGACCATACACACTTCCATCAAATGGGATACAAAATCATCGTTCGTGTGCACGATGACTACTGTCTCTCGAACCGTTGTCGTTCATTATTTCATTACCCCCATTCAATGATGGAGATTTTAATAGAATGTTACCTAACGGTAAAGAAATTTCGTAACTCAATTAAATTTCAATGGGTCATATTAGTTCCTCATTTTTATTAATATTATATGATTATATATATATTTACCTCATCAATCTATTCAGGTATCTAATCTTTTTTAAAAGCATTTATAGTTTATACACTTGACCGATTCGTTGATTACTTATAACATCATTGTTATGATAATTCTATTATTTTATTTCAAAATCTCATTCCAAACGAGTTTTTTTATTATATGGTCATTATTTGATAAAACCATTATATTTATTATAATATGTCCACTCAATATATTTTCCAAGTGATAGTACCTTTTTTCATTATGTTTTACATAAAATGTTATAGTATTTGTTTTATGAAAACTCCGCATCATTTATGTCATTGATAGGGAATATTTTTTTTTCAAAAACCACGATAACAAAAAATATTTTTGAAAATGTTATTATTATTTTAAAAATTATTTATCAATAAAATTTTAACCCTTTAAAAAAAATTATATTTTTAAAATTTATTTTCAAAGAAATGGGTTTTCAAAATTTTTTTCAAAACAAATAATTTATCTTCCTCTAGAATGTTTTTAAAGATATTATTTTATTTCATAAATGAAAAAAAATACTTATACTTACTCAAATGGGTATAAGTTATATTTATAATATCCTTATTCTTCATATATGTGGGTTATGATCATTTTAACTTAGAAAAGTATTGACATTCACTTGTTTGATCCTTTTTTGTAGTTTATTACATTCCATTGAAATGATAACTTTAAAATTATCAATATACATTAAATATTCCCAAAATATCAACATTATTTATCAAGGATATGTTAAATCGTGTACCATTTTTTACATAATGTGTTCAATTATAATGTTATTTGGTTATATGAGGAAATATTGATAAATCTACTTTATTTACTCAATGCATAAACATTGTGATAGAGACAAAGTTTATAAATTAAATCAACAATTTTTTATATGAGGAATGATTTATATTGGTATGACATGGGTTGGGGGTCAGTTAATGTAAGAATATCGATGTATGAGTAGTCTCATGAAATGAAATTAAGTGGGAAGAAACTCTTTGAGTTTGTATCCTAGAACATTTTAAACTCTCCTATGAATGGTCCCGACAATAGTATGAAAAGTCATCTTGTGAAAGGTCTTGATAGTATTGGTACTGTGTATATTGAAAACATGTCATTTAATTACTATGAATTTTCATCATTTGGATTAATTTATTATTATCCATGATATTTTTACTATAAAAAATATCTATAGATTCATTTCAATACTAGTTAATTCATTAAAAGGAATGTGGGTTTAGTTATTTACCTTTCCATATCTATTATTCTCTATATTTTTATGATAGTTATGTTTTTTATTAAATATAATGTGGTTTCTATTTTTTACCTTACAATATAGTTTATCTAATACATTATTATTTTATTTATTAAAATACACATACACGTGTGTTCAGTTATTTCCCATTCCATATTGATTATTGTCATTTATTCATTATGGTTACTACTATACATAACCCTTACTGAGAATTTGATATCACCCTTATTTTGGTTCCTTTCCCTTGGATTCCAGGAAGTTTACTGTAATAGATATGAATGAACATGTTAGTGAAAATAAATATAATCTCGAAAAAATGTTATGTAATTTTTAAATTCAATTTTAATAAAAGAATCATTTATATTTCTAGTTTACCAATACTAATAAAATACTTGTTCCTTTGGGACATGTTTTCCTGGTATCTTATGCCAATTTAACAGTAGCTGAAACCTGCTCTAGGATTAATGGTTTCAGGTCGATATAGTTGGTATTAGATAAATTTTAGTAGCAACCATGGAAAATAGAATTAATAAGTAATATATTAGGGAACACAACCCTAATGTATAATTTGACTACAAGTATAGAATAAAATCTTATAGTTTTAGTAAGATAAATATTATTTTGTTTTTCTTTTCAATACATCATTATCTAGATACTACATGTGGATATTTTTCCATCATTGATGTACCTAGTGGAAATAAATTTGATAAGGGCGGGTCGATATTTAATCTAGTGTAACCAAATTCAAAATAGCAGGCCTTACTATAGACCTAGTTTGACATTCTCAATGGAGATTATTAGGATAATTAACAAATTTTTTTCAAAAAATTATGATGTAGCTGAATAGATAATGAAAAAGAATGACCGAGTTTAAATCCTAGACCATGGAAGGACCTATGTAGAAATTAAATGGATAATGTATATATTGGGGATACAGAATTAAATAATATCAGTGTTTTTACTATAGATATTTTGATTATAAGATACATCAAACATCTAAGTGTTCTAAAAATTTTTAGTATCAATTAAGTAATTATTAACTTGGGAGTTATAGATACCATAATTGGTTAAGAGTTTAAGATTGATCACATGTTAACTTTAATAAACACCTATTTTTGGGTTTTATGTTATGGGAGTATATGGAGATATTATATTTTATTGATAATGTTAGTTAAATTATATATTTGAGTGGAAAATTTATTTGAGTAATAATGACTTTGTTTTTGAAAGGCATAAGTTTAAAGATATTGATTACGATTAGAGTAAATGTGGTCATTAGTGTCAAATATGATTATTAGACCTTATAGATGAAAAATAAGTAGTATTGAAAATCATGGTACTAAGGTTATGATTAAAATTATTTAAAGGATATCAATCATAGTTTGAGGAACATTATAAGAATTTTGTTAATGTAGTTTATAAAAAGGAAAACACACATGTATGGTGACAACCCATCACATCTGGAAAGGTGGTGGGGCTTGAACCCACGAGTGAAGGATGGTATGAATTTCACGCCTACCACTAGAATGCACGATGTCCAGGTTAATATGAAATTATACTTAGTTAAAAAATTCATAACATAGAATTTAATGAAGAAAAAGTGGTATTACATTTTATGTTTTTAGATTAATGTGTTAACTATATTAGTTTTTGAACCTATGTAACGATAAAAAGAAATTTTTTTCACTATTTTATGTATCTTATTATTGATTTAAAGTGGTTCTTTGTTCATTGTGAAAAAAAAATCATTTTAAGATATTCATTTCACGGACTAGAAGATAAATTCACAACTAAAGTATGAAATTGTGTTTATTTTCCCTATATTCTTAGAAAGTGAAATAAATCCTAAACAATTAAAAAATGATCTTAAAATAAAATTTTATCCAATTTACATAATTTAGGATGATATCAATGACCTTTTCACACCTATAAGATATATGGATTTGGGCCCCTCAACTTTACATCGATCATTTAATTTTTTGTGATCAATGTTATCAATCACTCTCTATAAATATTCATGATTTCCCACCCCATCATTATTTTCAACCAATGTTATAAAACATATAAACATTGTTATTTGTTATTACATATATCATTTTGTGATATCCCAACCCGATTACAACACACACCGGTGCCTCATGATGATTGATGACATGAACTTTTGTGCTGCACTCCATATGCTAGAGGCTTCCAACTTATGGCAAGGGTCCAATATTTATAATGGGGAGACTATACCAACTTTATAAAAGTATAAGAATTGGGAAAATAAATACCCCCTAGCCAATATATAGTTCCATGACTAGAATAACATTAGTATCCGATGGTGACCAAAAAAAGAAATAATATATCCAAAAACTATGTAGTTGATTTTTTATTCAATGTATGTGTTAGGTGTAAAATGAAAAACCCAAAATAATTGCATTGAAAACTCCCATGTGGGTCCTGACATCATGTCTAGTTCCCTCATCAATGATGCATCCCATATCATCAATCTAAAATAGAGTTATTACCCATATCCTGTCTGGTAAACAGGAAGTATATGCATGTACTAATTAGGAAGCCCGATTATAGTGTGTGTGCAACTTAGTAGGCCTCCCAAATGATGTCTAAAACAATATCTAGTAAATAACAACATATTCAATGGAATAAAGAATAATATACAAGAAACAAGGTAAACAATTTACATATTGAAATATTATTTATTTATCTATATATCCCACAGGTTCCCGAGGACACCTTATCCATCAGTACCTTGTTTGTCCCATGCTAAAGTCTATACAATATCATATATTCAATTCAAAATTTATTATATGACATCAGATTTCACTACCAATTTCATTTAAATTCATAGCATAACCACTTTTAGACATAGTCCAATGCTAACATTTGGGGCTTAAACACCTTTTTTAGCACCCGTGGTTATTTGGAGCATCACTCCCTTTTATATGACTCGTTTATTAGGTAATCACCTATATGTTTTTGAAGCATCACCCTATGTCCCACACTTTTGTATCAATTATTCACATATGGGAACTTGGAGAATCAGTATGTTTCCCACAAATTATATAACAAAAAATCACACTTATATCACATCAATCAAGGTTAATCAACATTAACCCCCATATAACATTTCACATCATGATATACCATTTCAACCATAAAAAAATCATGGTTCAATACTTTAATCACATGGAATAATATGTGACATTCATAAAAATTCAATTTTTCAATATTAAAATCATATAACCTATTAACCCATTATGTTCAATTCAACTATATTAAAATTACAATTTTTAATATATTCACAAAAACATTAATTGACCCATTAAACAATCCCAATTTCCCATCAACTCCAAAATCACAACATTCCATTAATTTATTAACCAATTAATTTATCTAATTCCATTAATTACATAATCTAATTTACAAAAATATAATTTTCCCATATTAAACTCAATTTGTAATCACATGGAAAATCAATTATTAAATTCCATGATTCCAATAATTAATATTTAAATTAACTAATTCAATTCAAGATTCAATTATCAAAAATTCCTATTGAAATTTCACAACACTAACAAGCAATTTAAAATAAAGACTATGGGAATTGGATTTAGACCACCTACCTTATGACCATTGATGAAAAATCTCCAACAGAAATCCCTAATTGTAGTGAAATGACCAATATCAAGTAGAATAATGAGGTCAGGATATGAAAACTAGATCCCAGACTAAAACAACAAAGATCTATTAATCCTAGATCTAGACCCATCACCAACAGAGGAAAACCATACTCTTTTTATCTGAAAAGAGAAATAAGAAAGATATATATCCACACAGGATATGAATATCATTCTTGAAAGGCGAAGATCCACCAAGGGATCTTCGATTCATCAATAACGAAGACTAGAAAGAATTATATTTTTTTCAGGAGACACAAAAACTGAGAGAAATTTTTTTAGGGTTGAGATAGGGTGTTTAGGGATATAAGACAGGGTTTGGAAATTTTTTAATAAACATTTAGAATAATTAAAACTATACACATGGTTTTCAAGGAAGGGGTGTAATTTTTTCCAAATTTCATCCCCTAACCGTTCACCCATCCTATGTGGGGGGGGGAGTAAGCTAACTTCTAAGAGGAAACATAGTTTGACTAATCATGAATGAACTGTATACTCCCTCTATGTTTGGGTTTTCACAGTTTTCTGGGGTAGGGTGGATGGTACGGTCAAGCCATGCACCAACTGTGCACTATGGAAAACCCCTTTAAAATGTTAAAATTACACCCAAAATCACGTAATATAATACTGAAACAATATTTACTCAAAATGGTAAAGAAACTTATAAACAAGGTCAAGAAATATCCAAAAATTCTCAGTTTCTTAAAATCACCCAACCTTATAACTGATCATCCTCGAGCAATAATCCCATGCATCTCTAAGATTCAAAGGTAAAAAAGATTAGTCTACTGATCCCACATACCCACTTCTCTCTCCCCTGTTTCCTCTTGAACAAGACCATATTTCCATAATATATAAACAACCAGCACGATCCTTCCCCAAAACACACTCTCACTGCTATGTAACACATGCATCTGATGCTCCTTAAAGGATTCCTCATTCTCAAGATCAACATCTTCCACATAGATCACATGAGAAGGGTAGGGGAATACTTTCAAATACATGAAACATGAAAACCATCATTCATAGAATTGTAACAATATGAAATATCTTATAGTTACACCATCGAACCAATTCTCTACACTCTCGAAACTTTCCAATAAACCTAGGCACTTGCTTTCCCTACCCCAGAATCCAATGATGACCAATCTTTTTGAATCCCAAAGGAACACATGATCACTACTGTAAAATCAAGGTATCATTGATGTCTATTAGAATATAAATTATATATAATATGAGTGGTAGCTATACATTTCTGAATTAGCAAAACCTTCTCTGATTTATCCATCCTGAGACTTGGTCCCAACAACTATGACTCACTTACTTCCATGTAACATAAATGTGATCATCATAGACTAAAAATAGTGGTTCATATGGTTCTGTTTGAATAGTTTACTAATAAATTTTTTATTGGTGAAATAAGAAAGCACTAATTATTTATCTCAAGACACACTTATGTCAAGAACACAAACTCATATCATATCATTTAAAAAATGTATAGTACATTCCAACATCCCATATTTCTGTTGGTAGAAATCCATAGTCACCAGAATCTATGTCCCAATAACCTATTTATGACCTTACATAAGTGAAAAGTGAATATAGATTCACTATATGTAACTATACTATGTGGTTCCTCATTTATTCAGAATATCTTTTTAACATATATATAACCCAACAGTTCTACTGACAATGTCTCCTATATAGGGAAAAAATGTTCAATTTTCATTAAATGATCCAAAACAACCCAAATATCCTAATTATTATAATTTTTCCTTCGGATAGCCACAAAATATTACATGGTAGTGTCATCCCACTTCCAATTTAAAATTGAAAATAACTGTATTAAATCACTAGCCATTTTATGCTCAACCTTCACATGTTGACTTGTGTATCATCATGTCATAAACCCCGCAATATCATTTATCATACCTGGCCACGAATAATTTGAATGTGGGTCATGGTAAATTTTGGTCAAACCAAGGTGAACCTACCACTCCAAGTCCTGATATTCACACAATGTTTCCTCCCACAAGATTATAAGAACCAAAACCCAATATCTGAAATTGATGACCTCATCCTCATATATATCCCAATAGAAAGGTGTCACCCAACTTTTAATTATTTCCCTCAAGTCCAAAAATTCAAGATCCTCATACTAGTTTTCAATGATTTTACTCAAAATTGTATACTCCACTCAAAATAAAGCGATATTCATCTACTCCAAACCCTCATGACCCAAAACATTCATATCAACATGTAATGTCATCATCTCCCACTCAACACTTGACACCTGAACTTATTGAGACAAAATTTTCCATATTTAAGAGCTAGAAACACTATTTCCCTTCTCTGGAATATATTCTAGCTCAATTTAAAAATATATCACATACTCAACCAACCTCCACAACTAGATATTATAATTTCATTGTGAAAAGATATACTGTAATCTCTTGTGATCAGTATACATAGTAATATTCTCAACCAAAAGATAATACTACGAACACTTTAAGGAATAAAAAAATTCATCAAGATTGAGGTCGTGTTTATGGTAATTCTATTCATGTAGCCTCAACCACTGATATCTATATGCCACAACTCGATCTCAATGCATCAACATTGCTCTAAGACTGATCCCATAAGCATAGAAAACACCATATAATCCTCACCTAGATTGTGTAGGATCAAGACATTTTTCATTTTCATGATCATATTCAACTCTTGGAAGTCAATATCATAAGTTTTCATCCATTCAAACATTACCCACTTATTGTTCAAGCCTGAAAGAGTTGCTGGAAAATGAGAAAAATCCGTGATGATCCTTCAATAATTAACAGCAAGGCCATGAAAACTATGGATGCCAAAAACATTGTTGGGATACACCCAAAAAACCATTTCTTGGGTTTTCTATGGGTCCAATAACATTACTTCTACAATGATTATGTAAGCCATGAAATGATCCTAATCAATCCAAAATTAACTTTCTGATATATTGATTTATAAATGTTTCTCTCTCATTTTACCAAGTATGATGTCAAGATTTTTTTCATGATTACCATTAATCTTGGATTACACAATGATTATATAAAAAATACTACATAAAATTGATCCATATATGGGTGGGATTCTTTGTTCATCAAATCAATGAACACTACTCAGGTATTAATCAACCCAAAGGACATCATGAAAAACCCATAAAGTCCATAAATACTTCTGAAAGAATTCAATGAGTGCTACACACACTAGTTCCTAGATCTCATCTCCAAATGGCATCCTTCCTTTTTTATTACATATCTTTTAATTACATTTTACCAACAGAGGATATTTAATGTCTAGTGTCTTGGAAATCAGGTACAAAATCACTTGAAAACAAAATAAAACATTATTTTAATCCACTTGTAAGGATTCATCATATGTTCATCATATGTACAATTACTTCATCTCATATCCTGAACACATAAATCAAAGGAAAGGGTGAGCAGAATTCCCAGTAAGGGTAAAAAATGGAATCAGTTGACTTTTGATATCAATACGAACTTGAATAAAAACATAAGAACATGAGAAATGGAAGTATAGTCATATCATAATGAAAATAACATGAAACATAACATGAATATGTGGCTTCATCATATCATTTAGACATTCATTAACATATCACCAAGGTCTATCCCAAAGTATTCATAAAACATACCACTGTTATTTACCATGGTATCGTGAAACTTGTCATCTCAAGAGATTAATTCTTTACCCAATGCGTTGGAGTGATATAAGGGAGAAGCCATAATATGTATTTACTTAAATGTGATCCACATTGATCATAAGAAAACATTTCATAAATAATCCATAGATAATAAATGAAATGGGTTTCATTTCAAAATCATGACGGTTTAAAGAGTACTTAAAAATGGGATTGTTATGTCATTTATAACCCATGGAAATGGGGTGAGGGTTACAAGTATATATATTACAGAATCAAAAATATCATTTTTTTGAAACTATTAACACCCATAGAAATAAATAGGTATGGGTATTCACATAAATAGAACAAGAAAATTTCTAGAGAGAAAGAGAGGGAAATTTTGAGATGAAATTTCTACAGCAAAATGGCTATATAACATGGTTTTAGAAAATAATAAAAAGAGATGGTACAAGTTAAACCACTGATAAATAACTCAGATTACAATATAAATACATAATAACATATAGATAAGATCATGGTATGGATATTTTGATGACATTCCATATGAAAAGTAAATATCAAAGGAAAGAGAAGATGTGATTTCTTTTAGGAGAAATTCGGTAGCCTAATGGCGTCAGTTAAAAATTCATAAAACAAATTGATGTGAGAGGAATGGGTTTCTAAAAAATTATACATGAAATGTAATGTAATGAGAACATATAATAACATACCCTCAACATAATGAGATGGATACTAGAAGACACAACATAAAGGAAATCATGAAATAAAAGGGGAAGGTGAAAGGATCCCTCAAATAGAAGAGTAATTTCGAAAGATTGAAGTTTGGACCTTGGGAGACTTGAGGGAAACTTTAGAGGACTCATTAGGAGGTTAGGAGACCTGAACATAATTGAGGATGATTTTAGAATAAAAAGGAGGAAAGAATGGCTTGGTATTTATAGGGGGAGTGAGGGAACAAATCATTAATTGCCAAGGCACACCTCATCCGTGGTATTGAAAACACCATTGGCTTCCCCATGGTATTTTCCCATTGTATTATCCAATTGTGACACCTAATACATTATATTACTATTAATAATTCGAACATAATGATTACATAATTATTACATCCAAAATGATATCATAAAACACTCACAACTAAAAAATGTATTTTCACTATTCACTGAAAATTCAATGTTTTCAAGAAAAAACCCCAAAAATCACCTTAATCTAGTATCAATGCTCCAAATTAAAAAATGAACTTCATTTTATAAAAATAATATACTAAATATTTTTAATTCAATTTTTAAATAAAATGCATTTTTCACCAGAAAATACTAATACTTAACCAAATTTTTCTAAAACAGTTATCTACCTATTTTATTGAATCACATTACTTACTCAAGGTGTGTAACTTATAATAATAATTTATTATGTGAGTTTACTTAATCAATTTTGTCACATTACTAATCATAAGAATAAAATATCTATTCATATTTTACTATTCACCAAAAAATAAGATGATCTTATTATACTCAAAATTTCATACTAAACTCAATTATAGAAGACCATTTTTTGAAAGTCATTACATATTATAAATTATATAAGGTTTACTTAAATGTTTTAAAATATAATTTTTTTTCAAAATTAATCAATAATATACATTCAATATTTATCCAAACATTTGAAAATTCATAAAAATCACCATTAGAAGAAATAAATATTTTATTTATCTCAAAGGATTACACAAGGATGTTATGGTCTCGTTACATATCCCCATATAACACCAGAATATGACCTAAGTGTAAGTTGTGCTAAGGTGATAGAATCTTGGGGCGGCTTGGACAATATTTCCCAAGTGGTGATTTATATCTGCTTGAACTTCTATTGTAGGTGATTCTGTTCTAGCTTCACACGATGAAGTTCATCTTAGGTTTGGTCAATAATAAAGCCTAGTGGTGCTACCTCTTTCCCCAGATCCATCAGATGGGTTTCGAATGGCCTGAGTCTACTGGAGGAGGCTATCAAATCTTTTTTCAGTATTAATTAACCAAGAGAACTTGTATTTATAAAAAATAATTGTAATGTTAAGAGTTTAGTTTCCAATGGTCATATTGATGAATGGTCATATAACAGTCGAAACCCAATATTCTCATTTAGTTATACTCACTTCATTAATTAATGTGTATAGTTTTGTTGAGTATAAAATAAAATAACACATGAAATTAGGAATCAAAAATTATTCATAATTTTGGGTCATTATAATATTCCCCCCTTAAGAAATTTCATCCCCGAAATTTTAACTCATACCCTATGGAGAGAAAAGGTATGGGTACTTATGCCTCACAGAGTCCTCTAGTTCCCTCATGGCTTCTTCATATTTGTGGTTGAAACACCCCGACCCCTATAGGCTGGAGCTGTAGAAGTACTTGTGATATTGGAATGGTTAGAAGGAATAGAAATCCTGAAGGAGTGATCAGTTTAAGAGTCTTGAAGAAACTGGATACATAGATGTTAGTCAAACTACATTGGAAAAGTTTACAAAATACAGTACATAACAAAAACTAAAAACGGCATCCCCAAGAACTCAATAGAAGATCTTCTCTTCATAACTTGTTGAAGGTAGACAATGATAGGGGTGAGCTAAAATGCTCATTAAGGGTTAAAAATATCATAATCATGACTACAATAATATATGAATCACAAATAATCAGGCATAATCAATATGTCATAGTGAATAAATGAATAAGTAATGCAAATAAAAACTAAAAATGAAACTGAATCCATAGATTTTGTCATAGTGAAAATATAATGGATAATAATAATAAATGATAATGAATAAATAGAATTCTTATTAATAGGACATCATGAATCTGGCACAAGAAAATATAATACCATAAAAATGGTTTAGTTCTATGGGTAGAAACACGTTTGAATTTGGGAAACAAACTCGAAGGGTTTGTCACTAAACTGTTTTGTCTCAAGAGACCTACTGATGCATCGAGGGGCTATATCATGCCCCACCCACCACTGCATGTTCAATTAATTATTTATGAATTGATTAAATACAAGAGAAATAAGCCTTTTCAATATTTTTATAGAGTAGAGTATACAGATTCATCAATATTTCCATAATTAAAATAACTTTCCAAATTAACACAGTATGTAAGATAGTATATGGTTTAGACAACAATCAAATCCATGACATGATATTATAAATATTTAATATAAATATAATTAAATTTAAAAGTAATCTCAAATGTTAAGTAGGTATACCACATTAAAATTATTAGGTGCACAAAGAAAAGTTAGTCACAACGAAAGAGGTAGTTGAGACAAAGTCCCCTACAACAATGTAATCATTCGAATCATATGACCAGAACATAATGAACATAAAATGAATCATTGAATAACATGAATATAAATATAATCATTTTATTATATATAATAATAGAGTACACATATACACCATACAATAAATAAGTGGGGAACAATGAAAATCCCATAGATATGAAAGTGAGATGAGAAACCCCTTACCTTATGCTCGAGTGTGTTCTTCATTTTTTTTATGTCCTGAATAATAAAATTTAGCATCATTAATTAATATTTAAAGAACCTCCTATACATGTAATTGATTTACTATAAACTTATTAGTTTCAACAATGGCCCTTTCTATGGGTTCAATTGGTTCAATTTTCATGCTTTGGAAGCATTTTCTACCTTGGTTTTCATGGTTCGTTTACTTGTTTCCATGAATAGAAGTTCATTTGAAACATGATTAAAAATCAAGAATTGTTAATACATATTATTAATGAAATTATAGAGATATAAATTGTATTTTAATTATTTTGGGTTATATACCATGATGATGATTCATTAGTTAAAACATTAATGATGTTCATTTAGATCATTTTAGTGGTTTTTTGATAATAACAACCTCATTTTGTTTTATAAAATATAACCATGAATAAAAAAGAATTCCAGAACCATGGCTGAGTCATAACACTTATATTATAATTTGGTTCAACCATATAAATAGTTTTATGACCAGAATTGAAAGAATTAATGGAAATTGAGATTACATCATCAAAGATGTCGGTAATTTGATACATCGCGAACAATGTTTTTATTACTTAAATAAGTGAGAAAGGAAACATAATAATAATTAGGATTTTCCATAAAAAAAATAACATCCATAATATACATTATAAATGGAGATTTCATGCCTCTTGGGTAAGAAGATATGTTGAAATAATAAGGAAGTCAAAATAAAAGAATAAATGAGAAATCTCTTACAAAATTTGGCAGCATAACGACTATGAAACAGGGTTATAGAAACCATTATGATGAGAGGGGACAAATGGTAACCAATCCATAAATGATTCATAATACTGAAATAGAGCATTAGTAATAATTACATGAGAATATGGTATGGAAACATGAATGTTATACCATATAAAAGAGAACTTGAATGGAAAATGAATGAAATTGAGAATTTTCTTACATTGTAGAGTAACCCTTATAACATGAATGTTGGGACCATGGGGGCTTGATGAAACCATGGGGGAACTAATATGGAGGTATGGAGTCCAGATCTTTGTTGAGGGATAATTGGTATGTAATTCAATGAAGGGAAGAGTTGGTATTTATAAGAGAGGTGAGGGATTATTCTAATAATTTTCAAGGGACACCTCATGAGTGGTATTTGAAAAACCATGGACTTGCCCATGGTATTCGGCCGTGGTATGATCCACTTGGGACACCTCAAATATTATTTAACTATACATAAGTTGTCTAGATTTATGACATCATTATCACATAATTAATGATGACATTAACACACAGAAACTAAAAACTGTATTTTTTTTACTATTCACTGAAAATTGATCTATTTTAGAAAAATTCCGAAAATTCACCCTAACAATTTATCGACGTGTAGATTCAAAAAATGAATTCCATTTTTTGAAAGTAATTTTATAAATATTTTTTTTAATTTTTAAATAAATTCATACTTAATTAAAAAATTAATTATAAAAAAACTATAACTGCTTTTAAGTCTCATTGAAAAATTAACCAATATGTCATTGTCTTAAATCCCCTTGAAAATAAAATAATAATACAAATTACTATTAATTAAGGTCATATTACTATTAATATTACTATTCATAAGGGTATGTTACTATTCACCGAAAAAACTAGTTGGTTCCATTAAACTCAAAATGACTTACTGGTCACAACTCTAGATGACCATTTTTCGAAATTCAAAACATAAAAGTGGAAAATATATGTTTAATGGATAGGTATTAACTATCTCCAATATAAACAACTGTTCATTAAAAAAACATAGTGTTGAATAGAATGTAACTCAGTGATAAATAAAGAAACATACCATAAAATGTTTGGGGTAATATATTGGTTCCTCCACAACACCATAATTAGGTGGGTAGCCTTTTTACGTAGAACCTTGTATCTATAATTCAAGATATCCACTAGCTTCTCCTCATAAGAGAGGTTATGTTCTAGTTTTACCACCTCTGGATTTAGCACATGTGAAGGGTTAGGTATGTACCTCCTAAAAAGGGATACGTGGAAGACATCATGAACTGGTGCGAGATTTGGAGGAAGTGCAAGACGATAGGCCACTGCCCCCACACGATCAAGGATTTCGTAGGGGCCAATATACCTTGGGATGAGATTGCATTTCATCCCAAACCTCATGAATCTCTTCGAAGATGAAATTCAAATAAAGACCTTGTCATCGGCATCAAACACCAAGTCCCTTCGATGATTTTTGGCATAACACTTGTCCAACTATGAGTAGCAATAAAATGTGGTTGGATGGAATTAAATTTTTCTATCATCTCTTGCACAAGATCAAGCCCAAGATGATTTTTATCACCAGCTTCATCCCAACAAGTAGGAGTTCTACAAATCTTCCCATATAGAGCTTCATAGGGTGCCATTTGAATGCGTGATTGGAAGCTGTTGTTGTAAAAGAAATCAACTAAAGGGAGATGTTGGTCCCATCCACCTTTAAATTCCATTGAAGAATTTTCATAGCATGTCCTAGAGTGTTTGAATATTCCTTCAATATTGGCCATCAGTTTGGGGGTGATAGGCCGTAATAAAATTCAATTCAGTGCTTAGATCATTTTGAAGACTTCTACAGAATATTGATGTGAACCTTGGATCACGATCGGATATGATAGAAAGTGGAACTCCATGCACCCTTACAACTTCCTTCATGTAAATCAGGGCAAGTTGATCGAGAGATAAATCTTCATGGATAGAGATAAAATAAGAAATATTGGTGAGGCGGTCCACAATAACCCATATCGCATTGATTCCTTTGGATGTTCTTGGGAGACCAGTGAGGAAGTCCATAGTGATATTGTCCCACTTCCATGATAGTATGAGTAGTAGTTGCAATACCCCATTAATAAGTAGTCGCTCTGCCTTCACTTTCTGACATACTAGGCACCTTGATGTGGATTCAGCCATCTGCCATTCCATATTATCCCACATATAATGATCACGAAGGGCCCTATGTATTTTTGTGCTTCCAGGATGTATAGAGAATGTAGAGCTATGAGCTTCATCCATCATATCCTTCTTTATTTCCAGAATAGAAGAAACACATAGTCTTGTATGAAATTTCAGTACATCTTCTTGATCACTATTGATGTCCGAAATCATCACCTCCTTCATAGCCTCAAACTTATTTTGTAACAAAGGATCTTCTTTCTGAGCTTTCATGATCTTCTATAGTAACGATGGTTGAGAAATCCTTTGGGTTAGGGCTGATGATGTACATTCCCTTATAATTACCATGTCCAACCTTACTAGGTTATTGATCAATAGATCTATTTGAATCCTCATCATGGAAAGAACAACAAGGTTTTTCCTGCTTAATGCATCAGTGACATTGTTTTCACTTCCAGGGTTCTAATTAATTGAACAATCATAGTGTTTAAGAAGCTCCAACCATATACTATATCTCATGCTATATTCCTACTGAGTGAAAATATACTTCAATATTTTATGGTCTGTGTATATATAACATTTCTCCCCATAAAGATAGTGACTCCATATATTCATAGAAAAAAAACAACAGCTAGCTCTAGATCATGCGTAAGAGAATTCTACTCATGAGTCTTCAACTATCAATTTGCATAATAAATGAGCTTGTAATTTTGCATAAGGATGCACCCAAGCCCTTTCAGAGATGCATCTCTAAAAATAATGAATCCTTCTCTACATGAGGGAAGTGTTAACAAGGGTGAAGTAACCAATCTCTTCTTCAGCTCCTGTATAATTTCCTCACACTCCTTTGTCTAGATGAAGTTGACACCTTTTCGAATTTACTTGGTTAATGGATTAGAATTTCATGAAAATATTTTCACAAACCTCCTATAATATCCTAATAGTATACTAAAACTATGAATCTCAGTTATTGTTGTAGGTCAAGGCCACTCCCCTACAACTTTTGTCTTTATAGGGTCAAATGTGATTCCTTCATTTGTTACAATGTGCCCCAAGAAGGCAACTTGTTGTAACCAAAATTTACATTTTCTAAACATCCCTAAAAGCATCTACTTCCATAGAGTTTGAAAAATATCCCATAGATTATCCTCATGAATTTTGGATGATATTATAATATCATCAATTAAAACTACCACAAAGTTATCAAGGTATCCCTTAAAGACTCTATTCATCAAATCTATAAAAATAGCAGGTGCATTAGTCAATCGAAGGAAAAAAACAAATTCATAATGCCAATATCATGATCAGAAGGAAGTTTTTAAAATATATTATTTATTCTAATATCAATTGATGACTACCATATCGAAGATCAAAATTAGATAAGAATTGTTACCCACAAAGTTGGTCAAATAAGTCATCAATTCTTGGAAGATAGTATTTTTTCTTCATTGTGATCCCATTCAGTTCTCCATAATCAATGCATAGACACATTGATCCATCTTTCTTCTTCACAAAGAGAACTGGTGCTCCCCAATGAGACACACTCTATTGGATAAACCCCTTCTCCAAAATATTTTGGAGTTGTTTCTTTAATTCACCCAGCTCCACATTTTCTATCATATATGGGGTCATTGATATCAAATGATATCTATGTATGATTTCAAAGGAGAACTCAACATCTCTTTATGGGGGAGGTCTAGGTAAATCCTCATGAAATACATCAACGTATTCCTCGATGATTGTTTCATTTTCTATCCTTAAACTTTCATCTCCTTATTCTTCTATACCGATCAACTCCATAATGATGGATTTATGAGTTTCTTTTAGACCAAGATCCGGTTGAGATATCTCTCCTTGGAAGATAACTGTAAGTTTTCCATTCAAGATTACTGATATTTCCTTGCTTCTCCAATTGATATTAGTATTATCATTTGAGAGCCAATCCATCCCTAATATAATGTCGAATTCCAGTATGGTAATGACTACTAGATTTGAGATACGATTCTCCTCACTAAAGAAAATACTAGAGTTTCAAAACACTAACAATGATTGGATAGCCCCACCAATATTCTTGATTGATAACTCTAATTTTATCAAAATTTGTGTAGATTCTAAATGCTTTTCAAACATGGAGGAAATAAAGGATTGTTTTGAACCAGAATCAAACAAAGTAATTGCTAGATTTGAGATAAAAACAAGAGTACCTCCCACCATATCATTTGGTTCTTCAACTTCATCTATCATGATAACAAAATAATGTCCTTGATCCCTTGGTCTTTGATGAGGCTTATGGTGGTTCCCCTCCACTACCCTCGGATGTGTACAATGATTGGATAAGTTCCCAGGTTGTCTAAATTTAAAGCACTATATATTAGGTAGGGCTGACACTATCTTCCACTTGTAATTTTTTATAGAATTTGAGATTTCACCTCACTAGGATAATTCCTCACAATATGGCCATCTGTTCCACACTTGTAGCACTTCCCACTCCGGAGAAGGCAGTTCCCCGAAGGCTTCTTCCCAAAAATATTACACATGGGAAGTTTTAATTTCTTTCCTCCTCTTCCATAATCGAAGTTCCTACATAAGCATGGCTCCATCGATCTCTTCTTGTCATTTGATTTATGAATCCATTGCATCTCACAAAACTCTAGATCGTCATTCATCACACTCTTCCCAATCTCATTGTAGCTATCGTAGTCTCGGTTGGTTAGATTATTCCGCAGATGAGGTCTTAGTCTACTGAAGAATCTATCAACCTTACCATTTGGATCCATGAAATAATTAGTTCCATATCGTGAAAGTCAGTTGAAGTTCATCTCATATCTTCCGATAGATTCGTTCTCCTTCTACTTCATCTCGATAATCTCTTTCTATATTCTTGTTCTCATGGAACGACAAAAATACTTACTAAAAAAGATCCCTCTGAACTCTTCCCACACAATAGCAACAACTTCCACTCTTTGCCTCGTGTTTTTTTATCATTTCCCACCCCTGATCAGCTTCTCGTTATATGTGATAGACAGTCATGGTGACCTTCTACTGCTTTGAACAACGAAGCACAGAAAAGATCTTCTCGATGGAGCTGATCCATTGCTTAGCAATCAATGGGTCAGTCGATCCACTGAATGTCGGTGGTTGTTGGTGCATAATGATATAAACAATATGTTTTTTCCTTCATGGGGAGATCGTTCTATCAGCTTGATTCATGTTATTTCCCATCACTTGAGTCATTTGGTTCATCATTCGCATGAAAGTTTCCATTCCGTCTTCCATTGGAGGGTTGTCAGCGCATTGTCCATTGCGGTCACCATTTGCACGGTTCCTCCTATTGCCCTCCATTTTCATAAAGAATGAATACATCATGAGAAACTTATTTCATTTAACAATATTTTAACTATAGAGGATTTTATGTCTTAATACATCATACTTAAAGAATTACATATCTCCATAATTTCTTCCTAATTAATAATAAAAAGATTGTGATTAACCAAAAATATCTCATGTGAGTATCATAATCAATAGTGCATCACAGACAATTGTCGTGCACCAGTTCCCATTCGAGTCTAGCTCAAAGTGGTGTTTTCAGGTTTTACCCCCATGTACATCTGTTCCAAAACCGCCTCTAACTGCTTGTATCCAGAGAGAGATGTATTTGTTTTCTGAACCACTTAATCAATACTCAACAAAATACAAATACGTTTTTCTATATTTAAAATTTTCTCTAGGGTTTTTCATAAATTTTTCATAGCCTAATTTCCATAAATAACTAAACTATCCTTTGATACCAACTATGGCATCCCACCTTTTTATTATATAACTTTTCATTACATTTTACAAACAAAGGATCTTTAAAGTCTAATGTCTTGGAAATCAGAAACAAAAACACATGAAAACAATAGAAAACATTATGTTAATCAATTTATAAGGCTTAATCAAATGTTTATACAATGAAAAATTATTTAATTTCTTATCCTGGAGACTTACATCAATGGAATGGGTGAGTAGAAGGCCCAGTATTGGTATATAAGGGAATCTGTTTACTTGTGATATCAATAAGTAGTTGAAGAAAAACATCAGGACGTGAGAAATGGAAGTATATGCATATCATAATGAAAAGAACATCGAAGATAAATTGAATGTGTGGCTTAAATGTTTCATTTATACATTCATGAACATATCACCAAGGTCCATCCCTAAAGTTTCATAAAAATTACAATGGTTATTCACCAAGGTATCGTGAAACTTGTCATCTCTATAGATTAATTCTTCACCCAATGCATTAGATCTCTATCAAGGAGCACCATTAATATGTATTTACTTTCACGTGATCCAAATAGATCACAATAAAAAATTTAATAAATACCCCATAGAGAATAAAATAAATGGGTTTCATTTAAAAATCATGACGTTTTAAAAGAGTACATAGAAATTAGATTGTTATGTCATTTATAACCCATGGAAATGGAGTGAGGGATACATTTATATCAATTCAGTAATCAAATATATCAGTTTTATGAAACTATTGATACCCATATAAACGAAATAGTTTTGGGTATTCACAGAAATAAAACTAAAGAATTTCTATACAGAAAGAGAGAGAAATTTTGAGACGAAATTTCTGCAGCATAACGGCAATATAACATGGTTTTATAAAATAATAAAAAGAGAGGTTAAAAGGGTAAACCAAAAATAAATAACTCATATTAAAATATAAATACATAATAACATGATGATAAAAAAATGGTATGGATATTTTAATGACATACCATAAGATAAAAAAACATGAAAGGAAAGAGAAGATGTGATTTCTTTTACGAGAAATTCGACAGCATAACAGTGTCACATAAAAATTCAAAAAACAAATTGATTAAAGAATAAAGGGTCTATAAACAAATAAACATGAAATAGATAGTAATGAGAACATATAAGAACATACCATCAAAATAAATATATTGAAACTAGAAGACACAACAAAATATAATTCATGAATTAAAAGAGGAGGGTGAAAGGATCCCTTACCTCGAAGAGTAACTTTGAATTCTTGATGTTTTGGAACTTGGGAGTATTGAGGGAACTGTGGGAGGATTATTTGGGAGGTAAGGATACCAGAACATTGTTGAGGAGTATTTTGTTATGAAAAGGTTGAGGGAATGGCTTGGTATTTATAGGGGAAGTTAGGGAACAAATCATTAATTGCCAAGGGACACCTCATCAGTGGTATTGGGAAAACTAGGGGATTTCAAATGGTGTGTGCCTGTGGTATTATCCAATTGGGACACCTCAAACCATATATTATTATTAATAATTCTACAAGAACTATTAAAAAATTATTACATCCATAATGATGTCATTAAACACCTGAAATTAAAAAATGTATTTTTACTATTCACTGAAAATTCAACTTTTACAGAAAGAACCCTGAAAATCACCTTAACATATTATAGATTCTTTTAATTAAAAAACGAAGTCCATTTAATAAAAAAATACTTCAGCATATTTTTAATTTAATTTTTAAATAAAAAAAACCTATTCATTCGAAAATACTAATACATAACCAATTTTTTCTAAAACAGTTATTTACCTATTTTATTAAATCACATTTCATAATCAAGGTTCCCAAATTATATTAATACTTTCTTAAGTGAGGTTACATAATCCAGTTGGTCAGATTAATAATCATAAGCATAAAATAACAATTCATAAGTTACTATTCACCAAAAATTATGTTGATCTTATTAGAATCTAAATTTCATTATTGAAAAAAACTATAGAAGAACATTTTTTGAAAATAATTAAAAATTATTATTTAATTACGGTTTAAATTAAAATTTTAAAATATCATTATTTTTTCAAAATTAATCAATAATATACATCCTTTATTTATCTAGACATTTGAAAATTCACAAACTTCATCATAAGAAGAAATAAGCATTTTATTTATCTCCAAATATTACACAATGTAGTTATGATCTCATTAAAAATCCCCTTATAACACAAGAATAAGAAATATGTGTCAGGTTTGCGAAGGTGATAGAATCCTAGGGCGGCTTGGCCAACACTGCCCGAGTGGTGATTTCTATCTGCTTGAACTTCTCTTTAAGGAGATTCTGTTCCAGCATCACACGATTAAGTTTGGCTTGGGTTTGGTATAATGACCCATACATTACATACATGGTTATTACTTCAAAATTGAAGAATACTTATTACAAAATATAACAAAACCATGAAAGGACCATATAGGTATAGTGTCTTTAGAAACTGGGAAACATAAACAACTAGTTCATAAATCATCTACGTTGTCTCCAATTTATTTCATCATATCTAGAGTACCTTTTTGGAATATCCTACTTGATATCCTTCTTCTTGACCTAGGGAAAATAAAACAAACAAAAGGGTGAGCTCAAATGCTCAATAAGGGTAAACAAAAGAAATATCAAACATAACATATTTACAAGAACATAACATTTTAAAAATATTATCCTGCAAAAGAGATCATAACATGGGATAAATCATAGAAGTGAAATGTAATTCCAATAATCATAACATCAAACATTAATATTTGGGTCATACACACATAATAATAGAAAATCATTTCTTAGTAGTCAAGACTCATTGCCAAGACTATCTTAGCAAAGTCCATTTCTGAACCGAGTTCACTCCTCGTTTCAGTCTTGTTTCACTGAACCAGTTTTACTTTCCATTCCAGCCATGTCTATATCATGAGATATAAATCTTTACCCAATTAATTGGTGGGAGATATAGGTCCCACCCATTTCATAATGATACCATTATTATGTGTGCCACAAAATCATAAACCATACATCATAGCATAACCCATGTAATAAAAATGGGATTCTTAAACATCACATCATCATAACATAATCCATAAAAGGATATCGTAAAAATAATTCCATCATTACATAATCAAATCAATGTAGAAATAGGGATATAAACAGGACCCTATATTATAATATATGGAAAATAAATTTGATAAAACACATGAACTCCATTCTTGAGGAAAATATCCTTTCTACTTCAAAAACATTTTCCTTTCTTAACATGTCGTATTATTATGAACTAAAATAATTTGATTAAAAATAAACTTGAAAAAATGTAAAGTAAGATTCATGGAAATAATTTTCTAAAAATCCATTTATGCCGTATAAGTTAAATAAATTCTTCCCGTACTTTGGCCGGAAAAGTCAAAAAGTACCTTGTATAAAAAACGACAAAAGATTTCTTTCATATAATCTACTAGAAACACAAAAAGGGTAAAATTGTATTTAATCAATTGTATTTGGATTGAAATAATATTAAATAATGAGGAAACATGTATGTGGATGATAAATATTCCCCAGTAAATTCTGAAGTATAAACAATCTCAGATAAAAATGAGATTGTGAGATTTTCCCTTACCTTAGGTCCGATTTGCTTCGTAAGTGTCCGAATCTCATGTATAATGATTTAAATAATGTCATTAACTTATTCCTAAATCATAATTATTTTTATAATATCATAAATGATCATATTCTTAGCTTCTTATTAGTAATATTTCATTTCTACTTGCTATTTGGGTGTCTATTGTTTTATGTTAGTATTTGTGTTTTGTCAAATAAATTCTTACTCCTCTTTTTAGGTTATAGACCTCTCAGTTACATAACTGTATTAGTGTAATATATATCATATTTATTCATTCAATTCATTTATATAATCATTATAAAATGAAGATCATGTAGAACGAGTCAAATCCCATCGTGGAGACAGTATTCCGTACGTACGCACGAGTGCTGATATCATTCCCATGATTCTGGAATTGTATTGGAGAGTATGTATACTATTTCAGGATCAATATTACATAAAATAATTATATATAGTAATTATTTACACCATTATACCCATCCAAGTAAGGTGGTGGTGGAAAATAGATTACACCACGGCGTGGAGACGACATTCCGTACGTACACACACGCAGTGATTTCATTTTCCGAAGGACGGATAGATGGTGAAATAAGGTTGTTTCATACTTATAATAACAAATAAGTATATGAGTGATACTTATGTTATTACTTTATATTGAAACAACTATATAATAATAAGTATAAGAAGAAATAATGTTGAATGAATCGGTAACGGACATTACCTCTTCTTTGAAGCGCCTCTTTGAGACCTCCTCTTAGGGAACTAAAATTGGTCTTTGAAAGGACCAAGACCTCTAGGATGATTCTAGGGAATTGGGAAACTGAAATGGGAAGGTTCTGGCTGATCATGAAGGCTCAAATTTCTGTGAGGAGGAGAGGGAGGCGGTTCCCTTTTATAGAGGAAAGGGGCACCTTTGGAAATATAAGAAATATTAGTTTATATTAAATCCCATCCCTACTTAGAAACTTAAAAAATGTTTCATATCCAAATATTAAATGATATAGTGTTGTAATAGCGTCAACCAATAAAATTTATACATGTTAGGAATTTATTTTAAACATTATCAACTTGATTTATCTTTATTTATCAATTTAATTTTATTTGTGGTAATAATTTTCTAAATTTTAAATTATTATAAATAATTACATATGTGTTGTGAATTTTCCATAATTTGACACTTTATGACATTTTCGACCATATAAATTTTAATTTATAATTTTGAAATATTTTTGTTATTTTTAAACAATTTTCTAATATGTTATTTTTATAAAATAACAATAGTGTCAATTTTGACACTATTCATTTATTTGCATTTAAATAAAATATATACAGAAGATATGTTCTAAATAAAAGCATTAATATATTCATAAAATTTCATATATATCTAGAAAATTAGTGGATCACATTAAATACTTCATATGATATTTATTTTAATATTTTTAAAACCATTTATTTCATATTTTAATTAATAAAATAATTTCAACATCACTATTGTGTCATAATTAATGATAATTATATAATACCTAAAAAATACAAATAAATTCATATGATGTAGATAATTGTATTATATTTCTTGAGATTATTCATGTTTAAAGTTTCATTAAGTTTATCATGAACTTAAAATTATTATACTTATAATATTTAAGAAAGTCACATGTTCTCACTTTGTTTGGTTTTAATAATAATTAAATTATTTTCACAAGAAGATGTCGATTAAATGAATCCAATCCGACCCTTAGGTGATATGGGTCTCCTTTTAGTCATCAAATAGGATTTTTTAATGTGTTAGGGTAATTGTATAATCTTATATTTACCCTTAATTACTTGACTTACCTTTAACTATGGTAAATAAAATTTACCGTAGTTACTATTCATAATGCCCAAAAATAAAAAGTAGCCTATTAATATAATTTGCACCAACTGATTCCAAATATAGAATATATTTTTCAAAATAAAAAACACATAAGTTGCAGTAATTAATTTAAAATTAATCCCATTGTTAAGAAAACATGTTTTAGATGTTAAAACATTAACAAAGATTGAAATGTTTTTACCTATGAATTCAATGTGAAATTAATGCTATTGACATATATTATATTAAATGGTAATAATATATTCTATTTATAATTTATAACAATTCAATATTATAATTTAACCGTATAAATTATCTCAAGGAAAAAAAATTTAATAAAAAAGTTGCTTATTTTTACTATTCATCAAAATATGAAAGTTATCAGAAAAATATCAAAAATTTATCCAAAGAAAATTATTATATCCTAATTCCAAAGAATAATTTTATTTTTTCAAATTAAACTTATAAACATGTCAAAAACTAGATATAATGTTGGTGCGCCATCAAAAGGCGACAAACATGCATTTTTTGAAAAATACATATTTTACCCAAAAAATTTATTTTGTTCCCTTACCATGTTCTAGAAAATGTGTAAGATGAATATTAATGTTAGAAAATTAAAAATTTAGTTAATACTATTCATAACATCTAATCCATAATAATATATTGTTGTTTAGTGAAACCCGGTATTGCGTACTACACACGCTATCGAGGAAGGTCGTGATTGGGTGTAATGCAAGCCAAGTCAGTATTGTGTGTTATGAAAGATTCCTTTGGTGTTGTGTATAACATAAGACATAAAAAAATATTTCTCATAAAATCTCACGGTGTAACATTCTACCCCCCTTAAAATAAATTTCGCCCTCAAAATTCGTCACTTCATTACAAACAGATGAGGATACCTCTCCCTCATCATATCCTCAAGTTCCCATGTAGCTTCTTCTAATTGGTGGTTCCTCCATAAATCATTCACCAAGCGAGTGGTATTGTTCCATAGGACTTTTTTGCTACAATCCATAATCTCTATTGATTGTTCTTCATAAGAAGGATCTTGCTCCAGCGGTACAACTTCTGAGCTGAGTACATGTGAAGGATTGGGTATCTACTTTCTCCAGAGAGATACATGGAACACATCGTGAAATTGAGATAGATTCGGTGGAAGTGCCAATCGGTAAGCTACCTTCCCAACATGATATAGAATTTCAAGAGGACCTATATATCTACGACTTAACTTTCCCTTCTTTCCAAATCTCATGACCCTCTTCCAGGGAGATATTCATAAGAACACTTTATCACCCACTTCAAACTCTAGGTCTTTTCTTCGGTTGTCAGCATAACGTTTCTGTCAACTCTGAGCTGCTCTTATGTGTTGTTGAATATATCTTACTTTTTCTTCCATCTCATCAACAAGATCAGGTCCAAATAGCTTCCTTTCCCCAACTTCATCCCATCAAGTTGGAGTTCTGCATTCTTTCTATAGAGGGCCTCATAAGGATCCATCTTAATACTAGAGTGAAAGCTATTATTATAAAAACATTCCACCAAAGATAAGTGTTGATCCCAACAGCCTTTGAAATCCATAGAGCAAGCTCTCAACCTGGCTTCTAGTGTTTGAATTTTCCTCTCAGACTGACCGTATGTCTGAGGATGGTATGTATTGCTGAAACTCAACTCTGTATCTAGAGCATGCTAAAAAATTCGCCAAAATTTCAATGTAAACCTCGGATCTCGATTAGATATAATGGGAAGAGGTACTCCATGAAATCTTACCACTTCTATTACATATATCCTGGTAAGTTGGTCAATAGAAAAATCTCCTCTTATAGCAAGGAAGTGTACCGACTTCATAAGACGATCAACTATAACCCAGATAGCATTATTGCCTTTGGATGTTTTAGGAAGTCCACTAAGAAAGTCCATAGTGATTTTTTCGCATTTCCATTCAGGTATGGGTAATGGTTGTAACATCCCCTTATACTTCTATCTCTCATATTTAACATGCTAAAAAACTAAACATAGAGAGACATATTTAGCAACATTTATTTTCATTCCATCCTACCAGAAGTACTCTTTCAGGTCCCTATACATATTTGTACTTCCAGGATGAATAGAAAATGAAGAACTATGATCCTCATCCAGTAGCTCCGTCTTTAATTCTGGGATGGGAGGAACACAAACCCGATTCCGGAACATTATTATCCCATCACAATGAAGGTTGAATTCAGTAACATTTCTAACCTTCTTTTGTAACTCTACATTTTCTTTATGTTCCTCTTTAATCTTCACATGTATAGATGGTTGAACATTCATTTCAGAAAGATAAGATTTTTCCCCTTCCATTATAATTCCAAGATCCATCCATTGTAAATCCATAAATATTGGATCTTTTGTGATCCTCATCATGGATAAGCTAGCATGGTCTTGTCGATTTAATGCGTCTACTAGCTTGTGTGCTTTCCCAGGGTGGTAACAAATTGAGTAGTCGTAATCTTTAATCATCTCCAACCATCTTCTTTGATGCATATTCAGCTCCTTTTTGTGATAATTTACTTTAAAATTTTATGATCAATATAAATATCACACCATTCACCGTAAAGGTAATTCGTCCAAATATTTAATGCAAAGATTACCATATCTAACTCCAAATCATGAGTTGGGTAATTTTGCTCATGGATTTTCAACTGTCATGCGGCATAAGCTAGAAACATATCATTTTTGCATGAGAACACACCCCAGTCCCTTCTTGGATGCATCGTTGTAGATCACAAACCTTTCTCCACTGCAAGGTAGTGTGAGCATAGGTGCATTGGCTAACCGTATTTTTATCTCTTTGAAATTCTTTTCACATTCCTCCGTCCAAACAAAATTAACTCCTTTCTGAGTCAACATGGTGAGTGGGTTAGATAACCTTAAAAAATCTTTCACAAAATGTTGATAATATCCAGCCAAACTAAGAACAATTCAGATCTTAGTTACTATTGTTAGTCTTGACTATCTTTCGATAACCTCTGTTTTTGCTGGATCCACATATATCCCCTCTTTTGAGATTATGTGACCAAAAAATGAAACTTTTTGAAGCCAAAATTCACACTTGGTAAATTTTTCATAAGGATTCTCCTTTATTTGGGTCTTTAATACAATTCTCAAGTGATCTTCATGTTCTTCCTTGCTCTTTTAATAGACAATAATATCATCTATAAAGACTACCACAAAATAACCAAGATAGTCTCTAAAGACTCTATTCTTTATATCCATGAAGATAGCAGGGGGATTAGTAAGACCAAATGGCATCACTATAAATTCATAGTGTCCATACCTTGTTCGGAAAGTTGTCTGTGGTATATCCTCCATTTTGAACCTTAATTGGTGATACCCTGAACGAAGGTCAATCGTGGAAAAGTATTCAGCTCCGCGTATTTGGTCAAATAGGTCATCAATGCGATGGGGTGGATATTTTTTCTTGATAGTGATCTTGTTATGTTCTCGATAATCAATGAAGAGCCTCATTGATCCATCTTTCTTCATAACAAACATAACATGTTCTCCCCAAGGTGACGCATTAGTGTATATTAATCTTTTATCAAGATTCTATTGGAGTTTCTTCTTCAATTCCTGCAACTCAATTGGGCCCATTCTATAAGGTTGTCTTTGAAATAGGCAAAGCACCCGGTATGAGTTCTATTAAAAACTCAACATCACTATTTGGTGGAAGACCTGGAAATTTCATCCAGAAATACATCATCAAATTCCCGTACAATGGGCATATTATTAATCGTGAGTTTCTCTCAAAACATTTGAGATAAATAACCTTCATTTAGTGGAATCAAGACCCATAAGATGGAATAAATTTCCACTGAAAGGTTATGTTCATCTTTGAATCAATAGATGATCATAGATTGATATGGAATATGAAATGTGACTTCCCTTCTTTGGAAATTGATATGAGCTCTATATAAAGAAAGACAATAACTGCCAAGAATCACATTGAATTCCACTATAGGAAGGATCACAAGATTTTCAGGAAGCACATTCCCACAAACTTCAATCAGAGAAGAATTGTAAACTTTTTATGCAACTGTTGTGCCATTAAGAGTTGTCACAGGCATCTCAACATCTAATTTTTGAGGTAATATGGTGATACCATTAGAAAATTCTTCCGAAATAAAAGAGTAGGTGGATCCAGAATCAAATAAAACATTTGCTACTTTAGAGTGGATGGTAAGTCTACCTCTCACCACTTCGCTGTCGTACTCCACATTGCCAATAGTAATTGCATGTGACATTCCTTTTCCTTTGGCCTTAAGAGTTTTTTGATTTCGATCATCATCATCAACCCTTGGATTTGGGCATTGATTGGAATAATGCCCCATCTCCTTGCACATGAAACATTGAAGTGTAGTAGGTTCATTCTGTGTATCCCTTCCTTTGTTTGCATCATTAGACATCTTCTTCCCATTTTTTCGACCTTAAATTGCTTGATGACCTACTTTTACACACTTATAACATTTTCTTGTCCCCTTCAGACAATATCCTCCATGTTTCCTTCCACAAATTGAGCATAAGGGAAAACTTATCTTCTTTTCAGTTTAGTCTTTAGATTATTCTTTGAATTCCATATTCCTCTTCTTATCAAACCCATGTGACTGATGGGTTACACCAATTTGCATCCCAACATTGTGTGTACATTGAACAATTTCTTCGTAGCTATTGATGTCCCTTGTGGCTAACGCCCTTTGATGACATGGTTTTAAGCCACTAAAGAATTGATCGATCTTACTCTCAGGTTGGATAATAATTCTAGTAGTGTACCTTGCAAGTATTGTAAAATTTGCTTCGTAGGTACCAACAGATTCATCATCCTTTTACATCAGTTCAAGAAACTCCATCTACATCTTTGTTCGAAGAATACGAGAGAAATACTTAATGAAAAATAAGTTCATGAACTCATCCCATTCCATGGACTCAATTTCATCCATTTTCCTCATATTCTGAATAATATTCCACCATTTATCAACATCACCATCCAAATGATACACTGCTAAGATGAGATTATAATGTTCAGAACATTGAAGAACTGAAAATATCTTTTCAGTGGTACTGATCCATTGTTCAACCACTAATGAATCAGAAGACCCACTGAATGAAGGTGGACACTGCCTCATGAAGGATTCAACCAAATGTTTCTCCTTCCTTTGCTTGTTTGGAAGTCCTGCATGATTCATAGCTTGAGAATGTTGTGTGAGAACAACTACAAGATTCTTTATTCCAGCTCCCATAACATTTGGTTGCTCAGGGGGACAATCATTGCATTTCCCGTCGTATTCTGCATTAACATTGTTCCTTAGGGTTCCAACCATTGACTAAAACCAAGAAAAATAGTGTGAGAAACACTAATTATAATAGGAAAACAACATAATCAGGAATATAATTTCACACTTCAGGTCTTATCATAGGTTGTTCATGACCATTTCTAAAACACTACGATTATGTTCTATGCTTAGACATATCCTTAGGGTTCGTACTAAGTATTTCACATCCTAGTTTCCAAAGGGTGACTATACCTTTCCTCTGATACCAAATATAACGACCCATACTTTACATACATGGTTATTACATCAAAATTGAAGCATACTTATTACAACATATAACAACACCATGAAATGACCGTATAGGTATAATGTCTTTGAAAATTCATAGACATAAACAACTGGTTCATAAATCATCTGTATTATCCTTAATTTATTTCATCATATCTAGAGTCCCTTTTTGGTTTATCCTACTTAATATCCTTCTTCCTGACCTAGGGAAAAAAAAACATACAAAAGGGTGAGCTCAAATTCTCATTAAGGGTAAACAAAAGAAATATCAGACATATAATATTTAAAAGAACATAACATTTTGAAAATCTTATACTGCAAAAGAGATCATTACAAGGGATAAATCATATAAGTGAAATGTAATTCCAATAATCATAACTTAAAACATGAAGCTTTTTGGAATACACAAATAATCATATTAAATCATTTCTTAGTAGTCAAGACACATTTCCATGACTATCTTAGCGGAAAAAGTACATTTCTGAACCGAGTTCACTCCTCGTTTCAGTCCCGATTCACTGAACCGGTTAAACCTGTCATTCCATCCATGTCTATCAAATTAGATATAAATATTTACCTAATTAATTGGAGGGAGGTATAGGTCTCACCCATATCATAATGATAGCATTCTTATGTGTTCTACAAAATCATAATCCATACATCATAGCATAACACATGTAATAAAAATGGGATTCTTAAACATCATGTCATCATAACATAATCTATAAAAGGATATTGTAAAAATAATTCCATCATAACATAATCAAATCAATGTAAAAATAGGGATATAAATAGAACCCTATATTATATTAGATGGGAAATAATTTTGATAAAACACTTGAACTCCATTCTTGAGGAAAATATCATTTCTACTTCAAAAACATTTTTCTTTCTTAACATGACATATAATTTTGAACTAAAAGAAGTTTATTAAAAATAAACATGAAAACGTGTAAAGGAAGCTTCATGGAAATAATTTTCTAAAAATCCATTCATGCTGTATAAGTAAAAAAAACATTTTTCCCGTACTTTGACCAGAAAAGTCAAAAAGTACCTCGTATGAAAAACAAAAAATGATTCCTTTCATATCTTTTACTAAAAACACACTGAAGTTTAAAATTGGATTTAAACAATTGTAGGTGGATGGAAATAAAATTACATATTAAGGAAACATGGATGTGGGTGATAAATATTCCCCAGTAAATTTTCATGTATAAACTATCTCGGATAAAAATAAGATTGTGAGATTTTCCCTTACCTTAGGTTCGATTTTCTTCGTCGGTGTCCGAACCTCCTATATATTGATTTAAATAATGTCATTGACATATTCCAGAATCATACATAATTTTTTGATATCATATATGGTCATATTTTTTTCATCTTATTAGTAATATTTCATTGCTACTTGTTACTCGGGAGTTTATTGCATTATGTTTGTATGTGTGTTTTGTCGAATAAATTCATATTCCTCTTTTTAGGTTATAGAAACCTCATTTACAGAATGGTATTAGTGTAATATATATAATATTTATTCAATAAACTCATTCATATAATCATTATACAATGAAGATCATGTAGAATGAGTCGCATCACATCGTGGAGACGGTATTCCATACGTACGCACGAGCGATGATATCGTTCCCATGATTGTGGAATTGTATTAGACTATATGTATAATATTTCATAATCAATATCACTTTGCAATAATCATATATAGTCATTATTTACACCATTATACCCATCCAAGTAAGGTGGTGGTGGAAAATAGATTACAGCACGACGTGGAGACGATATTCCATACGTACACACGTGCGGTGATTTCATTTTCCAAAGGATGGATAGATGGTGAAATAGGGTTCTTTCATACATATAATAACATATCAATATATGAGTGATACTAATGTTATTACTTCATAATGAAACAACTAAACAAGAAGAAGTAGAAGAAGAAATAATGTTGTAAGAATCGGCAACAGACATTACCTCTTCTTTGAAGCGCCTTTTGAGACCTCCTATCAGGGCACTAAATTTTGTCTTTGAAGAAGACCAAGACCTCTATGATATTTCTAGGGAAGTGGGGAAGTTCAATGGGTAGGGGTTAGAAGATCTGGAAGGCTCAAATTAGTGTGACGGGGAGAGGGAGGAGGTGCCCTTTTATAAGGGAGGAATGGGGAACCTTTGGAAATATATGAAATATTAGTTTATATTAAATCCCAACCCCACTTAAAAAATTCCAAAATGACTCATATCTGCATATTATATGAGATCGGGTAGTAATATCATAACCCAATAATATTTAGACATTTTAGGAATTTATTTTAAACATTATCAACTTGATTTATCCTTATTTATCAATTTAATTTTATTTGTGGTAATAATATACTAAATTATAAATTATTATAAATAATTACATACGTGTTGTGAATTTTCCATAATATGACACTTTATGAAATTTTCCACCATATAAATTTTAATTTATAAATTTTAAATAGTTTTTTGATTTTTAATCAATTTTATAATATGTTATTTTTATAAAATAACAATAGTGTCAATTTTGTTACTATTATTTTATTTGAATTTAAATAAAATATATACAAAATATATGTCAGAACTAAAAGATTTAATAGATTCATAAAATTTTATATATATCTACAAAATTAGTGAAGCACATTAAATAGTTCATATAATATTTATTTTAATATTTTTAAAACCATTTATCTGATATTTTAATTAATAAAATAATTTCAACATCACTATTGTGTCATAATTAATGATAATTATTTAATCCCTAAAAATTATAAATAAATTAATATGATATAGACAGATTTTTGGAAACTATTAATGTTCGACTTTTCATTATATTCATCAAGAAATTAAAATTATTATACATAAAAGATTTAAGAAAGTGACATGTTGTCACTTTCATTGGTTTGAATAATAATTAAATTATTTTCATAGAAAAAAGTCCATTAAATGAATCTAATCCAACCCTTATTTGATATGGGTCAACTTTTAGTCATCCAATAAGATTTTTTTCAGGTGTTAGGATAATTTTATAATCTTATATTTTCCCTTAATTACCTGATTTACCTTTAACTATAGTAAATAAAATTTACCGTAGTTACTATTAATAATGCACAAAAATAAAAATTAGCCTGTTAACATAATTTATACACACTGAATCCAAATATGGAATCCATTTTTCAAATTAAAAACACATAAGTTGCAGTAATTAATTTAAAATTAATCCCGTTGTTAAGAAAACGAGTTTTAGAAGTTAAAACGTTGTCAATGATTGAAATGTTTTTACCTATGAATTCAATGTGAAATTAATGCTAATGACATATATTATATTAAATGGTAATAATATATTCTATTTATACTTTAAAACCATTAAATATTATAATTTTACCAAATAAATTATCTCAGTGAAAAAAGTTGTTTTTAATTAAAAATTAGCATATTTTTACTATTCCTCAAAATATGAAAGTTATCAGAAAAATATAAAAAATTTATCCGAAGTAAATTTTTTTATCCTCATTCCAAAGAAGAATTTCATTTTGTCAAATTGAAATTATAAAAATGTCAAAATCTATATTTCATGTGTGTGCACCATCAAAAGGCGGCAAAACTGCATTTTTTTTAAAATACTTATTTTACCCGAAAAAATTATTTTGTTCTCTTACCATGTTCATGAAAATGTGTAAGATGAATAATAATGTTATAAAATTCAATATGTAGTTAATAATATTCATAACGGATAATCCATAATAATATATTGTTTGGTTAGTGAAACCCGGTGTTGCGTACTACACACGCTATCGAGGAAGGTAGCGATTGTGTGTAATGCAAGCCAAGTCAGTATTGTGTGTTGTGAAAGATTCCTTTGGTGTTGCGTATAACATACGACATAAAAAAATATTTCTCATAAAATCTCAGGGTGTTACATTTGGTCTAGAGTAAATCCCAGTGGTGCTGCCTCCTTCCCATGTTCCGTCAGATGGGCTTCGAACGGCTCGAGTCTACTACAGGAGGCTATTAAATCATTTTTATCTATTAACTATCCAAGATCAATTGTATTTATAAACAATAATTGAAATGTAGTGAGTTTATATTCTGACATTCATATAGACCAACATTCATATAACAGTTGAAACCCAATAGTCTCATTTAATTATACTCATTTCGTTAATTAAAGAATATTGTTTTTTGAATATAAAATAAAATAACACACAAAATTAGGAAACAAAAATTATTCAAAATTTCAGGCCGTTTCACTCCACATGACCTTTTTCATTCATTTTTATACAATAGAGTCTACCGACTAGCATCTAGTGTCAAATATTGATGATGGGGATACTATGACCTCTATATCAAATAATTACAATAACAGAATTAGATAAACAATAACCAAAAGGTATAAAAATTGCATGAATAATAAAATTATCACATTATGAAAAAATTTGGGATAAAAAATACAAAACTGAGTAGTAGATACATTATTAAAAGTAAATATCATGTTTAGAATGAAAATTACAAAATAAAAACACAGTAAACTCCCAAGCGGGTCATGACACCAAGTTCAGGACCCTCATCCATGATTCATCCCATATCAGCCATCTAAAATAGGGATCCCATCATTATCTTATCGTGAAAACATGAAGTATATTTGGTTACTAATCATGAATCCTGAGTAGGGTGTGGGTATAACATAGTAGGGAAATACCAATGAAATCTAAAACAACAACTAGTCAAAAATATTCTATAGGAATTTATAAAGTTTGAAATTAATGTAACAATGTAAACATTTAACAAGTTCAATCATTTGATACCTAACAATATAACCGCTGGGATCTCAAGGACACCCAAAACATCAAAACATGCTTCAGATCGTATTGGACTTTGAACCACATCATATATTCAATTAATAATTAATTATAACAGTAGGTCTTTTATTATCCATTTCATCTCAATTCATAGCATGAACACTTAGAACAATTTTCCAATGTTAACATTTTTTTTCTAGAATTCCATCTCTAGCACACCATGACTATTTGGAGAATTGGTCCCTATCTCACAGCTCATTTTGTATTCAATCACCTATGGGTATTTCAAGAATCAACTCATATCCCACACTTGTATATTAGTCAATAACAAATGGGTATTTAGAAAATCAATCCATGTCCAATACTCTTATATTAATAAATTACAAATATATCAAATATATCACATCAATAAAGGTTAATCAAAATTAAAACTATTATCACATTTTACATCATAATATTCCATTTCAATAATAAATACAAATCATGGTTCAATAATTTAATCACATGTAATAATATGATCAATTCAGCATTAAACCAATTTAAAATAGTTTAACCAGATAACACATTAACCCATTAATGTCAATTCAACCACCACTTGAATCCCATTGTCAATTAATTCGTAAATATAACAATTGACCCATTAAATAACCCAATTACCCATCAATTCCACAATCACAACATTATATTAATTAATTAACCATTTAATTTAAAAAATTTCACCCATTCCATAATCAAATTTACCAGAATTAAATTTACAAATATTCAAATCAATCCATAATAACATCAAAGATAAATTAATTAGTTCCATGATTCATTAAATTATTTTTTTAATAAAATTACTCAATTAATGTTTCAATTGTCAAATTTTCAATTGAAATTTCACAATATATACAAGCAATTGGAGTTCAAGACTACGGGAATTTAATTTAGAACACATACCTCAAGATCGTTGATGAATTCTCACTAAAAAATGCCTGATTGAATTAGAAAAACCAAGATCACGATGAGGGACAATATCTAGAACCAAAACCTTGACCCAATATCATACGAATCGAGATCCATCACACCTAGATCTAACCCCATCATCAACAAATAAATACCATCAAATTTTTATCTGGAAAGGGAGAAAGGAGAGAGAAGAATCTATATAAGATGACAATCTCATACTATGAGGGGTTCATATCTATCAATGGATCATAAATTTGTCAATACTAGGGGTTGTAAAGCCTTATAATTCATCAGAGAGCTTCCTTGAACAAGAAACGTTGTTTTAGGGTAAATATGGGGTGATATGGGATAATATAATGGGGTTCATGAATTTTTTTACTATCTTTCAGAATAATTAAACTAACACGCATTTTTTTCACAGTAGGGGACCATGATTATCCAAACCATGCTCCCTAATAGTGTGACTCTCCCACGGGAGTTAACAGTTACTCCAAATATGGAACACAATTTGAAAAACCCTACACCATCAATGAAATCCCTCTCAGTCTGGGGTTGCATGGTTTGATGGGGCATGGCCACGGTTTGTTCAAATTGTGCAACAACCATTTTCTACCAAAAAACCATTCAAAAATCTTGAATCCAACCCAATTTAACCCAAAATAATATGAAAACATTATATACTCAAAACAAGGAAAAATAGAATTTGTAACCAAGCTCGAGATATCTCCAGAAATGTTCTGGACCATACACCATTTTTCTTCCCATTCTATTTTATTAAGAGACGGTTTAATTAACACATTTATAGTGTTCTATATTCAACAATGGTTTTTGTAAAATTCAATACATGGAATATTAAGATCAAGATCAAATTGTGAGGACGCTATCTATTTATGGCAGGGATAATGTAACACCTTAAAATATTGAGATATGAATATCACATTCAATAGAATTTACAACATGAAACACCAATAATAGAAAGGAATATCATATCACAAGACTTTATTGAATATTTTATATTAATTAAATATATGATATATATTTCAATGAATGAAAAACTTAATTATCTCTTATTTCACGCATCAACGAGTTTCTTTGATAACATGTTTTATAAGCAATAACATGTCTTACCAAATACTATTAATATTATTATTTTTATTAATGATTATCTCATAGAAATTTAATTTATGGTTATGAATAGGATTAAAAAACAAAAAAAATATATATGGTTTAATTCTTATATTATTAATAAATAATACTGAATATAAAACCAAATTAAAATAATGGAAATGTTTTTATAATAAAAATATATTAATATAATGAAAACAGAATTTATCCTGATAAATTAAATTTATTACTATTAGTGAATGATATTAATGACATTTATATATTATATATTCAATGAACTATTTTTAAATACATCCAGTTTAACCATTAATATTTGGATAAGAATAAATTATATATTATACTTAAAATTTACTATTTATTTTAATTGAGTTTTTCAAACTTTTAATCGTGTGCTTGTTTCAAAACAAAATTTTGAAACTTTTTATAAATTTTATTTGAAAAAATCTACTTATGTTTTAAAAAAATAATTTCAAATTTATCTTAGGGTGATTTTTTCATATTTCTTTGAGAAGTATAATTTTTTGATGAATAATGAAAAAAACTGAATTTTAATTTAAAACAGACCTATAATATAAATAATTTATAATGTTAAATTCCATTTTTAATTGTTTTAAAAGATATAATAGTTCAATTATACATCTATCAATACAATTTAGGTAATTTAAATAATTTTTTTTTTTAAAAATTTAAAAAATAAATTAGAAACATTTTGAACTTTTTCACTTTAAAAATCCCCTTTATCATTGCGTATAGGGGAATTATTTTAAATTAATTTCTACCAATTATATGATATGAATTTCTAAAAATATATTAAATATTTGGAGTAGTTATAATTTATAATTTCTAATAAGGTAAACCTATTTTTTTCCAATGTAATTAGTGAAAACATTTAAAATTAATTAGAATAATTAAAAGAAAATGATTTAAATAAAGAACTGAATTTTAAACTTGATTATATAATATAACAATAAAGGTGTCAAAAACAAAATTTATATTCTTATTTCTAGAATATAAAATCTTATATCATAAATGTTTTTATTGGATGCATGAGGTAAGGGAGACCTCATAATATTGTTTATGTTTTAGCATCTACAAGAATGCCACCCTCCACTATAAAAGGGAACTCAGTCCCCTCACTTATTCACACTTCACAAACCATTTTGATAATAAAAACATTAAAAAAATCACTCCCCAACATCCATAACATATTATTAGTATAATTATATTAGTAATAGTGTAATATTATGAAGGAATTAGTGCAAGACTAAGGAGGATTCCCTAAGAAGATGTAATGTTTAACTAAAATTGTTTTTATCTTATTTCCTTCCACACAACATTCAATTATAATAATATTATGATTATATAATAAGATTTATATATTAAATATAATTATATTGTGTAATTTTAATGTTATTACATAAAACCGCATACACTTCCGTCAAATGAGAAACACATTCATCCTTCGTGCGTACGACGAAATACCACCACATGAACTGATATCATTCATTCATTCATTACCACATTTCAAGGTTGATAATAATGGTGAATTTATATTTTATAAAACATATATATTATATTTATAATTTATTTATGCTTCCTTAATTATTATATAACACATAGCTTCATGCTTCCTACTTTTTGGGAATACGATAACATTGTTCGTCTATAAGACAGGCAAACACCTCATGAAGTGATCTTATTCATTTAAACATTACATAAAATTTATTAATGATTATTTTAATAAAAATATGTGATATATATATAATAAATATGTTAGTATAATTATAATATAATTATATATTTGATTTACATTTTTTCTTTCAATAATATAAGAAAACAGAAATAGTGTTTACACGTATGTATGACCAATTGCCTCCAAGAACTATGCACTTAATTTCTTATAACTTAATTATATAGAGTAATATAAATAAATAAATATTATATATAAATATATATGTTATATCTATATCATGGTTTACATTATTTATATAAATAAATCTTGATCAGTGTATGGGGAACAAAATAATAACAAGTCTGAACATACTCAAAATACAAAAGCAGTTATTATTTGAAATGATGAAAATAAAGAATTAATATTAAAAGACAGGTCATAAAATATTATAAAATGATAATATATCATATAATAAGTCTTAATATGATAATTATATAAGTTATTAACATGATTAAAATCATTATAAAATATGTTAATGACTGTCCAACCAAAAAGAAGCACAAGGTATGGGGTTCCATCTAATTTTCATTTTATTGATGTATATTGTAATGTTATGATCTTGGATTATTATATATGGTGTGTATACATACCATTGAAATTTAATATCACGAATAAATAATTATTCATGGTACTTTTTTTCAATTTAAATTATATTATTATAATGATATTTGAACTTTATGTCACCAAGTGGTAAAGATATTTCATAACTCAATTCCTTTTCATTGGGTTATATTACCTCCTAATTTTCATTAATATTATATGATTTTATGTATAATGAATTCACATTCTGTGAATAGTAATCTACTGCTACAGTACCACACAGTATTGCCACCGCTACAGTGCCCTGCCGCCGCTACTGTGACCATTGATGAACAGTGCCGCCGCTGCTACAGTACCACTACAGTACTACTATAGTACCCTACGCCCCATGGGTTTTGAACCCCCATTTTCCATGTTGTATTACGGGTTGCTTTCCACAAAAAAGGGAACATGTAATTTTGTCAAAAACATTTATGCATATGTACATACGGATATTAAAATACTCTCTTTGAAAACAAGTGTTACAAAATTCCACCAACATGAAAACACCAAAAAAACCAAAAAATCACATCACAATAATGTCAAACACATTTAAAAATTATTTTGGAGCACCGAAGAATCAAATAGAATGCATCAGAAATGAAATATTGGGAAACACCTACCAAAATGGATTTCATATGTGATGAAACGTAAATGGAAGAAATAATAGGCCCTAATAAACAATATTCCCAACCTATATCCAATAAAAACAACCAAAAATATCAACCTTAATCTCTAAGGTTCAGCCAAACAGAAACCCACAATGGAAACACCATGAAACCAAGGGAGGAGAATATGAAGAGGAGAATGGTTTTCAATAACCCAAATAAGGTAACCTTAGAACCTTGGAGGAGCATCCATAAAGGTAGAAGAACCAAAGGAAAGTTTAGTTAGGTATGCCTTCATGCACAAAAAATGACCAAGATAGTTAAAATCCTAAAAGGGGATAAATGAGTGGAGGGAGGGATTGGAATTTAAAGATTTCAAAAATCTGGGCAGCTCGCATGGTTTTACCACATAGTTTTACTAACCATGAACAATCCATGGAGTCTACACTGTCCAAAAGGAAAAAACCACACACACCATTTTTTGCATATTTTCCCAAACTGCATGAAACCCATGAAAATTAAATCATGACCCCAAAACAAGATGAAAGGTTACCTTGGCTAATCCACATAGTTTTCAGAACCGTTCACTACCTATGTGACCCTTTCTATCAGGACCAAAACATCATTTTTCTACCAAAAAAATTTAAATAAGGTCTCAAACAGAAACACAACCAAAGGATCAAATATTAATAATAGAAAAAATAAAATAATTTATACAATTTGGGTGTGATAGGTGGGGATTGAACCCATGACTAAAGGAAGATACAGGTTTCACACCTACCACAAGCCTACTGGATGTCCTTGTTAATATGAAATTATTTTTAAATAATAAAATGAATAAAAAATATTAATAGTTAGCATGTGGTATTAATTTTTATGTTTATAGATTATTGTATTAACTATATTGGTTTTGAAAAATAGGTAGAGATAGAAGAAATGAAAATTCACTCTTTTGTGTATATTATGATTTATTGAAAGATAATTTTATTTCTTCAAGAAATAAAACCATTTTTGGTTATTCATTTATTGAAGTAAGAATCCAAATTACAACTAAAGGATGAAATTGTATTTATTTCATTGTATTCTTAGATTTTGATATAATTCCTCATCCTTAGAAAATGGTTCTTGAAATAAAAGATTTTCCGATTACCAAAATTTTTGATGATATCAATAAACTTTTCACAACTATTAGATTTATGGAATTGAGGACCTCAATTATCCATTGATCGTTCAATTGTTTTTTATTAATGACCCATATCACACTCTATAAATATTTAATCTTTTCCTCCATATCATCGATTTGCACAAATGTTCCCCTTCTTAGAAACATATTTATACATTCTTTCATTTGTCCTTTGTACATACCATTCTCTATTATTAAGAGGATATTTCAGTAACTCTTTTACGATGTCAGTTTTTCTAAAAATGTATTTAAAATTTAAATCCATGGAAGAGTGAGATCATGTTTAAACTGTGAGGATTCTATTTATTTAATGTGGGCTGAATGTAACACCCCATAATTTTAAAACATTAATAGCATATTCAACATCTTTAATGACATGAAACAAAAAGCATATAAAGAAATATAAAATATCATGAATTTATTTAGTATTTTAACCAAATTCAATCTATGATATTTCATTTATTACATGAAACAATGTGTTAATTTTTCCTATAAAAAATTATTTGATTTTTGATAAATTGTGTTATATGCAAGAGCCTGTTTTATCTAATAATATTAGAATTATTATTAAAAATGAAAATTATATTGTAGTCTTTAAATTAATGATTATGAATAGAATTTATTAACTTATTAAAATATATGTTATAATTAATTTTTTACCAATTTATTATAATTGAATATAAAATTAAATTTAATATAAAGAAATAGTTTTTATAAAATCTTTTTTATGTGCCAAATGAATTTTATCGTAATAGAATAAAATAATTTATATTAGTGAATGATATTAATGAAATTTATATAATATATATTCTATAAAACGTTTTTATATTCAACCAATTGACTAGATATGATTAAAATAATAATAAATCCAATTTTATTTTTTAAAAGCATTGGTTTTATAATGGTAGTATTTCTGCCATTTAATGGGGAAATTTTTTTAAAACTAAATTTTAAAACTATTATAATGATTATATTAAAGAATAGAATAAATTTTTATATTTTTAATTTCAAAAAAGAAACCTTAGGGTGGGTTTTCTATGTTTTCTATGAAGTTTCATTTTTTTTCTACTATTGAAAATAATGAATTTAAATATAAAAATGTCATTTCATATTAAAAAATTATAATGATAAATTATATTTTGAATTGGTTTTAAATTCTGAAAAAATAAACTATACATCAATTTATCCAATTTATGTTATTGTAATCAATTTTATATTAATTTTAGATAAAAATCTTAGAAAACTCTTGAACATTGTCACTTTAGAAACCTGCTTGATCATTCCATCTGCAGGAATAATTATAAATTAGTCTCTGCCACATCTATGATTTGAATTTGGAAAAATAGATTCCATATTAATATTAATAATTTATAATTTCTAATAATTACATAATTATTTTTTAAACAAGTGATTAGTGAAAATAGCTTAAACAAATCCTAACGACTAAGAGAAAAACAAGTTTACTAAGAGAGTAATCATTAATCTTAAGGGGAAATGACAAAGAAACATCTCAAAACTCATTTGATAAAAATATTTTGAACATAAACCCTACATTTTTGAACATTTCTTATTATTTGAGGAAAATGAGATATTGGAGACCTCCCAATAGTTTTTATATTTTGGAATTTATGGAAATTTTATTCCTCCACTATAAAACAACACTCATTCCTCACACTTATTTACACATACATATCCACATGGTTCATAAAAAGTATTCCAAATCAATCCCCAAACTCACTAAAATCATCCCACAATCCATATATTGGTAATAAATCTGACTTATGATGTAATTAATGCAATCCAAAGTTGGATAACTCAAGAAGAGGTAAGGTTTTTCTAAAAGTGTTTTGATTTATTTCCTTCTCCACCTCCATCAATTATTAATATATCATGATTATATAATAACCATAGTATATTAAATATAAAAAGTTTTTTTTTCTGTTAAGGCTATTAAATACAACCACAAAAACATCATTCAAATGAGATACAAACTCATAATTCGTGTGTGTGGCGTATGACCACACCACAGACTGATGCTGTTCTTTCTTACATTAAAACATTTCAAGGTTGGGAATAATAGTGGATTTATAGTTTATATATGATTTATATGATGTTAAATATTTTTTAATCTTATAGAATTATTATATAACTCATACCACTATGTTTTAATTTTTTTTGAATATGACAATGTCGTTCGTGTTTACGATGGGCTATTGCCTCACTAAGTGATGTGATTCGTTCACTCATTACTTGGAATGATTTAAGGATTGGTTTAATAAATATATGTTATATATATATATATATAACATATATATTACACTTTAATGATAATATATATATATATAATTTTTATTTATTTATTTCAATATGACTTGAAAATGGAAACATCGTTCACGCATACGTACGACCTACCATCTCCATGAACAGTGTATTTCATTTCCTATCACCGAATTTTATGGATTAATATAAATAAATATATAATAAATAATTATGATATATAAATCATGTTTTAAATTTAGAAAATGATGAAATCATGATCTAGGAATGAGTATAAAAAATAGAAAGTCAAAATATTCTCAAAAAACAAAAAAGTTAGTAACCGTAATGATGAAAATAAATAATTTTTTTAAAATGGTAATAACATGTAATTAATGGATTGTATATGATATAATAAATATTAATATATTTTTGTAATAAGTTAATAACATTCTTAAAACCTTTATATTATAGGTTAAATTGATTTCAACTCTAAGGAAGCTTAAGGTAAGGTATTCCGTCTAAATTTCATTTCATTGAGGCATATTGTAATATTTTGATCCTAGTGTATTTTCTATGGTGTGTATACTATACGTTTTATCATTTTATATCTTTAACAATTAATTATTCCTGGTATCCTGAGTTTCATTTTTAATTTCTTTATGTAAGGGGATTTAATCTTAAAGAGACCAATTGGTTAAGAAATTTCATAACCCAAATCATTTTAATTTGGTTATATTACATCATAATTTTTTTTATATTCTATGATTATTTTTATAATTAATATGAATTAATTTTTATGTATTTATTATTTTTTATGTGTATGTATAGTTGATGCAATTAATTTATTCATTGATGAAATTTTCACTTCAACTTTATTACAATTAAAGGGTATATTTCACAATACCATTCTAATTGAGAATTCTTATTATATGATAATTTGGAAATAAAACCCTAAATTTTCATAAAAATTAGTTATTAATTATTCGTTTCAAGTAATATTATCATATTTACAGTCTTTGACTCTTAAAATATTTTATAAAATGTTTTTATGAAAAACATATTTATTTTTCTCTTTGGGCATAAATCTATCTCTTAAAAAATCATGTTTTCAAAAAGTGTTAACAAAAATGGTTTAATTTTTTAAAAATTAATTATCAATGAAATATTTACCCTTTAATAATTGTTTTATATTTTTGAGAGAAATTTTTATGAAAAAGTTTCTTAAAATGATCTTTTAACAAAAATGTATTTTCTTTAAGAATGTGTTTCATGATATTATTTTATTTCAACAACAAAAAACATTATTATTACTCAAAAGGATATAAATACACTTTATACCATAATTTTAATTAAATTGGAAGGTTTATGAACGTTTTGAAAATGTAAAGTATTGACATCCACTTTCATGATCCATTTTTTTAGTCAATAACTTTCAATTGAAATGTTCAATTTTCCATGATCATTAGTCATTAAATTTCCCCTAAATATACAGATTATTTATAATGGAATTGATTATTTCCTAAACCATACACAATTTTTACATATTGTGTTAACTTTTCATGTTATTTTATTATATTTGGAAATATTGATATATGCATATTCTTTACCCAATACAGGTACATTACGATAATGCACATTGTTTATGAATTAAATCAATTATTCGATGTATGCTGAATGCTTTAGACTGGTACGTCATGGGCTGGAGACCAGTTAATGTATTCCAATTTATGTAAAAGAAGTTTCATGGGATAAATTCTATTGGGAAACAACCCCTTGAGTTTATAACCATGCACGTTTAGAATTCTCTTTTGTGAGGTATTGACTGTAGTATACAAAACTACTTTTTTAATGGGTTCGACAGTAAAGGTATCATGTACCTAGGAAACATGGAATCCAATAATTAATAATTTCATTAATTCAAATTTATTTATTATTATCCTTGATATTCTCACTATAAAGAAATACATTGATGAATTTCATTCTCAGTTTATTAATTGAATGGAATGTTTTTTCAGTTTTTTACCATGACATTTCGATTATGTCTTTTAATGTTATGATAGTAATGTTATTGATTAAATTGAATATGTTTTTACTTATTTACCTTTTGATGTTGTTTATAAACTCCCATTACATTTTACAGATTACATAGATTGTGTTTTTAGTTATTTACCTTTCCATATTTATTATATTCATTGATTCATTATTTTTTCTGTTGTACTTAACTGTTACTAAGTATTTGTGATACCCTTTAATTTATTTTCTTTCCCCAGTATTCTATGAGATTTAATATATGTATAAATATTATAGAGGTAATAAATATATTCTCAAAAAATATTTTTTAAGTTGTTTATTCAAATGTAATACATGACTCTTTTATGTATCTAGTTTATGAAGGCTACTACTATTAATTTCTTTATCATGAAATTTTCTTATATAATATACGAATATAATGGTAGCTATTACTGACTCTAGGATTATGGAGGTCAGGTTTCTATATTTAATTTAAATAAAATTTTATAAATTAAATTATTTGAGTATGTAATTTAAAAAAATTTATAAAGTTATAATATGTGATGATAACATTGATAAAAAGGTATTACAAAATTATTTTTTGATAAACATTATAAAAATTATAAACGTTATTATTTATTATATTTATATGAGAATTAATTATGATATATAACTAATTATTATTATATAATAATAAAAAATCACTATTTTATTATATATATATAAATTAATTCTCACACCATGAATTAGAAGAAATTTTATATTTGAAACCAAGACATGCACCATAAAACCAACAGACCCAAACCCCTAACAATCTATAAATATAATAATAATAAAAATAAAATTTCATAGGTCAGGGGATTGAAAACTATATACATGCACATATTGAGGCACTCTAGTGTGTTATGGGTTATTGTTCCACTATAGGATCAAAAAACATAAATAGGACTTATTTTATTATATATTTTAATTACTTAAAGACCCATATCCTTTTGATTGCCTAATAGACCAGTTGAATGTCACCCAAAGTCCATAGAATGAGATGTACTAATGGAATATATGAGCAATTTGTATCGTGTCATGACGCTAGAATTTTTCAACGGCACACCCTACTAGAGTCACCACACCTATGTTACAACCCATTAATGTTAAATCCTCTCGTGCCATGTTTTTTCACTGTGTTACCTACCAATTACCTATGACCCAAAATTGTGTGTACTTTTATGGAAAAATATAAAAACAATTACCAAACCAAAGGTATCACTAAAGGTAACGTGCATGCAGCTTGATATGGACTAGATGGAGGTCCTGTATCTGGTGAGTTTTCTTGATACCCTCAAACCCAGGCTAGCAGAGGCCACATATGCTTAGTAGAACTTCTCGTATATTGGAGGCATAATTATATTTAAGTATATACTTATTCAGTCTAAGAGAAAGGTATATAAAACCCTTTTTATAAAGGCAAGTAATTGCATGGAAATAATCATACCCCTAGGAGAATGCTTTGAGCGACATGTGCGTAACTAATTTTTTTTGGATTAGGTCAAAGCTATAAAGCCATTGAGTAGTCTGACCCAAAGTCCCACAAATCATTGTTTTTCTACTAAAGAGGGACTTCGATCCCATCAATGTTTATATTTATGTTCAGTGCCTTTTTCTAATCCAAATTTTATGTATAATGAAACTATTTCAATTTTCATACCTTGCATGTGAATCCTTTTATAAATTTACAATAAATTACAAAAGTAGCTTAATACATTAAAATAAATCATTAATCCATTCAAAACAAATCAATTATATCAATGAATAATGTTGTGAATAAACTCAATTAATAAATAATTCATATATTTATATAGTATATAGAAAATTTTCAAATCATTTTAATTAATTAAATTATAAATGATATAAAATTTACCCCAAATTATTAGAATTACATAATTAAACAATTATAAAAACATTAATTTTTTCAAATATGAACTCATTTATATTATAATTTATATATCATTCACATAAAATTATACTAATTTAAATATAATAATTTTATATTTTTATATCTATAATATAATCATTTAAAATATTCAAAATTTCATATAGTTAAAATTATTTAATCCACACTCATATTAGTTAATAAAAACTTATTTTGACAAAGATTAAATATTTTCTCAAATTAAGGTCATTATTTTGAACATTTTTAATTAACAACGACAAATAATTAATAATAAAATATAAGCTCATTTATATTTTGTATTTTTTTATTTATAAAAAATTTATAAATTACATTATAATTTTAATATACACTTTATAAAAAATCTCAATTCCTCACATGTAAATGAATTTTTAATATTGACAAATAAAATTATGGATATTTATTTATTAAATTTTTCATAAATATTTGATAATTAATTATCAACATTTTCTTATAAATGAAATTATAAACACTTTATACATATTTTAATTTTCTCAAAATACATTTTATATATTTTAAAAATAGTAAATAAATTATTTATCTTAATTTATATTAAATGATTATAAAAACCAAAATTTTCTTTAAAATGATATTCTACAAAATATACTATATTTCAATATTTGTTTCAAATAAAAACCGAGATCATAGTATGTAATATTTTTGTTAGGATATAATGTAGATAATCTTAACCATCAATCATATTATATTAAAAATTTATTTTCATCAGTCACAATGTAGTTGAAAATGATATTATAGATTATAATTTGTATGCAATGGCGTGAAATAGCCACCTCAAAACCAAAAATAATATTATACAATATATCTAATATCAACTTAGTAATACAAGGCTTTGTTTTACACAATGTAAAAATAAATGAGTGAATCTAAAATACATTTTAATTTTATATATCTTACCCTAAGATATTTAAACCATTCCACTGTATAAAATACATATAAATTTAGTGTTTTAGTATCGACATTAAAAAAGATACCATTTTTCTTTATTTTAAAACATGATTTCATGAATCAAACTACATTGCATGGATTTTATACTAATATCAGGTTTCCTGGTATTGGATAAAACTTATTCATACAGTTGATGAAAATAAGAAATTCTAAACTCATATCTCCATACATTATAATGGAAATAATATGTTAAAAAATGAAAACACACTCACCTTAAAACAAATATAGTAATGCTTCATAAATTTATGAATGATTTTGATGAAGATGACTTAATGAATAACACAATTCTTGAGTGGTATTACTTTTACATCCATATTAAACTAATATCTATCAGTGGTAATGAAATAAGGATAAGAGAGTTTCAATGGGGAGTATCCACTCAATGATAACCCATGGTTGGTTTCCATTTTTAGGTCTATTAGAAATGTGTCATTGAGGATACTTCTTGAGAATTCTATGTCTTCACTCAAACATTATGTAATGGTTGACAAAAGCTAATGCACTACCACATAACCCACAATAAACAGTACTACCCTTTATCTGTGCTAGCCAAATAAGATGATAAACAGTGACCAAAATCATTGTTAAACTAAAACACTGATAAATGTTACCTTTATCAACACAACAATAGTGATGTTAAAGGTTAAATTTAAAAGGTCTAGAAAATAATTGATAAAGTCACCCCATTTATCATGGATTTTTTAGTGACGATAAATGGAACCTTTTTTACACTAAGAAAATCATTGACAAAATGTATAGTTCATATAAAAAATTATATCATTAAAAATCAAATATTAATATATAAATATAATATATTTTGTTATATAATATTTTTGTATGACCAAATTTACATTGAAAATTGATTTATAAGATATTTATTGAAAAATGAAACATGTAATAATTGGAAAAAATTATATATTATTAAAGAATCATTCAATATTGATATACCTTTATATTGATATATATACATATATATTTAATATGTTATATATATACTATATAGGTATTTTCACTTTATATAGTTTGTTAAAAATTCCTTATGAGTTAATTGAAATATACTATTTTTTAAAAATATTATCTAATTTCTAGTATTAGATATTTAATAAATTTTGTTAATATTAATGTTTTTTGTTTTTTGTCAATTTGACATATATATGAAATAGTAAATATTTAAATATTAAATTAAAATATTGACTAAATATGGGTTGAAACTTGATATGTCATACAATAATTTCGCCCCACATATAAGAAATTAAATCAATTTTATATTTAAGTAAAACATGGATAATAAATTGTTAGCGTTATAGTTTTAGATTTTTTTTATTTATTGATATTAAATATTAAATATTATAATTTTTCGTTATTACGATTTTATTTTTAATATTTTTATTTAATATACATATTTATACTATTTATTATATTCTAATATATATATATATATATTGATTTTATTTAAAATTTATATCTTTATTAAATATTTAAATATATTAAATTTTATTCATTTTAAAATTTATTAATTTATCTTATTTTAAATTTTATTCATTTTTAATATTATATATACAGATTTATTGATTTATTTTTTTAAAGAACAATTAATTTTCATATTTAATATATGCATTAATTTTTATTTTATGTATTAATTGATTTTTCTTAAAATTTATATAATTAATAACTCTTATTAACTCTTTTAATATTGTTTTAATCAATTAATTTATAAATAATATTAAACCCTTTTTAACATTCATTATTTCAATATTATTTATTCATTAATAATGTCAAGGTCTTTTTATGTTTTTTTAATAAATTCATTTTAATTATCTATAAAATTAATATTTATGTATTTTAGGTATTTTTTATATTTTTTATACGCAATTATTTATCAATATATTTAATATTTTAACATATATATATATATATTAATATTAATATATATATATATATATATATATTAACATTTTATTTCAATGCAATTTACATAATAAATTTGTTTTTACATTTAATAAGTCATATATCTAGTGATAAGTGGTTAAAAATTAAAAACTAATATTAAGTAGTATCAAGTAATTGATATTATATAATATTTAATATCATTTTTTTCAATGTGTCATATATAAAACGTGTTTTATATATATTTACAAACATTAATATGACACGAAAAATAGTAATTAATGTAATTTTATATTGAGACACACATACACAAACACAAAAAATATTTATGTAATTTATTAAATTTTTTATTTTATTTTTAGAAATTCATTTACTAATGTAATATATTTAATATATAGCGTGTTTAATTGGAATTTTTTTATTATTTATTTTTTATTTAATATATAATATTAAGTACATTTTAATACTTTTACATTCTGATTTATTTATTTTAAACAATAAATTTTCATTAAAAATAATAATTTTATTAATTGATTTTGAATTTATTCATTTTTCATTTTGAATGTTTAATAGTTTTTATTTTATCGATTTTTAATATTTATTTTTACACGTTAATCCATTACAATTTAATGTTTTTAAAATAGTACATATAATCAATAATATATATATATATATATATATATTAATTATCATTTTAACGATTATTATTTTTTTAATTTTTTTAATAATCTATATAATTAATAACACATATTTATTTTTTAGACATTTTTGAAATATATTTAATTTTTAGTTGTTATATTTCACACTTTTTTAGCATTTAATCAGTTAATATTATTTATTCACTTCTATTGTTAATTAATTTTTACTTTTTATTTTCAATTCATTTTTAATATATATTTATACTTATTTATTTATTGAAATTGAATGTGTTTAATTTTTTTCCATCATCATTTTAATATATATTCTTTTTTTCTTTTTTATTAATTTATATAATTAATAAAATGTATAAATTTTTTAATATTTTTATAATCTATTGAATTTTATTTTTTCAATTTCATTTTATATTATCCTTCATGCATTCAAAATTATATATTTATTACCATTGTAAACTATTTTTTACTTTTTTATAATTTATTCCCTTTTAATATAGATTCATTTTTTATTTAATTTTAAAAACATCTTATTTGTTATCAAAAAAAGTGTTGAAAAATATTGGTTTTATCAGCACTAAACTAATTATCATATGTAAAAATAGGTTTTATCACCACTTATTATTTTAGCGATAGAAAATTCATATTTATTAGTGATTTTTGGAAAGTGCGGATAATAACCATTCTGATGGTACAAATTAAAACATAATGAGACCCAATCCTTCACATTGTTCATGCTCTCGCAAAGGTTGACCTTTCCCGCTTTCACCGTATTTGTTCTTTTTTCTCCATATACCATAATTGAATCATTCCCCTACTATTGTGTTTTGACCTAGAATTAGTGATCGAGACCATGACGTTTGAGAACCGAAATTGTGAATCAACTCTTCTCTTCCATATTCTCCTCACCAGCATAGCCCCTTCATGAATCCCCGAACTTCGTTACACAGACACACTTTTAATATTATTTTATATTTTAAAAAACTCATCAATTCTTCATTGAGTATCCATATCACTACAACCACCATGCCCCGATCACTCAATGTAATTTGGAATGATTTTTAGGGATGGTTTTTCAGGACCATGTTTGGCCAAAAACCCATTTTATGTTGAACAATGTTCAATTTTAGGAATATACATGATAATAATTTTAATAATTCACTAAATATTAAATTTGAACTTGGAGGTAGGGTTTAATCAAACCCGATAAATTCAATTTCATCACCTTATAATATATCATTTCATAACACATTTGTTGAATAAATATAATAGCATTTTTTTATTATCTAATCCATATATGCAAATGAATACCTAGTTAGAAAATAATAAAAATAGAAATTTGTTTCTGATCAAGCATAGTGGTGTGCTAGGAAATTGAAAAACAATATCAAATAACCCTACCTCATGTGGATATCCATATCCTTTATCTATTCTGGGCCTAACTCCTTGAGTAAAACATTAAAAATAAGCGAATGAAGAAAAGAAAATAACCATTTTAGTCACATGTTAATAAAATCAATTATTAATAAAGAATCTTAACAACTAATTAAATCATAGCTAGATAAAATGTAATATCTAAACCATGAATTCACTAACAAAATTCAATCCCAATCCATGTCATATAGAACACTTAATTAAATTTTGGGAATGTAATTTGATTTAATAACTAAATAGTTTAATTTTTTAATTTTTTTTGGAAACGAAACATCAGATGAAAATAAAAAAACATGAAATATAAGGTAAAATATTAAATATTGGATTACTGGAGATATTTAAAAAACATTCTTAGGCCCTCATCAATATTAAATTTACTATTTTATTGAAAAATATCAAAAATATTTTTGAACATTTTTAATAAATAATTATATGAAACGTCAGTGTGTTGTTACTAGAAAATCTTCTGTTGTATTCCAAATATTCTTAGAATGGTAAAAATGGATTATATAGAAATAAAGTTATTTTTTTACACAAATAAATTTTCCATGTTTCTCACCATAAACATCATTTTCCTTCACAATTTAATCTTAGTGATAACAACTAATAGTTTAGTGTGTGAAAATTATAGATCATTGTGTTTTTAAATAGATGATAATTTAATTAGATTAATTATAATTTTACTTATATCATACATTTCATTCCTTCAATTATTTACACAACTACAAAAAAATCTAAAAACACATCATTCGGCTCTTATTGTCTAAAACAAAAGCATCATGCAGCTCAAATTATTCTTTAAGAATCTTCAATATTTTACTCATCCATTTGGGAACATATAACCACTCAACCACTATAGGGCATCACTTTTAATGTCACCCTTGTTTAGAATGATAACTTTTTAAGTATCATTACCATTTGGGTTCCCCTTATTGGAATTTTTATTCATCCTTGATCTCATTGATTCATGGTATTCAACCATTATCAATTTCAAACTTTAATTCTACCACACACCACCCAAAATAGTTTTATAGTACCAAATTTCATGATATATGTATAGGTTATGAATTTGATACTTTATTAATTTAAGTAGATATAAATTTCAATAAATTATATACTTTTTGTCATTATAAATCATTATTTTATTGATTCAATGAGCATTCAAAGTAAGTATCTTGTTATCTTAGGAAAATAAAAAAATCTATTATTATAATAGATAACATTATAATTTTGATATGAATTAATAATGCGTATTTATTTATTTCTTATAAAAAATAGATATTTAGGAACCTTATAGGATGGACATGAATCAAAAAAATGGATGGATGATAATCAGATAAAAAAGAGTATCATGATAAGGCAAAAATTTTCATCAATTTTGTAATAGAGCATGCTTACAAACCCTATCAAATCCTTTATTATTGTTTACAATGTTTTTATTCTATATAAATTCATCTGTAAGATCTAAGATAACATTTTTTTTCTCACATAATAGATATAAGCTATAAATATTTGACCCAATATGGGTAAAACTCAATGTACATACTGATAGGACTAATACAATAAATTATGGTTCATTTGATATGAATACTCATTTAAATTATGATGAAGATCATATAGAATAATTGACAGTGGAAATTTTAGATGACCTTCATGATTTTACAAAATTATTTTGGAAGCCAAATAGCTATGTAAACAGACCATTATATACTTGTTATACTAAATTTACCACTTCCGCCGCAAATCATTTTTTTATACTTTCATAAAGCTGGTTTAAGGGCTTCCGAGACCCATTTCAGAACATCACCATACCCATTACCTCGCAACAAAACAGCCAAACTACCATATAATTTTAAATTTTAAAAAACCAAAGCCACAATCCGCACAACCATTCACGCCTCGAGCCGCACAACCCACATCATGCCTTGAGCATTGAACCACACATTCCTGACCTATGCCACCTCGATCCACGACCTGCCTCGGTACACACATCACATAAATTAGAAAAACATGCATCCACTGGCCCGTAGGAGAACTTCACCGGTGTCCGTCTTCATCTTCACCATCGACGACCACCGTCACGCGCCACCATTCACTGACGATGGGATCGTCCATCGTCTTCATCTCTAAAAACACCATCAAACCCCAAATCAAACATATGGACCATCAAAAAACCCCATTTTTCATCATCAGACTGACCTCCTCAGACTTCACCATTGTAGGTTCAAAGATTCACAGAAATCTTCAAGCCAATCCAGGGCACACTCGACGCCGGAAACGACCCCCATGGGACTCACCATAGGACTTCCCCGCGCTACTGAGAAGGTCCCCAGAACTCTCCGGAGAGTATGCCGAAGAAAACGGTCTTATGCCCGTAGGTCCGAACCAGGAGTGTCGTAGAAGCCTATAGTGCATTGCCACTAGGAGAATCACAACACCGCTGCGGAGGGCACTAGAGGCCTCTGAATAAAATCTGCCACAGGGAGGTGACAACGACAGGATGAACCCAAGCCCAAAGTCCTTCAATCTCAAATCAAAACCCCAAGATATATCCTTCACCATTGAAAAAATTCACAAGGAAATAGAATACAAAGACCTCCCCTCCCCATGCCTCTACAGATCCATCGTCATCCTTCGAAAGAAACGAATCTCTTCCGCCTATCTACTAAGTCACAACGACGCTCGAGCCGACCTAGCTACCGAGACGATCTTCCGAGATGATCCAGAGAAGGAAACTCAGGAGGAAAAGGCCTGAGAGGGAAGGATCAAGAGATCGAAAGAAACCCTAGTCATGATGAAAAGGGAGAGGCGATGACGCTCAGAGTCCCCCGGTTCCTCAATTTACCACATTGTAAGAGATATTGTAGTTATTTAATTATAAATATGGTAGTGTATGGAGAAAAGAAAAATCATTTCAAAACTACATTTTCCCCTTAATAATATACTATTAGAAGAAAATGATCATTATTTTTATATATATGGTCGTGTTAGTGGTGTAGTGTTTGCAGTGTCCCCCAGAATATATTCCAAGTATACAAATTCTCAATGATATATATATGACATGATAAAAGTCATGAAAACACAGATAGATAATTTAGAAGATATTATTATCCACTTAGGTTTTTTGAAATAATATACAATCAAATATGAAAGTTAAAAAATATTGAAAAAAATTATTAGTATACAAGTAGCCATAGGGACCCACTTTCATTAAGGATATCCATTCCCCACAACTTCCTTTCTTTCTACATGTAGTAAATGTTTCCAAAATAATTCTCCAAAATGTTAATCAAATAACTTAAAATAACCTTATATTAGAAAATCCTGTTGGTTTGACTTTTATATGACATATATGTATGAACACCCATGATTCACATTATTTTATGGTGTATGATATACAATATACCATGAGATATGATGCATAATAAACATCTTCCAAAATATCATGAAAATTGGGGATTGAAGTTATAAATGACTCTAGCATTAACTTTCCTATCCCTATTGATGATCTAGATGTACCATAGTCGATTATGCTATTAAAAATTTTATATCATGGCTATCTAATCATATAAATATACATGAGGTATTTCATTTACTATTTTTATCAAATAACAAACCGTTAACAGTTGATGAAAATGGTTTAAAAGGAGGTGTGGTGTTACTGATAGAAATAATGAAGGGGGAATGGAAGGTCAGTTCATGATAATTGAGTGGATAAACCAAGAAATAAACATGACCTTCTGAGATTACATTCACCCCAGTAGTTCCACTATCACTTATATTTTAATTCAATGTTCCTGAACATACAATATTGATAGATTATAATATGTCATACATTGAATATTAAGAATAAATATTTTGAGAGGACAATGAAAATGTTGTTGTTCTTGATATTATATGTGGAATTATTGTGTTTGAATGGATGAGATCCAAATTTTTAAATGCATGTATAAAGAACATTTTTCGATTCAGTTTGTCCAAAAAATGATATGATATGTTCATTATAGTTAACAATTATTCATATTTTATGTAGCTGTATATATTATTAGAATATAATGGGAAAACTAATAATTATATTTTTTCCCATTAATCCATTTATCATTTCTGTGAAAAAAATTTCATTGGAATTGGATGAAATTAAGAAGAAAAAATATAATTAAAGTGAGTTGTTTGAAATGAAAATAACTGAATATAGATTCCTATTTATTCCTATAATGTAAGGAAAACATCTATATTTTATTCGTATAAAATATCCCATTCTATTTTTTATTAAATATTTATTTTTATGGAGAACTATAAGCTCCTTAAAATCATGTTTTATACCCCTAATGTTTTTTTGCGATCAAAATCTTGTATTTCTAACAAATCGAACAGAAGTGATGCATATTGTGATTTTGTAACGCACTAAAATCAATAATTTACAATTCAACTCTAAATTAAATATTTTAATATATGTTTTAATGATAATTTTTTTCATATGGAGAGCTATAAATATCCACTAGATTATGGTATGATGTTGGTGAATAAAAAATAAAATCTTATGGATATCTTCAGATAGAAATAGATTACAGTATGTATAATAATATTTAACTATTAAAACATATTTTAAAACAATTTTATTATTTGTGTAAATGTTTTTAGTGTCCAATGTAAAATAAGGAATATTATTATGCATATTACGTTTTGTTTTTTCTGAAATATAACAAATACCATCAAAAAACTAGCATCCCCAAAAATCTATTTTCTAAAAGTAAATATATTTTCATTTAATTTTTTTAATAGTGTATTTATCTATATTTTCTAGAACTACAAATATTACCAACAATCTACATCCTAAAAAAAATATGTAAATTCAGTTATTATTGACTGGGAAGAGGAAATGATTTCAAAATGTTTTTTGACATCAAGTATAGTTGATTACATATTATGTTTGTATTCTAGTAGAGCCTATGACCTTAAATATGAATTTTAGATATGAATAATTGGTATTATAATTCTTAGATAAAATTTTTTCCATAATAAAATTCACATATTAATGGAAATCAGGAAGTTATATTTTTATTATAATCCTACATTTTCAATTTCTATCAAAAATTTCTTTTTTGATTTGATCCTCCCACAATATCGAAGGTATTTAAACCCCATTATAGATTTTTTTCACCTCTTGATATCAGATATAGAGTTAATGATCCCCCCCACCTATGGTTTCATTACCTGAGGATTATAGTATGAATGTTTTGATTGAGGGGGTTTCATATGGGAGCATCAATAGAAGAATATCAATAACAAGCCACAACTTCATTGGAAATAACATCAGATACATTCAAATTCCCTTATCTATTCAAATATAGTGTATCTTTAATCAAAACATTCATCTATTTTTTCAGAACATGTATCTCATTTGAGTACATCAATAATGAATTTTTTCACTATAATTAAAAAATGGTACAAAAGGGAAAATTTTCATTCTTGAATTGACTGTTCTTTTATTTTCAACTATTCACCAATTTCCTTCCTCTAGAGATTAAGATGTGTTGTTAAAAACTGAAATAAACATTATTGAAGAACATGTAATGTCAGATTTTTTTGATCTATTTTTCAAAGAAAATTATCCTAGAGTGTCATTCAATTTAGATTTTGGTTGGTCTAGAAACATTCTCTAATCTACCCATTCCCATGAGATATTGGGCTTCAATGCTACAATTGAGATACTAGAGAAAGAGAAATAGATCAATGATCATTATAACCACAAATCTAAAGAGATACTACCAAATTTTAGGTGAGATACATCCATGATGAAGGCCTCATAATTTTTATTTTAGGTTGTTTCTTCTTTGTATGAGTAAGTAAAAATGGTTTGGGACCTATTATAATCACTTCCACCTCCAAAATGGAGAATAATATAGATTTATTTACATTAACATTTTATTCAACCTATGAAGTGATCTTAAATGAGTTAAAAAAAATTAATATAGATCACTCACCCATATCCCGATTCAATTCTCAAAGTATTAATGAGAAATTAATAAATTAAAAGGTGGATAGAGGGTTATAAGTTCAAAATATTTAGTGCTTAGTTGTTCAATAAATGGTAATTTAGTTTAAAATGCACATCAATGATCTAAAACCTATAAAAAGATATATATTTTTCAAATATTAGAAAAATTATCCATAACTCATTTATTATGGGAATGAATCAACATCACATCAATAAGATTCATGAGATGGATAATATGACAGTAAGTGTGTATTTTTAATTCCAGAGTTTCAATTTTTTAAAATCATGAATCACAAAGCCAAACTGGAGAAAAGGAGAATAAATTATTTTTAAGCATTTGTAAATATTCTATATTTCATTTGTGATGATTTGTAATAAACCATATGTCAATCAAACACACGATTTGGTGTGTATGTATTGAAGTGATCCTTTTCAATATAAGTGTCATTTTATTTTAAAACATGTGTCACATACCCAAAATCATGAAATATATATAATACTATTTTTTTAAATGAGGAAAAATATCTATAATTATTTTTGGATGTGTAGGAATTTACTACACATCAACTTGAGACATGATGTGGATGGTATGAAACCATGTTCATGTTTTTAATATAAAAGTGTATTTTTTGTTTAAAATGAACTTGACATAGAAAAAACCAAATAAAAAAGATCATATTGGTTTCAATGACTTTGGTAAATGATTCATAATTTATGTTTTATGCATATGTATTGACCACACATCAATTTGGTAAATTATGTGATAGGTTTGACTCCAAGTGAAAGTATTTAGTATAAAAGTGTCATTTTAGTTTAAAATGTTCATCACATAAAAAATACGGAAAAATTTATCAAATTATTTTGAGACATTAGGTAAACAATCAATAAATCATTTTGGGTGTGTTGAAATAGACTATATATCAATCCAAGACACGATGTGGTTGGTATGATTTCATGTGTATGTTTTCAACATAAAAGTGTCATTTTAGTTAAAAATATATGTCACATAGCCAGATCTAAGAAAACAATCCCATATAATTTTCAAATATGATGAAAATGGTATATAATTAATTTTTTATTTTTAGGAATAAACCTCACATCAATATGACACACGATGTGGCTAATAGGAATCCGAGTGTGTTTTTTCAATATAAACAGTCATTTTAGTTTAAAACGTGTGTCACATAGTCAAAACAATGAATCTGAGCATGTATTCTCATATAAGTAAATTTAATGATTCATATTTCATTTGTGACACATGAAAATCATCCAAGGAACAATTCAATAAAGGATGTGGTTGATATGAATCGAGGTGGATATTTTCAATATGAAAGTGTCAATTTAGTTTGAAGAATATTTTACATAGAAAGAACAAGAAAATGAACTCTTCTCATTTTTAGTCATTTGGAAAATGATCCATAATTCATTTTTGATGTGTATGAATCAATATCACTATAATTTGACACATGATGTGTCTGGTATGACACAAAGATGTTTTATTAATATAAAAGTGTCATTTATGATTGAAATGCACTTCACATAGCCCAAATTGAGATAAAATATCATATTATTTTCAGACATAATTAAAAATATCCAAAATTCATTTTTGATGTGTTGTAATTGACATCAAAAAAATCCAACACCCAATGTGGATGGTATAACGCAAACTGCATGTTTTCAATATAATGTGTTAATATAGTTTAAAACACATGTTACATAGCCAAAACAAAGAAAACAAGTTTGATTTATTTTAACACAATAGGAAAATTATACTTAATTAATTTTTATATATATAAATCGACCACATGTCATATAGACACATGACGTGGTATGTTGGAGACGAATTATGTGTTCTAGGTATAAAGATGAATTCTTAGTTTAGAATGCATATCACATAGTAAAAACCACGACAACAAAATTTTGGTATTTTAAAAATGTTGGACTATGATTAATAATTCATTTGTGTGGTCTGGGCATTAATTTTACTTCGATCTGAAATGCGATGTGGATAGTATGACTCCACATGAATGTGTTTTAATAAAAAAGTTTCATTTTAGTTAAAACACATGTCAAATTTGAATAACAAAGAAAATGAGATCAGACTATTTTCGAAATGTCGGAGAGAAATCCAAAACTCATTTGGGACATGCTAGAACGGACCACACATTAATCTTTACACGATGTGGGTTGGTATGACCCTAATTTCTTGTTTTCAGTATAAAAGTATCATGTTAGTTTAAAAAAATTGTCATAATGGGCCGAATGAACACGACCTGAAAACCCTCCGTTGGATCATGATTATTTTTGGAATCGGCGACCGGAGGTGGAATGTGGAAGTGGAAGGCAGCGCAAGGGCCGCCATCACAAATGCAAAAAAAATGCACACCCAAGTAGGCAGCTGCGGAGGAAGAACGATGCCGTCACTCCTTGCCAGGGACGCATAGCCACCACCAGGGCAGGCCGCGATGGAGGAAGCCAGTGACGTCGCACTGGCATTGCAGAAGGAACCACGGCCCGCTTTGCGGGTTGCGTCGGTAGGAGAACCGGCTGGCTCGTCGGTCGGCCGGGCGGAAGAAGTCTGCGACTCTAGGAGGGCACCATGATGGATAACCTACGATTTACCCGTGCGGGCCGCTTGTGCCATGACGGCCGAACGTTTTCAGCCAGCCGGATTGGGAGGGGCGTTGCTTCATGGCGCCACCAGTTCGGGAACCTACCCCCCTGCCTCGTACCGTTCCGCCCCCTCGAGCCGAGCCACGGCCTGGCCTTGCCGCACCCATCCGGGTCGCGCCATTCTGGGCTGGGTCGGGATGTGCTGTGTCCGGCCACGCCGCGCCGTGCAGGGCTGGGCCGCGCCGCGCCGGGCCGGGCTCCGCCCCCTCTGGACGGGCCGAGCCACGCTGGGCCAGGCCAGGTCGCGCATTTCATCAGGCCGGTCCGACCACCTGCAATTTTGGACACACCAACTCTGGGTTGACCCAACCCACCAGCCCACTAGTCTTAAGGGTCCAGAACCATTTTCACTTAAACCATAATAACATGAAGACCGCACGTCCGATCGATGAACAGTCTGAGGCACTGGGACCCTCATGAAGAGATGGTCCTTTTTCAATAACCTAAGTGTGTTTTGGACAACTTTGGAAAATGGATGGGTTTGGGACGAACATAATTCCAACTGGGCCCTCAGATCGGAAACATTTATATCTTAAGGACTAGACATCTGATTGACATGTCGTCAACTATGATGGATTCCTTTTGATGAGGTGGTTCTTTGGGAAAATGCCACATGAGGTTTGTACACAGTTGGTGTATGGCTGGGTTGGATTATACCTGAAATCCAACCGGGCCCCTATAACGGAAATGCTAATAACTCACAGACCGGGTATCAGATTGTCACACCGTCTATTGCGTTATGACCCCAATGATGTTGCTGATCTTTGAGATACTTCCACATAAGACTTTGTGGAACTTTGAGTTTTGATCAGTAGCTCGTTGAATGGATACTCCCGGAGATTAGAGTACGGAGTACGGAGACCTTGTAGTTAGATTGGACCTGATGACTGCTTGTCTGATTCCTTTCGGAATGACTTGAATAGCGTAGTGGGGAGTGCTACTATGTTGGGGCGACATACCCAAGGCGGGGAGCGCAACTATGTTTGGGAGGCAGATCTGTGGTACTCAACTAGAGGTGTACCTCGATATGCTATTAGGGGGAGTGCTAATGTGTTGGAGTGGAAAACCCATGGCGGGGAGCTCTACTGTGTTGGGGCGGCAGACCCGTGGTACTTGAACTAAGGAGTACCTCAGCAGTCTAAGGTTAGAGAGTAGAACCTTGGAGTCACGACAGGACTACTGTGCTTTATAGAGGAGGAGTTCTCTAGCAGCTGTGTTTTCGACATAATTAATAAAATCCTGGTTTGAGCTGAGTCAATGACATTTGTGTTTTCTTCATTATTGAGTTGGGTTACTTGATAATTATGGTATATTTATGGGAATATACCTAAGTAAAGGTTATATGTTGATATTTTTCTTTGTGGTTTATCCTTGTTAGATTTTGGTGAGACCATGAGGGTCTTAGGGTCCCTACTGAGTATCGTTATTCTCATCCCTGCAAGGGCTATGCAGGCACCTCATTGTGTTGGATGAAGACGACGAACATCGTTGACTGAGGCAGAGTGTACGAGGACTGGATGCAACATGGAGGTGAAAACATGGTGTTACGTCACACGGAGTGGAACGATAGACGCGGAGTGCTGAGGAGGACATCTTTACCTACCTTTCTGGTAGGAACACAGAGGACGATCTAGGAGCTGCTTCACCATTCAGTTGTTTGTCTGTTTAGATGTACATTCTTTCAGTTGTAGCTGTAGCTTTCTATTGGGCTTGTATTTACAGCCCCTTTTACTTTCATCAAGTTTGTTATACGTAATTACTTAGTGTTTCTTCCTCTTTTACTCGGGTTGTGAGTGTTTACGTTTCATAAAGTCAATTCCTTACTTTTTTATCAGGATTTATGCCTTTGGTGCTAGTCGCCAGCCCATGGCCTATGGGAGGGGGGCTTGGCGTAGTCATGGAATGGGCCCTGAGGATGGGTTGTGATGAATTTGTTTCAAAGTAGTCGGTTCTTTTGTAGAACATAGGAATATGATATTTCTTTCTATGAAGCAATATTTTTATGAGTACTAAGTGTGGTTTTTAGTTCAGGGAGTCCAGTGCTGGTGCGGCGGCCGACGTATCCATACACCAGGACCCTGATTACTGATATCAGAAATAGTGCATGAAAACACTGATTGTGTGTGTTTCCTAATGTTTTATTTAATTCAGATCAAACTAGGTCAGCTCACCAGGTATAGTCTTTGACCGTGTCACATCTGTTCAATTCAGGATGCCTCCTCGTGGATTACCAGCAAGACCCCCAAGAGTTTTACATAATGACAGGCCGCTGAGCGACAAGGCCTCAGTATAGGGCCCTCTTCTAGTTGGGGAACCAATGGAGGCCCCAACAGTACTACCACCCGTTGGGCCCCCGATGCCTCCTGCTCCAATAGAAGGAGATGCACGCCACTTGAGCATGTCGCATGGGTTCCAGTTCCAAAGTCCACCTAGGTTCAGGGGAGAGACATACCCACAAGAAGTTGGGGATTTGATGGAGGCTATGGTGAGAGTCTTCAGGCTAGTAGGGACGCCAGCATACTTTATGGTGATCCATGCTGCCAGCCTCCTTCAGGTAGCAGCAAACAGATGGTGGAGCCTAATGATCCAGGTCCAAGATGAGGTGAAACTTCTCTAGGAAGACTTCGAGATCCTGTTCCAGGAAGAGTTTGTACCAGACACCCTTCGAGAAGTATGTATACAGGAGCTACTGCATCTGCAGCAGGGCAGCATGAAAGGAGCACCTTACTCATTGAGGATCACATACTTCTCTCACTACTCTACAGATATAGTACATGACCCATTCTTTAGGGTTTGGATCTTCAGGAAGGGGATCAGGCAAGATATTAGAGATTCAGTTGTTTGTCACAGCATCCTGATGCAGACAGGGGTGTTGGGGAGAGCCCTCCTAGTAGAGAGTTTCCTTGTTGAGCAATCTCCAACAGCGGGACCCTGTACTAGTGGACAAGAAACGGAATCTTCTGCAGCTGGCAGTAGACAAATAACATAGAGGTCCAAGAGGACCAAATCCACTGGTGGTCGACCACATGACATAGGGTCGGTAGTGCGGGGCAACCCAGGTGGAGACAGAGCCAGACCTGCTAGGATGTGTTACTCATGCGGTGGCCAGGGTCACATAGCTCATGATTGACCAACCCGCCGTACGGACGATCAGCAGATAGATGAAGGACCTCCTAGGCAGAGGCAGATGTTCTATCGTGATGGACCTCATAGAGCAGGTGATCGTGGAAGAGGAGATGGTCATGCAGTTAGTGGTGGACAACGCTTTTAGGCATTTCCACCACCACCACTAGGAGGTCCACCCCGACCGCAAGAAACGGGTGGATAGGGGAGAGCATAGCTTCAGTCAACTGAATCATATGACTATGGAGCTCCAGAAGCATGAGGATAAGAGCGGGAATAGTTCAATGCATTGAATCCCTTGTTCATGATGCTTCTAGCTTTATAAATGTCATTGTTGTGGTTGATTTGTGTCTTTTTACTTTGAATTTCAGTCATAAAAGACACTTGTCCTTGTGACATTTTTTCCTTATTTCTGTATGGTTAAAAATAAGAGGTTCCGGTTAATACCATGGAATTGACCCACACATTCGAGATTCCTACTAGAGGAGACCCAGTGACCACACACGTATACCGACATTGTGACTCAACCCTTGGAGGAAATAGTAAAGGTTCGATCTCTTGAGGGTAGTGTCGAGGCCTTATAATGTCGTCCATGGCATGAATTAATTTTGTTCATGTTAGGATGGACAATATTAGGCAATGGGAATGGTTCATCTTGGGGATGAGACCAGATTTCTCTTTTCAGAAAAAGTGAAATCTCTATAGATCTTGTAGATCGTAGGTGATGAAGGGTAATAGTCGACTGACATACCATGTCAGACAACTTCTTACCGATCCGAGATGGTACGAGCTATGACAGATAAGGTGCAGATCATCCAACAGTGAATGAAGACTGCACAGACCATGCAGAAATCCTATGCTGATAGGAGACAGAGACCACTGGTGTTCGAGGATGGAGACTATGTCTTTATACGGGTCTCAATTCGATGAGTTCTACGAAGATGTGACCGAGGTCTCAAGTTATCTCCAAGGTTAATCAGACCATTCCAGGTACTCAGTAGGGTAGGTGAGGTGGAATACTTCTGGACCGTTCCACCACAGTTACACCAGGTGCACGACGTCTTCCACGTATCTCAACTAAGGAGTTGCGTGCACGAACCGTCCCACATCATCGTTCATGTGGAGATAGACATCGATGATGGGGGCGACATTCATGGAGGTTCCAACAGGGATTGAGAATCTATAGGAGTGGGTCCTACGTGGATGATCGATTCCTCTGGTGCACTTTCGATAGCAGCACGGGAACCTCCAGGAGAGAACATGAGAGCGGGTGGCTCAGATGAATTTTCATTACCTCTTTTGTTTTCCCTAGTGTGTGTTAAAGATTTATGCGGATATAAATACCTGAGGTGGGAGTATTGTAAAGACCAAAAATTTTCATGATTTTTTTAATTCTTTGGAATTTTACAAGTCTGTGGCTTTTGACGGAACTTGATTCTGTGGCCTGGTGTGCCCGGAATAATTTTCTGATATTTTCTATCGGTACATTAAGTAAATGTAGGTGTGGTTTTTTCTATCTTTTGAACTGGTGCTCAGAATTGAAATCTGAGGACACCGATAAACTTGCAGCGCTGGTATTTGTTTAAGGGGACCATTACCGCAGTTGCGTTTTATGTGTGTTGAATGTTAATTTGGCGAATTTTATTTAACTAAATTAAATTTATGTCTTATATAAATTTTATTTTGTTGGTGGTTAATATCCCCAAAGGGTGGTTGGTGGTGGATCACACACCCACAAAACCTCCAATGGATGGATAACATGTGGTGGGGCCCACACAAACACCTAACCTCCCTTTAACCCCTGAACCTTTGAGCTTCCATTTAATACGCTAGACCCGCTTTAACTCCTATTAATAATTACTTGACACATCCTCTAATTTATTAAGGAGTAATCTATCCACCTCTAACATATTAAAGTTTCCAACCCATTAAATTAATAGACTTATTAATTAAGTGACACCACTCTTTTGAATTGGTTTTGATTTTCATGATAATAAATTAAAAAAAGAAGTTGTGGATGCTATTATTATATTTGGTTGGAAAGTATTTGGTGGGGAGAGCCTTTGGGGATTTGTAGGAGAGTTTCAATGTTCTTCGATGAAGAACAAATCCCTCTTCGACGAAGAACGCTCTATGATTCGAAGAACATTAAGTCGCCAATACTGTTTTCTCCTCGGATGCACCATGACGTCCACAAAATCGACGTCCGATCTCCACGACACTGTTATCTGTAATGCCATCTACCGCGACGCTCATCTTCCACGGCTCGATGACGTGCGACTACATTAATCAATGTAGGGGGTTATGGAAATTTTTTATGTGAATAAAAATTGTGCTTCATTCATTATTGAATATCTTTCTTTGTCTCCGGCCTATTGCTAACTCCTAACGCGGAAGGCACAGGCCAAACAAACATAGTCCAACGAACCTCCACTAGATCTTGATTATATTTGGAATCGGTGACCAGTGGCAGAATGCGGAAGAGGCTGGCAGCGCAAGGGCCACCGTCACACATGAAAATAAAAGTCGCGGCCAAGCAGGGAGCTACGGAGGAAGCACGGCGCCATCGCGCTGTGCTGGGGACGCGGAGAAAAGACCAAGGCAGGCCACGACAGAGGAAGCTGGCGCTGCCGCACCGGATGTGTAGAAGGAACGACGACACACTTTGCAGGCCGCTTTAACAGGAGAACTGGCCGGCTCATTGGCCGGCCTGGCAGAGGGAGGTCGCGGCGCCAGGAGGGCACCGCGCTGGAGAACTCCCGGCCCGCCCATGTGGGCCACATGCACCAAGAAGGCTAGCTAGTTTTAGCCAATTTAATAAGGAGGGGGGCACCGCTTACTACTGCCGGTTTTTGAAACTAGGGGCCGCACCTCCCCTCTTTGGACCTTTCGGCCCACCTCAGGCCGAGCCGGTGGCCGGCCATGCCGCGCCCAGCCGGGCCACGCTGTGTCGGGCTGGGCTGCGACGTTCCGGGCTAGGCTGCGCCATGCTGGGGCAGGCCGCACCATAACGGGCCATGTCGTGCCATGCCGGTCTGGGCCGCACAGTGCCGGTCCGGGCCGCGCCGTGCCAGGCTGGGCCCCGCCGTGCCGGGTCGGGCCGCACCACCTCGAGCAAGTTGCGCCCCACTCGACTAGGCCACACCCCCTCAGGACAGGCCACACCGCTGAGCCTGACCACATGTTTCATCCGACCGGTCCGACCCCCTGCAGGGTTGGACCCGCCAACTCTCGTTTGACCCGACCCGCCAGCCCACTGGGCTTAACAAGCCGGACCCTTTTTAACTTAAACGTGAATAACATGAAGACCGCGCGTCCGATCGACGCGCCGTCTACGACTCTAGGGCCCTTGCGATGAGGCGGTCCTTTTGCGATACTCTATGTGTGTTTTGGATGACTTTGGAAAATGGCTGGGTTTGGAACGAACATAATTCCAACCGGGCCCTCGGAGTGGAAATTCTTATAAGTTAAGAACTAGACGTCTAATTGATGTGTCATCGACTATGTTGGATTACATTAAATGAGATGGGTTTTTTGGAATACTCCACTTGAGGTTTGGACCCAGTTGGAGTGTGGCCAGGTTGGATTGTACCCAAAATTCAACTGGGCCCCTGGAACGGAAATGCTAATAACTCACATACCGGACGTCTGATTGGTGTGCCGTCTATTTCGTTGAGACCCCTATGCCATGGAAGATCTTTGAGATACATCCACAAGATAATTCGTGGCGCTTAGAGTGTCGATCAGTAGCTCATGGATTGGATCCTCCTGGAGACGAGTGTACAGAGTACAGAGACCTAGTAGCTTGCTGAGACCTGATGACTGCTTGTCCGATTCGTTTCGGAGTGGCTTGACTTTCCCGGTGGGGAGCGCTACTGTGTTGGGGTGACAGACCCATTGTGGGGAGTGCTACTGTGATGGGGCGGTAGACCCACAATACTCGACCGGAGGTGTACCTATGTAGGCTATTTGGGCGAGCACTACTATGTTGGGGCGGCATACCCATGGTAGGGAGCGCAACTGTGTTGGGGCGATAGACCTGTTGTACTCAATAGGAGGAGTACCTCCGTAGTCTAAGGTTAGTGAGTAGAACCTCGGAGTCGTGACATGACTACTGTGCTTGACAGAGGAAGAGTTCACTAGCAGCCGTGTTTTCGACATAATGAATAAAATCCTAGTTTGAGATGAGTCAATGACCTTTGTGTTTTCCACATGATTGAGATGGGTTACTTGATAACTTAGGTATATGTATGGGCATATACCTATGTAATGGTTATCTGTTGAGATATTTTATTGTGGTTTATCCTTGATAGATTTTAGTGAGACCTTGAGGGTCTCAGGGTCCCTACTGAGTATCATTATAATCACCCCTCTATGGGCTACGCCCGTACCACATTGTGTTGGATGCAAATGATGGACAACACTGACTGAGGCAGACTGTATGAGGACTAGATTGTACCTGGAGGTGAACACTCAGCGTGAAGACACACAGAGTGGACCGTTAGATGCGGAGTGGTGAGGATGACATTTGTACCTACCATTCAGGTTGGAACCCAGAGGACGATCCATGAGATGCTTCACCATTAAGTTGTTTGTCTATTGAGTTGTACTTTCCTTCAGTTTTAGTTGTACCTTTCTATTGGGCTTGTATTTCCGCCCCCCTGTACTTTTATCACGTTTGTTATACTGCTTTACTTAGATTTGCTTTTGTGAGTACCCTAGTTGTGTGTGTTTACATTTTATAAAGGCAATACATTCACTTTTTATCGGGATTTATGCCTTTGGTGCTAGTCACCAGCCCATGGCCTATGGAAGGCGAGCTTGGTATAGTCATGACAAAGGTGCTGAGGACAGGTTATGATAATGTGTGCTCAAAAAACATATATTGAAATTCGTAATATCATATAATGGGTATGTGGTTAATGAATTTCAATTCCATAAATGCATATATATTAAATAAATGAAATCAATGAATAATTGTTTTCGATTCAAGGGATACCATCAAAAGGAATGTGATATTGATTTTTATGGTATGCCTGATGAAATAATTGAGTTATGTTATATGGGGCCAAATTTTGTATCAATATTTAAATTATATTATTTTGAAATGGATTGAGGATTTTGGGTTCATCCACGACATTGAGTCAATGATATTAAATATTATAATCTTCTTGCATCATGTAATCCATTTATGTTGGAACACCAAGAACATCATTCTTATTCTTCCAATTAATACGATGTTTCAATAGATTTGAAGAACTGGTGGAGTGTGATAAAAATTATATCACAATATAATCATTTTACTAAAAATGAATATTTTTTATTGGAAGTGTAACATCTTGAATTTTTTCAAGAAACATTCGAAAAATAGTTTTCTTACCCAAAGTGATATAAATATTGATGATGAAACCCATCAGTTAAGGGATGATGATATAGATAATGTCGATTAAATAATACGAGATGATGAAACTAAAGGTCATTTGAATGTTGACAATGCTGAATATGAGGATTCTGATATTTATCATGATGAAAATGAAGAATAATATTTTTATTGTTTTATAATATTTAGGTATTTATTTATAAATAATTATTATATTTAGTTATTTATTATTTTATTTTATTTTTTATTTATTAAAATGTTTTTATCGGTATGATTAATATGTTATGGTATTTATTTGTTTTTTATATTTTATATCAATATTAATAATTTCATACATGTTAGAATATTTGTTTCAGATGGCTACAGATAATCTTGATGATCTACTTCATTCTCTCATGGATGCCGGACTTCCAACTAAAGATCTTGATTCTACCGAGCCTCATGCTAGTTACTCTATTAGTTGGTGGAGCAGTCTTGATCAATTGATGATTTCATATCATATTCCATATAGACAACCAACTAATGATTTTCATCCTCCTTTACAGAGTTATGTTTATTTATTTATAATACTTATATTATATTTACTTTATGTATTAATTTTGGTAATTATTTTATGATTATTTGTATGTATTTTCATTTTTTTGTATTTAGCTATTGGGAAGTCTGGTACAATTCTAAGAATTTGTTTTCGGGGCCATGGGTGTCATGAGACCTGGTTCCCATCACCGTGTCCCACCAGATATTGGAACACTGAATTGTGCATTCTTAAATAATATATACTTTTTATAATTTTTTTAATTACTAACATATTTTTAAAATTTTCTGGATGAATTTATTTTCTCTGATTCATGATAGTGAGAGAGGTCTTATCCAAGAGGCATGAAATATTGGTTAATGTGATCACTTTATTTTTTCTCTACACAACCTCAAAAAGTCAGTTATGGATAAAGATTGTGCACTATTTTCAACCAGTATGTTGTCTCTAGTCGATCCGAAAATATCTCATCTCAGGTATGGGATAGATAGTGGATCTTCTGGCTAAGAGGTACATTAGGAGGAGGTCATCATGTGGACGTCAAATTCAGGGGAGGCAAGAGGTCTCCCATTGTACCAGAAGTCATACATTTTTCATACATAGAAGACATACAGTAATTGATATTATTTATTAATGTATATAATCATTTACTATAATATGTTTTTTATATTAAACATGTCTCTACTAACCCATAAATTATACAGTTTGATGTATATATGACGATATATACTAATCTCTATACATGAGATGTTATAGGCAATAGAAGGCAGCATATTGTGGTAAGATTTTTTTTAAAAAAAATTCATGGATATTAATTTAATTTAAATTTTAATTTTTTTTAAATGTTAAGGAAAAATATATGCGTGTGACTTCCCATTCATGATAGAGTAAAGGTTAGAGAGAACAAGGTTCCACCGATGGTTCAGGTTTCGATGAGGAGGCCCAGATACATGTGACTTTACAAGATGTTGAGAAAGTTTGGGTGATTGTTACTGGTTCTCAACTAACCCATAGAGGTTATTTTGGTACATATTTGAGGACATTCGTGAGCACGAAAGGAGCTCATAGAGAGCCATTTTCAATGTCATCATCCACTTCACAATATGTGGATAGGTTGTTATCTCATAATGAGATGATAAAGTATATGTAGCAAAACAGGGAGGAATATCATGAGAAATTATATCTAAAAGTTTACCATATATTGAAGTATATGTGGCGATTTTCATGTGGTGTCGCTATAGAGTTTTCCTTAGTCCTTTAATGGATTCTCCCCTTGGTCCTTTGAGTGATCCCCTACCAGCAGACAATAGTACATGTTTCTTGAATTTTTATGACATTTTTTTAATTTGGTATGACAAACACATCATGATCTAAATGATTTATTACATTGATGTCAATTTTTTTTTATTTTTTGTATTTTAAAAAATTATGATTTTAAAATATTTTTGAAAGTAATAATTAAATTTTAACATTTTGTCTTTTTAAAAAAAATTCAATGTTTTTAATTATTTTTTGTATTATTTTATAATTTTTCTATATTTTAAAATAAAGATAATAGTTTTAATATTATTTTCAATTTCACAATAAATTTTAATTATTTTTCATTATATTAATTTTTAATTTTTTAATTAATTTCAAATTTCATTAATATGAAAATTATTTTTTAAGATATATATATTTTTAAAATATTTTATTTTCATTAAATTTTAATTTACAATTTTAAATTAAATTATTCATAATTTTAATATTATCTTACAAAACTATTATTTTTGATGGATGTACTATCTGTCACAAATAAGGAATTGCAACGGGCTATGGAAATTTGTTATTTGAAAATATTTTAGCCCTTATTTATGACAGATCGTCACAAATAACCATAATTTTGACACTATTTTTTGTGACTGAGTATTAGTGATGGATTCCCCTTTCCAATGACTATTAGAGAAATACTCCATCACAAATAAACATAAATATATTTTTGGAATTTGAGGGCTATGGTTTCCTAGGAGTAGCCTAAGAAAAAGTTTGATATATAAAGTTTATTAGGGTTGGATTGATATTACCTGAGTTTCAAAATGGATATATCATGCATTGTTTTACCTCTAAATTTAATTTCTTATAAGGGTGTGAAGTTTTTTTGGTCACAATAGTGCAATAAAGCCTTTTAGGAGTTGAAAGGATGACTTATTTTGGCACCTATTCTGATTCTACCAAATCCTTGAAGAGGTTACCTATTTTTCTGTGATACATCTGACATCGAGATGGGTGTGGTTTTGATGAACAAGGATAGAGGTATTGCGTACGAATATTGGAAGTTGAGGCCTCAAGAGAGGAATTAATAAATTCATGATTGTGAGAAAACATCAGTTTTCTGTGTATTTTGTTATGGAAGAAAATATTTGATGAGTGATAACATTGTAGTGTATACATACCACTATATACACAAATAAATCTTTACACAATATGACTTGAAAATCAGATATTGGTGATGGGTCATATACCTCCCTTGTTTTGTCATTCAGCTTTCCAATATGCATGGAAAGAACAATGAAGTAGTAGGGGAATCAAATCAGAAAACATAGGCACTAGATATTCAGGAAGTACTTGATGAATGAAAATTGATGGCCCTGTTTTTTGAGAAACCTCTCATTTTTCATGAGAGCCATGAGAAGTATTATATCTCACCCTTGATAGTTTCTTCTCCACTCACTTATAAGTTGAAGAGATGTTAATTTTTAGCTTATGAGGATCTAGTTGATTGAGATAGTATTTCAGGATAGGACCCAACTCTGTATTGGTTTATAGATGGAGATATCATCCTATGTGTACATGGTAGTATCTAGTTTATTAAAAATATGATAGAGGATTAGATGTGAGAACACCACACTTCTGAAAGGGACGTTCTTTTAGGTATCTCTATGATGTATTGAGAGATGTGACACCTGTACTGGTGGACCGGGATCAACTGTCGAGTAATTGGACTTATCAATATGTTTCAATGTGTCAGTAGGTGAAGTCAGAGCACTAGTGACATGCTGGCTTCTAACAACCACTTAATGTTCCAGAATGGAAATGGCGTGATGTTTCTATGGATTTTGTAGTCATATAAACAAAGTCTCTTCAAGTTATAAATAGTGTCGGACATTTTTGATAGAATGAAAAAGTAGAAAACATCCATCATATTCAGGAGACATTCTCAATTGATGAATTGGAATGATTTTACAACCTTGAGATCATACGGATTCACGATCTCCATTGTACTATCTTTTTAGATAGCGAATCTCGTTTCACATCAGCATTCTACTAGGGGTTATTGAGATATATGAGTACAAATATGATTCTGAGCACAACCTTTCACCCATATACTGATGGCCAATTGGAGCAGAAGATATAGGTTTAAGAAGACATATTGTGAGCAAGCATCCTTGATTTTAGTGGTTCTTTTGGAAACCATACCCCCTTGTTGATTTTTCCTATAATAATAATTTCAGTAATTGATTCAAATGGATATTATTTAGGCCTTGTATAGTAGGCCTAGCTATTCATCCCTATTATGTTTAGAGTATGGAGATGTAGTACTGAATCTTCCTTGTCTTGTGCAGGATACATCAGAGAAAGTTCACTAGATTGGGATGTGTATGTCTACAACCCAGTCCATATTGAAATATTTTGTTGATCACTATCCATGGACTATAGATTTCATTGTTTGGGATCTTTGTTTCCTTTATAATCACACAATATTGGACATATATGGATACAAAATAATGAAAAACTATAAAATTATTAGGTTATGTTGATGGAGATACGGTAAAGATTCAGACTGATAGCATATCGGTTGCTACAACCTCAGTGGCACCGTGCCGGGAACGACATATTCCATGATTCACAACTTCACTGTTACCATTCCAACATATCTCATTATTTTTTTCCCAAGGAAGTTGAGTTGGATGTGGACGCTTCATTTGAGTAGTATTATATATTCATTATTTACCAGTATACAAAGTATCTCTGAGGTATGTATTCCCCTTTATAATGGGTGCTATGGTAGAATTGATTTGTATTGGATGTGAATTGTAAGTGGGAGGCCGACGTACATACTCAGGGGCCATATTTATTCTCATAACTTGTTTCACTGCCATTGGAAGGTGAACTCAGAAAAGAGTTCCATTAATATTGGAATACAATTAGAACCTAGTTTTTATATTAGGTTTGGATTTATTATGTTTCATTATAATTATTTATTTTTGAACTAATATGGATTTATAATGAGGTAAATAAGGTTTCTTGGGTGTATGGGGCTCCTTCGGATCTTGGGACCTCGATTGGTGGAGAAAATAAATCAGCTTCATAGTTAAAAGAAACAGAGAGATCAGGCCTACATAGTTTTCCAAACTGTTTCGTATTGAAAATAGGGGAATGGAAGGGTGCACAGTCTTCCCTAACCCTATTACAAAGGCTACATTCCCCTGTAGTTATGTCAAAATAATGTATTAGAGCATGCATCTAGGTTGGTGCTTGGTTTCTCAAACAATGTATCCTAACCATGTAGGGTCCCCCTTGAGGTAGTTCCATGCTCACGGTTGGTGCATGATTTGGCCAACCATACTTCCAAACTATGTGATCTCGTTTATTTTGGTTAAAATTAATAAAACTCGCTTAATAATCTAGTATTTTACCATCTTCCCCATTTTCTCATTCCAAGGAACAAGGGATTCATTCTTCTACATTCTTGAGTTCTGAAATCCATATTACATTATTTAGATCCCATTACTTTGTCTGAATCATGATTCAATCCTCTATTTTCCAATTGTATGTGCATTAATAAGTACTCTATTCAAAATTCTACCTTCATACTTTGTATTCTCCTCGATTACTCTCTTTTTATGCAGTCTCATATGCACTATTATTAGGGTGTTGAACTCTTCTTTAGATTTCTTCGAACACAAGAAAAATTGAAATCTGATACTCGGTGATGAGAGTCCAATAGGCATAAGGCATATAGTATATGAATCATCACTCACGTATCACTATTATTTAAACATCCATCATTGTTCCCAAACCAATTTCATCATCCAATGCTTCTTTTATTCATATTCCATGATTATAATAAATGGGATCATATTCTATATCCATTCCTTTATTTGATCATTATGTCATTGGAGCTTTATACCAAAATGCTTCCAAATCCATACATGGTGTTTCCATAGTAATTCCTTTAGTGGTTTTCTATGACTATCTGTGAAATAGTTTGGGTGATCTTGACAAGACCTCATTAAAGGTAAATTTATAAATTGAAGAGCTGAATTGTTAATGGCTATTATATTATATATCAATTAACCCATCAAAGGTATGTTCTTCCTATTAATTAATAAACCTTTAAAATGTAAATTGAAATTTTACTCTGAATATCACGTGTTCTAGTTAAATTGAATTAAACTGAATTTGTTACATGTCTTAGCATGCCTTGTCGTGACCATGAATGGTAATGGAATTAATCTACTAATTGAATGTGAAATTAGTGTAATAAATGGTTGCATATCCTATTTATAATTTCCACATAGTATGTAAGGTAATGTAATATTCTAGTTGACTAATTAAAAGGGATGACTATTATATGGGGTTAATTAAATAATGATATATGTATAATGTGGTTATTGCATACATGACATTCCAATTTTATATTAGTGTCCAGACTTGAGCCAACCATTAATTCTAGAGGGAGTGCCATGAGTACTTAGAGTACACCATTCTTATTCATGTATCCAATTTACAAAGGAGATACCCACCATGGAATGTGGTTCTTGTATACTTGAAGATGCCCGACATGACGTTGTAGGATAAAATTAACTATATTAAGGATATTAGGATTCCTTGGATACACTCTTTAGATATAGAATGGAATATTTTAACATGTATAGAAAAGGACACACTGTATTGGGCCTAGTAATTCTTAGAACATTAATCATATGATGAGATTCATGGGCTCAATCAGAACAATATATAGTAGAATTACTTGAGCCATTCCGCATGAATTTCACTCAAAACCCATATAGATAGACTGTATTTTTTTAAAGAGTAAGATTAACGAATGAGTTCAAGGATGCCTTTGTTATTGCCTTTTATCCTCTTCATTATTGTCATTATATGTTATGAATTGATTACAAGCTCATATCCTATTCTACTGTTGTTGTTTTTATTATTATTATTATAGTACTCCATTATCATAACTTGGATCCCCATAATTCACCTTTTATAAACTAGAACATAATTAATTAAATGAATACATGTTCAGACACCATTAGAGGATAAACCTGGTATTAGGGTATTTAAATTACTATACTTTTTAAATTTATATATACCTTCACACCATCAATTTATATTTCTCAGACTGGCTGGTATAGAGATAATTTTTGGTGGCCTTCAATTATTTATCTCACATGTTATCTAGATAGCCATTAGAACCTGGGAATATTATATGTATGTAGGTGCTAATACGATGAATCTTCCCACTTTGGAAACTTCACATTCTTACTTTCTTATGGTGTAAATTTGTGTCATATGACTAGTCTAGTGCTAACGATGAATTTATATTTTTTGGATTCTTTTTTATTCGTATTCATAATATGTATTTCATGCTTTTATGTATAGTTATTTTCCATTTTTGCAGAGACATGAAATAGATCATGAGATTTTTTATATGATTCATTTCCATCTTTTATTATTATTATCATTTTATTCTGTTGTTTCTTATTCACTTCTGCTTCCTCTATGATGGGTTATAAGTCGAGTTTATATAGTGTCTGTATCGAATATTCCAACTATTAGATATGATTCAACTATTTGGATATTATAATTGATATCTTCCATTATACACTCTTAAATGAGGTCATAGTTTCCCCAATGACGCACCATAGGCCTATGTTTTTAGTTAGCAGCCTCTGATGTATGGGGAGTCATGCTTGAGGCTATGTGGCCAACCGAGCTCAGGTCACCCTTTCGTGACATCTTGGTCCATGATGTCATAGGATAAAACCATTTTGTTGATTGAAAATGTGGGTAGCGGAACAATTTTCTGTTTCTGTAATATTTATATCAATAATAAATTATTATGTCCATATTTGATCATATATTCAGTTTTACCATATTTAACTGAATGTGATTTTATTTGATTTATATTTACATTACCTATTTTCTTATTTGGGGGGGGGTGATGTGTTTTCTCCATCCACTTGGTTTTTTCAATATTGTATAGAATTGATATGGGTTTTTATTAATGTATTGATAAATTATTTATAATATTCTGGAATGTAGTAGATAATTATCTATTTATTAATATTACCATATCCAAATTGGGAGTTTCTCAATTGATTAGGGAGATACCACAGTTATCTTTGCATACACATAGGATGAAGGACCATTTGGTAGTGATCACTACTGACTCATAACTCACACTCACTATCACCCCATCATGAGATAATATAGATTTTATTTTGTATCACTAATCAAATTTTGTGAGGTTTACTAATAACATTTAGACCATGATAACTTATAAATATGTAATAAAACTCCATGACCCATCACATAATCAATTTCCTAAATCTATCACATTCATATAGTTTTCAATTGTTTTTGTTTTAAAAAATCAATCAACCACACTATTTTATTTTTATTAATTAAAAAATATTATTTTCACCCCTCCTTTGGGACAACCCATATCCCCCCTATATACTGTAGTTTAACAAGTGAGAATGATTAGTTTTTTACAACACCTTGATATGGGTGTTGCAAAAACATGACACAATTACCAGGGATGTGGTGTCATGTTTTATACCATTGATTTTTATTTCTTATTATAATAGTGAAAATATTTTATCTCATCATATATATATATATATATATATTAATTTAACATATCTAATAAAACATTGAATGTTAAATTAATATCAAATTTTAAAAACAATGTAATTACCTACTCTTGAGAAACATCATGTGTTCACTATGAATATATGACCATAACTAAAAATCAAATCCAAACCATGAGTTATCATTATTCACTAAATTTTATTAATTAAATAAATTTAATGATCATAAAAAAGTTATATGATGATATTGAATTAAAAACTATAACGATACAAAATTTTCAAAATATTTCCAGAGATATAGGTGTTATCCTAAAAATTAAAAAAGAAATACACAATTGTGTTTTTTATACATAATACAATAGGAGTGGCCAAAGAACTAGTCAAATAGACTGACTTTAGATTTTAACATAAAACGTGAAAAAAAAGGCTATACAACCTACAACCTAGAGATTACAATGAAAAAGATGATTTTGAAATTATTTTTATTCTATTATTCATTCAAAATTAAATGTGCATGGCTGAATGAAAGGATATTTATGCCATAATACAATCCATAAGAGAAAAACTATTTGAGTACTAGGAGATATTTATGAAACCATCTGCAAGTTATTCATATAAAGAAATAAATGAACATAATTTCATAGTTTTATTCCACCATGGTTTTCTATATAATGATAAAAATATACTGGATTCATTAGTAAGAGGTGTTTTTTTACAATCCACTTGTAGAAGTTAGGGGACTAAGTTATAAAACAGATTACATTGCATTGTGGGTTTGAAAAAGTGTAACAATAAAAAAAGGAGTACATGAGGTATGGTTTTCTTAATCACTTATACTTGAGTGTATCCTTGAGGAAAAAGAACTTATTCTAGGAAAATAGATCTTAATCATTTTATCAAATCACACAAGGTATGATATGGAGCCTTTCTTCTTCTAAAAATTTTTAAACCTAATAAATAGGCCAAGTCTAGGATATAGAAAAATAAACATCTTCCTTTCAAGAGAGGTAGTTTAAATAGATTAATTTAATAAATAGAGAGACATCTCAAATCAAATATTAATTTAGAAACCAATAAAATCAGAAAAAACAACCTTTTATTGAAAAATTATCAAGCTCCACCATTCCAATAACCATACTATAAAACATATAACAAAAAATGGTTCTAACAATTACCATTTCAGTAAATCATTTACTTTTAAGGACACACATAGAGTTCATAACCAAATTCATAGAACCAAAAATATCCCAAGATCAAAATGTTAGAAAATGACATGGAATAATTCAAAATTTCAAAAATAATTTTTATGAAGATGATGATTATGATTATTGGAAAACTATCACCTCAACCCATTCAAGAATAAAAAGTTTGGTCTAATTGTGGTAGTAAACAATAATGTTAAGTATTTCCATTATAACCCAAAACATGATCTTTAACATCTTATTGATTCCAATGTGAATTTAGTATATAAATATGAGAATATTAAGAACAATTCATATACAACTTGAAAATATTTATCTTAGGAAAAAAATAACTTACACTATAGTTCCCTTAATAATGGCCCAACCTAATAATATTTTTGTAGAAGAATTTGAATTAGAGATTTTGGGAACATTAAAAAGGTTTAAATCCACATTCCACTTCATAATGACCTCAAATAGATTCCAATATTTACATAGTTCCTCGAATATCGTTCCATAAAAAACGTCATAAATCAAGGAAACATGAGAGTGAATTTAGGGAGAAATGTTTCATCTTTGATCATTTCACGAAATCCAACCGAATTTTATAAAAAAAGAAAAATTTATATTCCTTATATAATTTTATATTTATCTTTCATATATGCATTATATGATATAAGGGATTCTATTTTTTTGAACAATCTATATTTTCTCTATTATAGATAGATTTTCACACCAACAGGTGTGGTTGTCCAATTAGAAAATATATTCATTATATTCGTAGGATAAAATAATGAATTTTCATTTAGAGTCTATAATATGATCTTACAAAATAACTTGTATGTTTTATCAAGGAATAATATAGGACACCAGCTTAATCAATCATTATTTTTAGAATACTCATCCACAAAAAATGAAAATCATAAATATTAATGAAGGTACTCAGATAGTGGTTCTTATGATAACACTATCCCTTTTACTATTTTTGAATCTAGGAAATATCTATTGAATGATAACCCACTTTTTACACATTTAAATTATAATAAATGTAATTCATGTTGATAAGCTAATTATTTATAACAAATTATGAGTTTGGGTAAATAATTAATATTTATAAATACTGTTAATAAAATTTGAGAGAAATGTAAAAATCATGATTATGAATATAAATATGAGTAATATTTTGATTTATTTTATGGGTTTGTTTGTCTATTAAATGGGGAAGGATTATAAATCCATCTCTAGAATATGATGATCAATCTATGGAGGATAGTAAACAAAATTCACTATAATCATTATTTAATACTGAAAACTAGAATTGAGTCAATTTCGATCTAATTTAAATTAGTTATTTAACATATGTAAACAATATAACATTAATTATTTGTAGGAATATTTATTATTATTAAGAAATTTAATAACACTTTTTAGAAAAAATGTGCTAAATTTAATAAAGAATTTATGAGATATTTAGATAACAGTTCGAAAATATACTTGTATTAAATTTTTCATAAAATAATGAAAATCCTATAAGGAATACATAAAAGAGACTTGATCCGACAATTATTGTAAATTTTATAAAATAAATTGTGAATTTATTTGAGGAAGTAATCATTTATCCAATTTCTAATTCACACTAGGTCAACTTAATTCATATAATTCCCCAAAAATATAGTCTAAAAAATGTCAAAAGGGAATCAAATGAATAAATTCCTATCATTTTCCATATTATTTAGAGATTCAATATTGATTATAAAAAACTAGTGTAAGTCATAATAAGACATATTATCACCATACATTTTTCTTCAATTTTTAGAATTACTATCATGAAAAACAAATTAATACCTTTTGGACGTGTTTTCAATAAGATTTTAGGTTACCGTTACACCTATAGAGCAAGAAAATACATTTTTCAAATTCCATTATGACACATTATCTGATAGGAAAATTCTATTTGGATTATTATGCATACTAGATATATTTTAATCACATATGATATGCATTTTCTCATATTTTTAAGGACTTCCTTGAAGTTATTAATTATGATTTTGATGTGTTTGGGTACTTATCTAATTATTGTTTGGAAAGTATTAAAAATGAATTGATTTTTTTTATTGAAATTAATCTAACCATTAATATTTTAAAAGTGTCATTTCATGTTTGATTGGTGAATTTTTCTTGGAAATGTAATTTCACAAAATGGTATTGAGATTGGAAAATCTAAAATTGATGTTTCCAATGCACTACATTACTCAACTTGTGTGGAAAATGTTTGATCCCTTTTAGGATACATAATATTTTAGAAATTATTCATCAATTATTTAATGAGGGTTTCTTTTCCAATATTCATATAAATTTTAAAATATTTTATGTTTACTTTTTTAGGATCTTTATAGGAAACATTGTAATGATCTTAAGGGTAAACAAAATACACCACTGGTCATACATCTACCTAATTAAGATCAACCACTTCATCTATTATGTTATTATTTTAACAAATCATTTTTATAAGATTTTTCACATAAAATTGAAGGAAAAAAGTTATTTCATATGGTTGGAAGAAACTGGATGACTCTCAAAACATTTATGGAAGAACATGAAAATTGGTTTAAGAGTTATATAAGGCTTACAAAAATTTATATCATACCTGTTTAGATAAACTATGATTTCTTTCACTGACCAAATAACCCTTAAATAAATTATGATGATGGAAAGGAAAAAAAATTAAATTTGTTAAGATGCATATTTCTATTATAGGAGTTTGTTATATAGATATAGGTCAAAAAGGGAAATGAAAATAAAGTGGAAGATCACTTGATCTGTGTACCCCATAAAAATGAAGTTGGAATTTCCAATAAAGATCTTTTTTAATGACTTCATTCTTAGTGACTATATTTATATGATTGTAGGATTGGTATCATTCTCTGATAAAATGGTCAATTATATATTAATCTAACATGTAATTTCACATTTTATACTATAATAATTTATAATTCCCAAATATGAATCAATGATTTATGTTATGGATTATCCACTACTTTGAAGAATTTGTAAGCTTCAAATAATTTGGTTATGTATAATGGAATGTGATGTATAATGAACTCTAGATATTTTCAATATGTTATCTTCTAGACAAAACATTGTGCCTCAGTGAATTGAAAAGAAAGTACTGAACTATTAACATTAATGGTAATACTAATTGAGGATTCCCACAAATTTTGAAAAAATGAAAACAATGTCAATTCATTAGAAATACATAAAAGTGTTAAGATATACTGAAAATAAAAATGAATTTTTATGTAATATTTTATATATATTTAATATATTTTATTCGACTCTTTCCCATGTAATTTGGGTATTCTTCTATCTTGTTAGTGATATATTATATTTCAAAATGGGGGACGATATAGACACCAAAATATATTATTCAACTTATTTTTTGTGATTTTTTCAATACTAAACTATTTTTTATATTTGGAATTCCATTATAAATCATTAACCCCAATAAAATCCACCTTTACATAGGATCTTGGAAGGCATAATAGGGAAGTTTGGAGTCAACCACAAAACACCCCACTCTACCATACAGAAAAAATCGATAGAGTAAAGTTTCCAATTGAGAGATTAATGGAATACTAGAAAATAATATTAATAATAATTGGAATAATTTGAGAAACGGTGGAACGTTACTTTGTTGGGTTTAATATTTCCTAAAAGCCACAATTTGAATGTTCTCATACCGACTGATTGATGGGAAGAGATATCCTCTTCTTATTGAGCTAGAACATAATGCATATTGGGGAGAAAAATAGATGAACATGGATATATAAAAGTCTAAATTGGAGAATAAATAATTGAATCAATGTTATTATATATTTACCACTATTTTTTGTAATTTTAATAAATACAAATTTGAACATTATACTATTGAGAGTGGTACTTTTTGGTTAGGGTGAGATAGACCATATGGTCCAAAGGGGGGGATAGACCATTAAAATTTAAAATAAATCATAAATGGCATAATTATATAGTGAGTATTATTTCTTTCAAATAAAGAGAATGTATGTTAGTGTTTTTGATAATAGATTATAATCCCATAAAAATTCAATATTAGGTGCAACTATAAACAATTATCATACAATATATGCAATAGGTTATGCTGTAGACAACAAAATATTATGAATATAATTTTTGAATAAATTTATATAAATTAAAATTAATGAAAACATATAATTTAGCTAAAAAACAAAGAAAACATGATTTTTATTGTAGTTTAAATCACCAAGATAAAACATACACTATTCAACCATCTCTACTTGGTGAAAATAATGTTAATCAATAATATGGATCATTTGTGTTAGGTAGTGATGAAATAAATATAGAGACTTATTTTTTCCAAATAGAGGCACTACCCATCCAATATAACATGTCTTTGAATGGAAAAAAGTTGAATTATAATTCTATTTTTTGTTCAGCAGTTAGAACCCAAGGAGCCACCATTTACTTATCTGGTATAACTGTTACCTTCGTTTGTTTTGGAATGGTAAAATAATCAACCAACATATCAGTCGCATATTAAAAATATAAAGGGGAAATTATTAAACTAAGAATACATGAGTGGGAGAATATTGAAGATGATTTCCTCTCATGTAACTTTGATAACATAAACATCAAAATATGAAAATTTTATGGTTGATCTAACCATGGAAATGAAATATTAGTTTTTATGGAATTTCCTTTTGGTATCATAAATGAAAAACTTTTAGAATTAAATATCAAATAAACTTCTCTACTATTCTCTGTATCCCTATATTTAGTAATATTTATCTTTTTTCCTAAGGATTTTTTGTTGTATTTAAATGATCCATGAACAAAAATTTAAAAAAGTAACCATCACTAGGAAAATAAATAATTACCCTTGTAATTAAATCTAATATATATTGATCACTTTGTAATTTCTTGTAAACAAATCATAGCACATCATAGTTAGAATTAATAAATTTAGAAATAAACTTGTTTCCTATTATTTGAAATTTCATTCTCATTCAAATATAATTCTATCACTCTTTTATTCTTGAATGAAAGAAGTTTTGATTAGTTATGAACATCTTGTTAGAAATTATAATTATTTATAATATAGATAAAATAGATTAATCAAATCATATAAAATAGTTTCTATTTGAAATAATTAAATGTATAAAAAATAGTGTAGAGATAATGATGGTAACTTTGTATTGATAAAATGGTTTCTCATACTATATAGTGAATGAAATTTCACATTTTTTCACTCAATCCATCTTAGAGAATATTTATATGTACTTGTTATGGAATTCAAATTTTTTTGTAATCTATCATTTTAAGCATGATGTGAGTTTTGATATTTAGTTCTACATGTTTCATACTAAAACACTGTAACACATGGGATGTATTTTTAGAGTGGATAATTCAAATCAAGTTATTCTATGTGCAACACACAAGGACTGTATGAGTTCTTTACTAAAATCTATCACACCATCCATATATAATTGCATACAGTGGACTGCTGGATATGAGATCAAGATTCATAAAATCATCGATAACCTACAATGAATGAATACTGAGTTCCCACTAATTATAAATTAGATATGTGGTGTAATGAATATTTTCATACCTTTTGTAGTTATTTTTCATAGTATTTCATATTGTGATAGGTTCATGTGACATCACTGAAAATCAAAAGTCGAGATTTGAAAATATACAGTGAGATGTAAATGACATTTTTTAACTCCTACATCTAGGTAAACTAATTTTCTACGTAATGGTAACATTCATTTTATTTATTTTTTAAAGATAATGATTTTATGTGTAAATATATAGTGACTTTTTCAATGGTAGTTTTCTATTACTGTAATTTAATTAAAGGTATAACCAAAGTTCATATACCTACGTAATTATAGTGTTTAGTTCACGTAATGGAAGAAATCATATTTGTAATACTTTATAAAGATAAATATAAGTTCTCCCATGATATTTGAGGGTATGATGAATATTTATTTAATGGTAAAACAAAAAACATACAAATTTTTTAATGGTAGATCCTGGGTAATTCATGGTACTCAAAGTTAAACTTAATGGTTAGGTTTGTGTTATAACTAAATTTTCATAAGTGTAAAAATATAATTCCTTGAATTAAAAATAAAACATTATAACCCTCTTAATTAAACTATATGTATTATAAATATTAAAAAAATATGTTTAATCTTAAATAAAAATAATGATAAAACAAATATGATTAAATTTTAGATGAAACAGATCTACTAAGGCAAGGTGTTGAATTTTGTCAAAACCAAGAAAAGGATCTACTCTAAACCAACTAACTCAAATTTTCACTAACAATCTTTCAATTTTTAATTTTTTATAAAACTGAGAAATTAATTCATAAAAAATATTCCATTGATGAAATTTTTAATAAAATACACAAGAAATTTTGAAAACAAAATATTTTTATTTTAACATTTCCCTTTTGATAATTTTTATTAAATTAGAAATGAAAAATTAAAATAGAGCCTCTTTAATTATATTATTAATATGATTTTGAATAATATTTAATATATATAAATAAAATATATTAAAAAACCCTTTAAAAACATATCAGACTTAAACTAAGATTTCCTTAAAAAATATACAACTGAACATTACATGAATATTTTAGAAAATAAATGATTATATATTTTCAATGTGAGAAATTACTAAAATAACAATAATGATTTAAAATCAAATAGAAACATTATATTAAATAATACATTTGAAACTCAACAAGTAGCATGATTTAACATTTAAAACACTAATGAATAACTTATTCCTTATATTCATACCTATAAAATCATTAAAATAATAGAAATTTATCAATTAAGAACATTATGATTTCCATAATAATAAAAGATATAATTCTTTAGAGGACAAATATAATTTTAATATAAATTTATCATAATTTAAAATTCACCACATGGATACATGTATAACTATATTTAAAACAAAAATTCAATTTTCAAATTTATTTAAGCTTATATATTTAATAGGATATTAATGAATTACATCCAATATTATATATCTATGATGAAATCTATTAAAAAACTTATATTCAGTACAAAAAGTCAAATATAGCCATTAAAAAAATTCAAACTATTATCATTTGTGGAAATTAAGATTTAAGCCTTATCATTCCATGTTTTTTCTTTATTTTATCATATTTTATAGAATTAAAATTTTTACTAAATACATGTACTAGTTATTTTTTATTCAAAATATGTTATAAGATAATATTTACTTCTCAAAAGTATGGAATATTTTTCCTCATAGGTTTATAATAAATAAAAAAAGATTATCTCCCTAATTTAAACATCCAGGATTTCTAACAAGTTATATTCAAGAAGATCAAAATACAAAACAATTTAATACTACCATAAAATATAGATTAAATGTTTAAAATCCTATAAATTAATCACTGATAAAGAAGAATAAAAAAGACATGAATGAATATGCATTTTGGAAAAAGGAAAATACATACATAGGAAGGTAGAGTGGATTAGATTCCACTCCTTTCTTCACACTACATTGGGAAATTAAAATTGAGTAAACTTTAGGAATATTGAAAATCATCTGATATGTAACATTAATGAAATTTTTGTTTTACCCAATAGGATTCCTAAAACTTTCAATACATTTAGGAAAATCATGCTGATGTACATAACCATTATTGAAAGTAACAAAAGAGTAAAATACAATTTTCATTTATTTTCAATCAAAATTTTAATGTGAACTAGAGGATCGTAGTTTTACTGTGACATAAATTTATCATCTATAAGAATTCAATGAAAATAATTTGGTTCTATAATTATATCCAAATAATTATTTATCTTTATATTATATTTTTTATCTTATTTTAAGTCATTAAAAAAAATTCATTCGAACATGAAGTTGTAATTATTAATCTATTATTTTCCTTCATAATAATATTACAATCATTATCAACTATAGTAATTGAATCCAAAACTATATTAATTATTATTTATTCATATTCATTTTTATTAAAATGTAAAATCCATGAGTCTATCATTTTCTTCTTCAGGTATCCCATTTTCTATTATATATTTTAATACTTTAAAATATGTATTCTTGTTCCCATCATGAATATATTTTTATGAATCAATATGAATGCCTAAATAAGTTAATTTTTTTTATGAACATGATGCATAAAATGAAAATAATATATTATGTTTACAATAGGATTATACTTTTTGAAAACCTATGAGGTTTTTTAATTAATGGTCGTAGTAGATTCTAAAATATCAATCATATTACTATAATATCACTTCCCTTCAAAAGGTTTTCTATCACACATCAATTTACTCTTCATAAATTATTCATTTTCAATGTAATAAATATAAATTACTATTACCCTAGTCTCTTTAACTATTAGGAAATAATTAATCTCATAAACATATAATAAAATTCAATAAAACTATCCAGAATGAATGTTATGCTTTCAAGGTAAATGCTTGATACCAATATATGGTAAGAGTAAGATAGAAATAATGGTCTAGAGGGGGTGAGGGTGAATAGAAAATTAAAATTTTACAATTTATCCTTAAATAAAATAGTCAAATAATTATTATTTTTCAGAAAATATAGTGAAATAAATTTAGCGTTTTATCTCAATTATTATCAAGACAGACATATTAAATATTATGTGCATATGAAAACAGAGATCTTTTAATACATGTAATGGGAAATTGATGCATTCATATCATGGGGCATGGGAAAAAGAAATTATTATTTTTCCTAGTGAAGCATAATGACTGACTAGGGTCGTCACACCAAAGGAGGATCTTAGTTTTTCACATACTTTATCTACTACACCAATGTTATCTCATTTTGTCCTTTTGATTATTTATGAAAAGAAATCACAATTTTTTTGGGTTCTTTTTTATATCACATTAAATATAACAAATAAAATTAAAATTCAATGAAATGAATAATAGAATGAGTTTAGATGAAATCACTTTGTCTGGGGTTTGGTTTTGAGTTCAATAATCATTCTCTATTAGGTGTTTGATTCAAGTTTGATAATCGAAACTTTAAATCTCATGTTTGAATTACTATTCATTTCTATAATTGAAATAGTTTGATCTGAATGACATTGGGTGAAAACAACATATCAAATACATTCACCTCCCACATGCATGCTTTTCAAATCTACTAGAAACTTAAATCGGACATTAACAAAATCTAGAACACCATTACCTCCTCCCCCCTGAGTTAATCATCATGGTGAGCCTCTCATTTCCAAGAGTAAGAGATCACAATGGTGGAGTGGATAGACAACAACAACAAAAAAGGAAAATATATAATCGATAATGAATGTTATAAAAATAAATATAATAACAACAATAATAATAATAATTATTATTTTATTTAAGTGAATATTTTTTTCAAAAAAGAAGAGAGGAAAATAATAAAATAATTTTAAAATAAAAATGTTATAATTATAATAATGATTATAAAATTAATATTAAGATTAATAATAATAATATTATTATTAAAACAAATAAAAATAACAATATATGTAACTAAAATATGTCATTTGAGAAGAAGAATTATGGAATAGATGGAGAAACAAAAATGCATTGATTGACAAAACTAAAATTTAATTTATAATTTAAATAAAATATAAATAATGAAAACTAAATAATGAAGAATAAGAAATGGGGATGATTTTAGGTCGGAATCCCTAAATAAAGACCTCCTCCATGGTGCCTCAGATGTAAATGGATGGACTGGGATGGAATGGAATGATATGAGGAGTATCTCCCCACATTTTATAGGCGAGAATATATCCTCCAATGGTTTACACGATTCTGAACCATTAAATGGATGATTCACATGTTTCATCCTTCATAAAATTTGTTTATAAATATTTTTTTTCATTTTTCCTCAAACATTCGCATCATAGGCCAATAGATGTTGTCATTATGTATTTTTTATTGACTATGACATTTTTTGGATGAGAAATCGAAGATGCTTCCTTTAGTGTATATCATTCAATTTCCATCATAATGGTTGAAAAACTCCATGAAATTCTATTTTTGAACTCAACATTTAGTTCTAATTCATATCCATGTTGACTAAACTCAATTTGAGGCATATATCCTGATTTACACTTCTATCAAGGAAGTGAGGTACACACTGCCCACCCCAACAGATTTTCAACTTGAATGATTTTCTTTGGGCCTCAAGATGTTCTAATCAGATCTTGGATCTAAATAAAGTGTTGAAAAAAAATAAATCATGTAATTTAAAAAAATAAACAATCAAATTGAATTAATATTGATAAATTTATGACCAAATTACTAGTGTGACAAAATTATGTAAAAAATCTAGAATAATTCAATTTTCATATTTTATCCCATTTTCATTCAACAATTAATATTTCCCATTATATTAATTAACCATTTAAATAAGTGGGTTTTATCATTAATGAAATATAAAAAAATATAAATTATTTGATTAAAAATATGCACATAAAGTTTCACTATGAAATACCACCACACCTAAAACCATTCTTATCTCCAAGCATAAAATCTGAACATTGAATTCAAAGGACACCAATTTTACCAATATACATATTCGAAAGTAATAAAATAAAATAATTTTCAATTCAAAATCAAAATTTCAAAAGTACACATGAAATATAAATTTCATTTCTCAAAGTTCAAATAAAAAATTGATTCAGGTATTTTACATTTCCCATTTGAAAAAATGATGGAACTTCTCTATTAATTCAATCATGCTCCTCAATTCATTATTATTAAACATTAAAGTCATGATTTACATTTTCTTTTGATTCATTTATCTCATCAAACATGATACAATTTAATTATATTTATTCTCATGTCATGAGAACATTCTCATTATTTATAATCTTGTAAAACAACTACATTATCCACTTCGTAATGAAAAAAGGAACATAAAATCATGAATAAATTTCAATAAATATTCAAATGACTCTTATGAAAATGTTTTGGTAGGATTTTATTCTTTAAAAATTAATGCTCACGTAGTATATTTATCTCTTAAGTACAATGAATGGTATCAAAAAATTTAATGAAATTACCTACTTCAATGTAGGAAATCCAACTTCCCCAAACTGAAGGTAAGGTCAAGGTCAATGTAAAGCATTATGAATGATTTTTGAACTTTATTGATTTTTTTTTCAAATGATTTTTTTTCTTTTTTGAAAATTATTATTGAAAAAAATCTCAAATCTATCACCTAACCATGTATGATAAAATTCATCATTCTATTAAAGATGGTTTTTTGATTTCCAAAATTTCAAGCCATTTTTATTTAATTTTATTTATATTTATCTTATTGAAGAGGAAATAACAATAAATAATATAATAAATGAATCAAACGAAATTTATAATTTACTAAATAAAAAACCCCTACACATCTTCCTTAAAATTAATATCATCCCTTACATAATGATTTCTTTACCCATCAAATTTTACCATTAATATATCAAGAAGTTATTAAGATTTGGTTATGAAAGGATAAAAATGGCTTGAATAATGGAGCATCCTTAAAAATATTCATTCATGGTCTATATGGGATAAAGAATGATTGATGTAAAGGTCGTCCTCAAATTATAAGTGTTATATCAAAATATGCCTGAATAATTTTAAATGTGTTTTTTTCAGTCTTCGGTTTAAAAATTTCAAATTCATGTTATAGTAGGATGCATGTCCCAAGATCACAAAAGAATATGTTCAAGATTAAACAGGAAGAAATTGATATAGAAGTACTATTGGTAATAGTACATATGATTTTGGACAATCACACAAGGCCGAATTAATAATAAAAAATCAATTCACATAACTTTCAGAAATTCAAAGTATGAAAAATTGTTGGGAAATTTCATTTATATGAATAAATAAAATAATTCGTATCATGAGTCCTCATTTTAATATCCATGCTTCAATTTAATATTCCAATTCTTTATTATTCCTATTAAATTTAATTAACATTTAAATATAAAATTTGGAATCATCTAATTCCTAAGAAACTCATGTTTCTTAGATAAGTCAAGTAAATCATTAATTCAGGTCTGGGAATGAAATTATTATCATTAAAGATAATAACATGTTTGGACCAAAAAACATAATGAGTTTAAAAGTTTAAACAATAAAAATTAACATCGTTTCACATAAATCATAATACTTATCTTTAAATTTTTTGGGGTACCTTCTTCCATCATGATCCTACAAAATAGAATTACATAGGTAATATAAAGGATCATGTCTTTTAAGATAAAAAAGATAAAGAGAGGGGGGTGTTGTTGGAACCATGGTTGTTCTATGTAGGAATTAGAGTTTGGTTTGTGTTTGTTGTCAATCCTCAGTGGATGTTCTGAATGTGTTCCAACAAAGTGATCATACAGTTCAAGGAGACAACAATATTGATGTTGGCGTTGTATCCCAGTGTTTGCCAAATTTTTATGCCTCAAAATCAGAAAATAAACACATGGATTGTCTGCAAAAAGATATGCACACAAAGAGGAAGTTGTGCGCGGAAAATAAGGGTTGTGCGCAAAATACTTGAGTTGGGCGCAAAAAACAGCATGGTGCGCGAAATATCCGAGCGATGTTTTTCGCGCAAATAGTGTTTTGGAATCAAAACGTCAAAAAATAGAAGAGGCACGTGATGCGCGAAATATCTGGACAGGTGCGTGGAAAACGATACTTATGATAAATATTACGCACCAGATGAAAGGTTTTCGCGCCGAAGGGGATATTGCAGGCGGGGGTCTCGGATGCCTATAAATATGAGGTGACCCACTTTATTCTGTACTGTTGAAGACTTAGAGATGATCCAAGGTATGATGCGTGAAAAGGGATCACATAAAGGGTCTTGTGCCAAATATTCGATATTGCACGGAGAATTTCGGTTTAGTGGTTCTGTGCATTCTAGTGCATCTATTCCGGTCTTCGATGTAAGCAAGGTCTTGTACTGAGCAGAGGCAAAGAATTGAATGAAAATCTATTGAAAAGCCCTTCATGTCTATAAACTGAGTGGGACTTCACCAAGGGCAGTGAGCCAGGGGGGTCAATGGGAGTGACTCGAGGGAAGCAGTGAGCTATCCCTGAATCATTGTAAAGGCAGTGTGCCTGGGACATAGTGATTGTTCCCAAACCATTGTAATCCACAACTAGTTAAGATTAGTTGAATTTAGTACGACCGAAAACCTGTCGGTGTATGCTCCTTGGACGTAGCCCTTAGTGGTGAACCAAGTAAAAAAGTGTTATGTCTTCTCTCTGCATGGGAATGTCTGCTTTCAAATCATTTCTATCATACGGGTTTTACAAGTTCCTACCAACGTGGGAACAAGAACCTATTCTTTAAAAGAATAAGTTGTCACCCCGGATTCACCCCTCCCCTCTCAGGGTGTCTCGGGGTCCTACAAGTGGTATCAGAGGGAGGTTGTTGGTGTTAAATATTTCCTCTATCATCATGGAGAATGCAGTCAATGTCAGGTGAGTCCCTCTCTTCGATGGAAGTAATTTACAGATTTGGAAGAATAGAATGAGATATAATCTAAGATCCCTTGAAATGGAAGTCCTATTTTCCACAGTCTAAGGTATACATGTTACTGATCCAACATGGATGGCTATGACATATGCCGATAGAAAAATTCTGGATGCTGATGCTAAAGCGCAGAATTCTCTCACTGTAGCTCTTTCAAATCAGATCTATCTAAAGGAGATGAGTTGCACCTCAACGAAGTATACATGAGATAAACATGAAAACATATATGAAGGAGACAGTAAAGTGAAGGAGGTGAAGATTCATGTCTTACACAACAGGTTGGACGATTTAAAGATGCATCTTAATTGGAATGCAGATTCATTCTTCAATCGAATTACTGAAGTAGTAGGAGCAATTAGAGATCTTGGAGAAGAAATCAAAGACATTGATATCGTTAAGAAGATACTGGGAAGACTTCCTCCTATGTACAATGCAAAGGTGTCAGCCCTTGAAGAAATAGATCTATCCAAACTGTCTCTGGATGATATTTTAAGTAGTATAGTGCCATATGAGATGAGAGTCAAACCCAAAGATGCCACAACTCATCTAAGCATGGAAATGGAATTCAAAGCCATGAAAAAAAAATGAAAATATCAGAAGATAGTGGTGGTGAAGATGAAGAGGAAAAGGAAATTATTTCTCTAATCGCCAAGAAGTTGAAGAAGGGAAAAGGTAAATTTAAATTCAAGATACCTCTGGCATGTTTTTGTTGTGGAAGAGTCGGGCACATTGCCTCTCAGTGCCAAAGAATGTTTGATGATGATGAAAGTGAAGTAGAAGAAATCGAGAAGCCTCAGAGAAGGTTTTTCAAAAAGGGAGACTTCAAATCTAGAATTAAAATACAAAGGAAGAGTTTTGTCTTTGAAGAGAAAGATGATGATACTGAATTATGTGAGGAAGAAGAACCAGAATTCAAATAAGGAAACCATGCTTCCATGATGTATATCATTTAAAAGTTAGAACCCTTGATCAATAAATATATAGATAATCAAATTATTTCTAATGGTGATTCAAAGACTCAATTTAAGGATTCTTTTTCCAAGCTTCAGAATAAATGTAAGAGATTTAATAAGTGGAAGGAAACGATGGAAGAATCATCAGAATATGTTGATGATCTTGAAGCATAGATTGAATGACTAGAAGAACTAGTGAGAGTTTAGTCTTCAATCCTTGAATGCATAGATGATGTAGTAGAACTAAAGCTTAAAATTTAAGAACAAGAAAAGTTCTTAAATGTCCTTTCATTAAGACTAGAAGAGAAGTCCATGACTATTGAGGGACTTGAGGAAGAATTTGTTACTCTTAGAAGTAAAATTGAATTTCAATCAATGACAAATGAGGGAAAGAAGAAAATTAATTTCGGAAGATTCTCATATGCAGAATTAGTAGAAAGGGCCAAGTGTGGTTCAGATGGGGTTGAAAAAATCTTAAGTGATCAAAGACCCACTTACATTGGAAAGAGTGGAATTGGCTGTGAAGCTGAGACATCAACTGCTGGAAGTAAAGAGAGGAAAAATAACAATAAGATGAATGTTGTACATGGTGAAAAATTACCTGAAATACAGAAAAAGAAACCCACAACACAAACTAAAAGAAGAACTAAAAATTATCCTCAACCATTCATAAATGACAGACAGTTCAACTATTCTCCCAATGAAAAATTCATGAGGAGAAATTCAAGTGAAAAGACAGATCCTCTCATGAAGTGTCAGTTCTGAGGATATCTGGGACATACCTTGTTATACTACGAAGTGGCAAGGAGCTACTTGAATGGGGAAGATCTGGGAAGTCAACAAAAGAGACCGATTTCATATCCTCCATCTTTTAGAAGAAATAACTTCTATGGTTACTGTTTTTATTGTTCTAACTTTGGCCATAAATCTATGTATTATAGGCAGCAGTACGATGGGAGAAATTCATACAACACTCAAAGACGGGATAGTTTCCATCCTCCTGATGATGTTGTCCTCACAAATAGTTTTTCACCTCTGGAAGAAGATTATGGGTATGAATAATCAAATTAAGTGGAAGAAAGTATTAAAAGGCCATCAATATCCTATTCTCAATCCAATATCTCATGGAAAGAGAAGAAGAAGATAGAGAAATCCAATCTTGCAGAAGTAGACCTCAAAGCTATAAAGAGCAGTAGCTCTTGGATCCTTGATAGTGGATGCTCTTCCCATATAATGGGAAATTATGACCTTTTGAAGAACATTGAAAAGAAGGTTGATGGAATAATACGGTTTGTTAATGATGGTGCTTTGAAAATTAAAGGCAGCGGGAATACTGCTCTCGCCAACGGTGAGCTAAAAAATAATGAAGTTCTTTATGTGGACGGTCTATGCCACAATCTCCACACATTAAGTCAACTCTGTGACACAAGGCTCATAGTAACCTTCAATCAAAAAGGCTTCACTATAAAAGGAAAAACAGGGAATTATCTTATGAAAGGCTATAGAATATATGGAAACTTATATGAGGTTTGCAGCAAAGTGAACTCCTGTTATTTGTCTGTTGAAGAAGAAAACAATTTGTGTCATCGAAGGATGGGGAACATTAACCAACAAGACATGGAACAAATATGTAAGATGAAGATAGTCATGGATATTCTCATTCTAAAACATGAACGGTAAAATTCTTGTGATGCTTGTATCCGTGTGAAGCTGGTTTGTAGTTCATATAGGCCAATGAAGAAAAGGGCATCACATCATCTTGATCTCATTCATACAGACATATTTGGCCCAATAAATGTTGATGGAACCCATAGAGAAAGGTACTTCATTCTTTTCATTGATGATTATAGTAGAATTGCTTGTGTAATGGTGATTCACAAGAAGCGACAAGTACTTGATTGTACGAAACTTATCACCGGATTGACGAGAATGATACTGGACGAACAATAAAAGTCATGAGATCTAACAATGGAGGGTAATACACATCCATTGAGTTTGAAAATTACCTAGAAAAACATGGAATATTGCATGAGGTAGCTACTGTAAGAACTCCACAACAAAATGGAGTTGTTGAGCGTTGAAATCGACAGGTCAACAATATGGAAAGGACTATGTTGATTGAGAGTGTTATCTCTCTCCATCACTGGAAGGAGGCTATTGAAGTTGCAGTGAACATTCAGAATCGAATAGGGCTCTATATGGGAGAAACGAAGAAACCATACAAGTTATGGCATGGAAGGAAGACTTCCTTTAAATACTTTCGTGTTTTCAGAAGCAAATGTTTCATCTGGAAAAAACAAGGAAACCAAGGAATGTTCGGTGATGATGCTGATGAATGAATTTTTCTTGGGTATCCAATGAACAAAAAATATTACAAGTGTTTCAATAAACGCTTGGGGAGGATTGTGGAAAGCAACGATGTAAAAATCATTTAAGGAAAAACCAAAAATTCTTCAAATAGTACATATACTGATGAGATAGAAGATGAGAATGAATGTGAACATGGAATAAATACAAATATAGAAATACGGGATGGTGTACAAAACACTAAGTGGTCACATCAGGATGTTGACTCAGACGAAAAATCTGAAGAGGAAATCCTGGATGGTGAGAATGTGACTGAACCTGACATGAGAAATCGAAGAGCATAGATTGATCCATCTTACATAATTGGAGACATGAATCCAGCCACACCGACAAGGAGGATGAGGAATAACACACCTTCTCTATTTCTGTCAGTTGTGGAGCCAACCTCATTTGACGAAGCTGCAAAGGATAAATTCTGGGTGAAAGCCATGAATGAAGAGTTAGATCAGATTAACAAGAATCAAACATGGGATCTGGTCCAGAGACCCAAATGTCACAATGTGATTGGAAAACAATGGATATTCAAGAACATGTTTTATGAGCATGGAAGTGTTATCAGAAACAAGGCTCGACTGGAATTTATAGGGTATTCTCAGATTGAAGGTGTTTATGTTGAAGAAACATTTGCTCTAGTGGCTATAATGGAGTCAATCAGGCTGTTCCTTTTCATGGCTCTCCAAGGAGGACATAAAGTATATCAAATGAATGTCAAGACAACATTCTTAAATGGTGTTCTCGAATAAGTCTACATTGAACAACCAGTGGGTTTTCCTCTTTGTGCTGATGAATCAAAGGTCTGAAAGCTGAAAGAAGCACATTATGGCTTGAAATAAGCACCAAGGGAATGGTACTTCATACTAGATTCGTATCTCAAGAAGCTGGAATTCAAAAGAGGTGGAGTAGATCACAATCTCTATGTGAATAATTCTCCAAACTATCAGTTCATGGTTCTCATTTATGTCAATGGAATTATATATGGTGGTAGCAGAAAGAAATCAGTGGATGAATTTTTCAATCATATGAAATCAGAATTTGAAATTTCAATGATTGGAGAGCTCAAATATTTCTTGGGACTGCAGGTGACTCGAAGGAAAGACTACTCTTTTATATCCCAGGAAAAGTATGCACGAGAGCAGCTGAAGAAGTTTATTATGCAAGACTCTAAACCAATGTCAACTCCGATTGCAGTTGGAACCAAACTTGGGATGCATGAGGATGGGAAATATGTAGATACTATGATGCACAGGAGGATTATTGGGAGCCTACTGTACCTGACAGCGACATGACTAGATATTGTCTTCACCACATGTCGTGCAGCCCACTTTTAGAGTAATCCAAAGGAGGAACATATGGCAGCAGAAAAAAGAGTCATGAGGTATATTCAAGGTACTCAAAATTGTGTACTATAATTTGATGCAGGAAGGGATATTGAATTCTCCACATTTTATAATGCTGACTGGGCTGGCGATGTTGTGGACAGAAAGTCCACCAGTGGTAGAGCATTCTTTATTGGGAATAACTGTGTTGGCTGGTTGAACAAAAAACAAGAAAGTACTTCTCTCAGTACTTCTGAAGCTAAGTATATATCTGCCACAAAGGCATGCACTCAACTGCTATGGATGAAGCAACAATTAACAGATATTGGTGATGAGGTAAAGAAACCAATGGTGATCTAATGTGATAATAAGAGTGAAATTTATCTTAAAAAGAATCATGTTCAGCATTGTCGTACAAAACATTTTGAAATCAGGTATCACTTTATCAATGAAAAGGTTGAGCAAGGGGTGATTAGAAAGGATCATGTGTGAACTGATGAGCAAGTAAATGATATCCTAACAAATCCACTGTCCGCAGCTATGTTTTAAAAGAATCGGTTGAACCTCAGTGTTCAACCACCTCCTACTGCATAAGGAGGTTCCGAAATTCACCTCTCCCCGATTATGGTTACTATTTCTATCTATTTATGGCTGTGATGCAGGTTTATGGGGGAGATACTATACAAGGGGAGTATGGTTTGAGCTGAACATTGAATAAATTACAGGCCTTTTGGATCTATTGTCAATTAAGGAGAAAGGAATAAATTCAGGCATGTTCAGTCATGTAACGAATTTAGTGTCAGTGATAGGATGAGATGGATGAGAAGGAATTCATTGGACATATAATGCTTTTGTGACACTATAAGAAAATTTCTTGGGTGTCTTTGAGAATTCCAAAACACGGGAACCCATTTCAAGATTCCTCCCTTGTTTTCAACACTAAGCATTGCACACGTAGACTTAGAGTGTTGGCTGAGTTGATCCTTGGGTTTTTGGATTTCATGGGGATGGTGATCTTATTGAATTTATTTGGTTATTGCCAACAAAACCAAAGGGGGAGATTGTTGGAACCATGGCGGTTCTACGAAGGAATTGGAGTTTGTTTTGTGATTGTTGTCAATCCTCAGTGGATGTTTTGAATGTGTGCCATCAAAGTAATCATACAGTTCAAGCAGACAACATTATTGAAGCTGAAGCTGTTTCCCAGTGTTTGCCAAATTTTTGGGCCTCATAATCGAAAAATGAAGACATAGATTTTCGGCAGTAGGAGGTGCGCACAAAGAGGAAGTGGTACATGGAAAATAAGGGTTGTGTGTGAAGTACATGAGCTGGGCACGAAAAACAGCATGGTGCGTGAAATAGCAGAGCGAAGTTTTTAGTGCAAATAGTTTTTTTGAATCAAAACGTCGAAAGACAGCAAAGGTATGTGCTGCGCGAAATATCTGGACAGGTGCGCAGAAAATGATACTTTCATGAAATATTATGCGCCAGATGAGAGGTTTTCGTGCCGAAGGGGATTTTCCACACGGGGGTCTCAGACGCCTATAAATATGAGGTGACCCCTTCATTTTGTATGGTTGAAGTCTTAGAGAAGATCTGAGGTCTGTTACGCGAAAAAGGATCGCGTAATGGGGCTTGTACGAAATATTCGGTATTGGGCGGAAAATTTCAGGATGTGAAAAAAATGAAGAGATTTGCGTAAAAATTGGGTTCACACATAAATGATTTAGTTGCGCGAAAAAGGTTGTTTTTGTGCGAAATATTTTTCCATGAAAAAATTAATGTTTGCACGCAATAGGAAGGTTTTGCGTGCAATTGTTTGGTGTTGCGCGCAATCGTTAGTGAAGTTTGTCGGCACGTTCTGGTTATCCGGTTCAATGGTTCTGTGCGTTTTAGTGGATATATTCCGGAATTTGATACAAGCAGAGTCTCGTGCTGAGCAGAGGCAAAGACTTCAATGCAAATCTATTGAAGAGACCTTTACGTCTATAAACTGAGTGGGACTTCACCAAGGGCAGTGAGCCAGGGGGAGTCCACGGGAGTGACCCGAGGGAAGTAGTGAGCTATCCCTAAACCTTTGTAAAGGCAGTGTGCCTGGGACATAGTTATTGTTCCCAAACCATTGTAATCCACAACTAGTGATGATTAGTGGAATTTGGTATGACTGACAACCTGTCAGCGTATGCTCCTTGGACGTAGCCCTTAATGGTGAACCAAGTAAAAAGTGATATGTCTTTTCTATACATGTGAATATCTGCATTCTAATATTATCCATCATACAGGTTTTACAAGTTCCTACAAACGTGGGAACAAGATCATATACTTTAAAAGAAAATGTTTTCACCCTGATTCACCCCTCCCCTCTCAAGGTGTCCCGGGGTCCTACAGATGCATGTTGAACTACGTCTTATGAAATGAGATTTATGTTTCAATTCATAGAAATCATGTAAAGATAAATCTGGGTATGGTCCCTCATGTAGGCATTGAATTTTTATATCAATGAGAGGGAAGTACCAACTATTATCCAAGATCAGATGTTGGATGAAGCTTCTTTGATCTGAACCACTACATGTGACTTTCCCTATCTTGTGCTTCATCCTTCTAGGTGAGAAATGATTCATGGATAGATTACACTAGATCCTCCCACTCCAAAATGAGGTATAGCTTCCATGATGGGTGTAGGATGATGTATGGACAATCCTATTCCCTGGTTACTACTTTTGAAACCTTATCTCTTCTAGAGATGGATTCAGATGTGCTCCATTAAGAGTAGCCTATATTTTGATTTCCCAAGTCTCAGCGACTTGGATCTTCTGATGGGGCTCCATTAATTCATTTTCATTGATATCAGGGAGCTCCAGGTTTTCCTTAGCAGGTGGATGTCTAGTTTCATCTTCTTTCTCCATGTCATAACAATGAATTTGTGATTTTATATAATCAAAACAAGAGGGTGTGATGTACAATTCAGATTCATTAAAATCAAAATAGATAGAGTCAAATAATGGTTCAAATACCAATGTTGGATCAGCTTTAATATACATATTAGTGTTAACTTCCTCTTGGAGAAAAAGATTAGAATTTGGAGGTATTTAGTAAGGCTCCCCCATCATGACTTCATATTCTAGCACTTTGGTGTTTTATTCATTCAGTGTTGCAGGTGGTTCTTCTTGGAATGGTATGGGGAGATCATGAAGTTCCTCAAATTTAGTCAAGAACTCATCCAATATTAATTTATTTCCCACTTGTAGCTCAGCTGTTAAGTCTTCTTCCATTGTATCCTAATGATATTAAATTTCAAAGACAAGTGGTAAAATTTCATCCCCAACTTTCTTAGGTTCTTGATCTACCTCAGGGTTGGGTTTCTCCATTAATACACTAACATAATCAAACACTCTATCATCATTTCATATAATTCATTATATTCTCTCTCTATGCTCGTTCCAATATTCTCTACTATAATCTTCATATTCTTCTTCTTGTTGTTTTTGAACCTCTGAGTAATTTATCTGTTTATAACAATCTAAATTTGATGTCATCATGGAATTATTTTTTCTGTTTTTTATAAAAAGAAACGAAATAAACCTAATATTTGAAAATATAAAAATTAAATGAATAAGTGATTGGATCCCAAGTAATGATGCTAGTTTTCAGGCATGCCTGTTTCATGGAATGGTAAACAAAAATTATTATTTTTCCTAGTGCATCATGGTGGCAGATCATGGTCATGTCACTAGATGAGCCTCTTTGATTTTTCACATTCATTATATACTTCTACTATGTAATATATTTTGGTTTTATTGATTATTTAATAAAATAAATCATAATGTTTTTTGGGTTTATTTGATTTAAATCACATTAAATATGATAATTTATCCATAAACTACTAGGAAATTCTAAACATAATGAGTTACTAAAAAAATCACATGGTAATGGGTTGGGTTTTGTGTTCAATCATCATTTTAATTTATGTGTATGATTCTAGTTTGATGATCTCAACAAAAAATCTAATGTATTAATCAGTATTCATTCTCAGAATAAATGTAGTTTCAGTTGATGGTAATTGGGGGAAGTCACCATATCTTGAACATTCACTTCACCGATTCATGTTTCTCAAATCTACCAAAAATAGAAAATAAATATTGACAAAAAATCAAGAGCACCTTCAACTCCACTCAGGCCAAGCCACAAGGTTAGCCTCAAATTTATGGGGGATTGAGATCAAAATAGTGGAGTAGATACATAATTACTGAAAAGGAAAATATATTATTTATAATGAATGTTAAAATAATAATAATAATTTTTAAGAGAATAAATTTTTGAAAAATGAGAGAGAGAGAGAAAATAAAATAATTTTAAAATAAGAATGTGATAATAATAATAATAATAATAATATCAATAATAATAATAATAATAAGTAAAAGATGATAATTGAGAATAATAATTTTGGAATGTATGGAGAAAAAAATGAATGGATTAATAAAAATAAAATTTCAATTACAATTGGAATAAAACTAATATGAATGAAAATAAAAAAAAATAAAGAATAATAAATGGGTAAAATTTGAGGATGGCCTCCCATAATGGAGATCTCCTCCTTAGTGCTTCAGAAGGAATTGGAAGGAAATGAATGATTTGAGAAGGATGATCTATCCTTCTTTTATAGGCCAGAATCTATCGACCAAAATATTACATGTTTTGGTCCCATGAAATAGATGATTCATGATTTCCCTTCTTTATAAAAGTTTTTGATAAATTTCTTTTTTGATCACCCTCAATAATTCTTCATCATTGGCTAATGGATATAGGAATTATGGATGTTTAATGACTTGAATTTTTTTCCAAGAAATATAGGATGTTTCCATCAATGTATATTATTCACTTTCCATATTAATGATTGAAAATATCCATGTTGTTTAATGTGATAATGAACATTTGATTATTATTCATGTCTAGGTTGGAGAACCAGAATTGGAGTTGTGTAGAACTTGTATGATTCAATTATGCATGTGGGGTCCATAATATCAGCCTGAAAATCATTTCAACATGACATACTTTTTCAGGTCCTAGGATCTTCGAATTAGCTCATTTTCTCTATTGGATAAAGAAAGATTGATTTAATTAAGGATTTATGTAGAGTGATGTTTTAAGGATAAGCAGTTTATCAATAGATAAAGCAATAATTTTAAAGTTTTTTTTACATTCATAACATTGACAAGTTCAAATTCATGTTCTAGTAGGTGGAATGTCCCAAGATCAATCAATAAACATGTTCAAGATAATAGAAGTAGTACTGGGTCTATAAATCCTCTTGGGAATGGGAAATTTCATTTTCATGTCAATCAAGGCATGATTAATAATAACAAATCATTTCATATAAATTTTATGAATTCAATGTATGAAAAATGGTTGTGTGATTTAACTTATATGAATCAATTAATTCCTTCAAATCATGTGTCCTCAATTTAATATCCATTCATCGTTTTAATAATCCAATTTACATTTTAGTCATTAAATTTAATTAACATTAAAATATAAAACATTGAATAACTAGATTCTTAAGAAACTAATGTATCCTTGATAAGTCATGTAAAGAATTAATTCAAGTGTGCACATTCAATTCTTATCATTAATGATCAAAACATGTTTTGGACCAAAAACTGTACGGAGTTTAAAAGTTTAAACAATAAAAATGAACTCCCTTTCCCATGAACAATATTCCTTATAATCCAGTATCTGAGGCTACCTTCTCCCATCAAGAACCTAAATAAAATTAATTACATAATAATGAACAAGGTTTATGTATATTATGCTAAAAAATAAATAGGTAAGGTTCTTCATGTCGAAGTACTTCCTATAAGATGAGAATTAAATCTAATTCCTAGAAAGAATATAAAGATAAATCCTGGTATGATCCCCCATGTGGTCCCTAAATTTATAATTACTCAAGATTTTAGTACCATATATTATCCAAAATTATATGGTGGATGATTCTTTTTTGATTTGAACCACAAAATCTGGCTTTCCCCAGATATTTCATCATCCTTCTGGGTGAGGAATGCTCTCAGGATAGAGTACACCAGATCATCCCCCTTTACAATGAGGAATAGTTTGCATGGTGGGGGAAGGATGATGTATGAAATATCTTCTTCCTTAGTTTCTACTTTTCAACCTCATTCTCTCATAGTGCTTGCTTCATAGGGACTTCAATAAGAGAAGCCTCTATTATGATTTCCTCATTCTCAGCTACCTGTATCTCCTAATGGGGATCCTCTAATGCATGTTCATGTAAATAATGGAGCTCCAGGTGTTCCATAGCAGGTACATGTCAAGTTTCTTCTTATTCTTCCATGAAATAACAAAGAATGTCTTATTTTTTATAATCAAAACAAGTGTAAGTGATGTACAACTCAGATTCCATAAAATCAGAAGAGATATATTTAGATAACATTTTAACTCCCTGAGTCGGTTCTTCTTCAATATCTTCCTCAATAGTAGGTTCCTCTTTGAGTAGACTCTTTGTAGATGTAGGTAGGCTGTCAGACTCCACCATCTTGACTTCAAATTCCACAAATATGGTTGTTTCTTCATTTAGTGGTGCTAGATATTATTCATTACATGATATGTAGAGATCATGAAATTCCTTTCATTTACTCTTGAGTTCATCCAATATTTGTTGATATCCCACTTGTAGATCTTTATGTAAGTCTTCCTACATTTTCTCATTAGTTTCCTCAATTTTAATGAAATTTTTTGAAATTTATTCCACCATTTATTTAGGATCGTTCTCCGATTGAGGTTTGGGTTTCTCTGTTAATGAAAGAACGTAATAAAATTCTCTACAAACCTTTCTTTTATGTTTTTATATTCAATCTCTATGTTCTTGCAGCTAATATCTATTTTAATCTACATATACATAATATTATTATTGTTATTTGTTCACCAATAAGTAATTTATCAACACACAACAATGTAAATTAGAGAACATCATTGATTTTTTTTTAGTTTTTTAATAAATTGAAAGTAAATATACCTATGATTCCAAAATAGAATGAATAAATGAATAACTTATTAGTTCCCTCAAAACAACACTGGTTTTGAAAAACACCTATTTTGGGGCATGGTAAAATGCAATTATTATTTTTCCTAGTGCATGAAAATGGAAGAATATGGTCATATCAATTGAGTAACCTCTCAGTTTTTTCAGTTACCTTATCTACTTCACCAATGATATCGATTTTTTTGTTTAGATTATTCAAGAAATTTAATCATAATTCATTTGGGGTTTTGATTTAAATCACATGAATTATGATAATTTAAACTTATATGACAATGAAATTCTAAATAAAATGGGTTAATAATATAGAACCTCGTCTTGGGTTTTTGGGTTCAATCATCATTTTCCCTAATGTGTTGGATTCTAGTTTTATAATCCAAACATGAAATCTCAGGTTAGAATTACTATTGGTTTGAGTTTCATGTCCTTAGGGGAAGTAACCATATTGGGGGTCGTCACCTCACCCATACATTCTTATCAAATATACGAGAATCTTAAAAAAACATTAGAGTAAATTCAAGACCATCGTGACCACCCATTGGGGAAAGCCTCAAGGTCAGCCTCTCAATTTAGAGAGTAAGAGATCATAATGGTGGAGTGGATGGATAAGAAGAGAAAAAGATAATATATAATATATAATTAATGTTAAAATAATAATAATAATAATATTTTTTAATAGAACATATTTTTGAAAAAGGAGAGTGGAAAATAATAAAATAGTTCTATAATAAGAATGTGATAATTATAATAATGATAATAATAATAATAATACATATAATTAAAATTGATAATTGATAAGACGAATTGTGGAATGGATTGAGAAACAAAAAATGCATGGATTAAAAAAACTAAAATTTAAGTTACAAATGAAATAAAACTTAAATAAAGAAAACTAAAAAATGAATAATTAGATATGTTGGAGATTTGAGGCCAACCACCTTCATTAGAGATCTAATCATTTATTCCATAGAAGGAATGTGATGGAATGGAATCAATTGGGATGGAGAGGCTCTCCTCCTTTTATGTCATAAAATCACTCTTTCAAAAGATAACAGATTTTAACCCATTAAATGGAAGATTCACGTATTTAATCATTTATAAATTTGGTTAATAAATGTCTTGTGCATTCACACTCTATATTTCAGAAACATTTTAAAATAGTTATAGGTGTTATGGATTTTTTATTAAGAGTGAATGTTTCTATCTGATAAATCCAGGAAGCTTTCTTTAATACATATCCTTCACATTCAATATTAATGGTTGAAAAACTTCATGTAATTTAATCGGTGAATGATAATTTGAGTCGTTTTTCATATCTAGATGGAATCCCCTATTTGGAGGATTGTATCCTAACTTATGATTCTATTATGTACATGTGGTATATGCTATCTTCCCAGAAAACTTTTTAACATGATAGAATTTTTTTGGGCCTAAAGATGTTTGAATTTCCTCATCTTCCTAAATAAATAGTTGATGAAAATAAATCAATGAATAATCTCGAAAGAATAAGAAATATTAGTAAATTAATATTTAAAAATTTATTCCCAAAATAACCATGTGATAAAATTCTATCAAAATTCTAAATTTAATCAATTTTCATATTTTATCCCATTTTCATTTTATAATTCAATTTCTCCATTATTTTATAGAAGGATTTAAATAAATGGGTTTTATCATTAAAAAAACATAAACAATATTCCGTATATATTCAAAATTTTCACATAAATTTTCTATGTCAGTTCTGATAGGGAAAACCAAAAAATATTAATATAATTGATGATAAATATTATGAAATGTTAATGTGATGATAATATTTGATGTAGATTAAAATAAAACAAAGAACACATTATTTTTATAGTACGTATTATCTAGAAAATACTATATCTACTCATTTCATTTATTTAATTATGGAGAAGAGTGATACTCAAAGATAAAAATCACTTTTAATAGGGTAGAAAATCCCAAATATATACATCGCCTTTTCCTCATCTATAGGCACAACACAGTATATCCAACCTAGTTTTTTTGGAACAAAGCTTAATAAAAAAATCTAAATTTTTTTGGGAGTCACATATAATGGAACTAATTATTTTAAGGGCATAAATAATAACAGGACTTATTTTTTAATGGTAAAAATCCTAAAACAACTTTTCAAGCAAGAAAATAAAATTTAAATAGGATACAATGAAGAAAATCGTTGTAAAATTATGACCATTTGATAAGAAGAGTATCAAATATGAATTTGACTCATGTACTTTAGATAACTTAAAAACTAAATGAATAAATTTTTAAGATCTATATAATCATTAAAATAAAATAATATATGTTTAAGAATAACCATTTGGTGTCCTAAATGGACAACATTATAGAATTATCTATCTAAGGAACTTCTCTGGTACACTCTCTATCTCTCTTGAATAATAAATAAATTTTATTCTCAAGGGTTCTTAGTAGTATTTGAATGATTTATTTTAATCATTCGAAATAATTTCTCGTGATCAATACATGAACTATTCTCCATTTTAATTAACTTTATGATCTTTGAATAGTATTGTCCTTCCTTCTGATAAAATAATTTCAAACCACATTTAGAATGAATAAATGTGAAAATAAAATTGTTAACTTATATTTTAATAATAAAAATCATTCCAAAAAAATATATTGATATTTTATTCAAGAAAAAATTAAATATAAATCAAATATAATAACCATTATAATAATTACAACTGTTTATAAAATTTATAGAAATATAAAATTAATCTTATAAAAAAGATTAATTCTAAAAATTAAATATATGAAAAATAGATCATATACATTAATGTGAAGACCATATAGATAGACATTTTCTCCAAAAACATATAGAAAAACCTTATCCCATTTCATTACTACATTCTCCATTGATTGAATTGATAGGATTCATCATGTGGGAGTTTAAAAATTAGAGATAATATATTTTTTGAATTTGTTATATTTATTTTTACCAATTACATATATTTGGTTGCAATCATTTTTCATGAAGAGATATATATTATATATATATTTAAAATATATTAGGTTTTTATTCTATTACATGGATGATGTAAGGTTTTTTAAAAATTTAAGATATAAAATTTTATATCTTATATATATTTGAAAAAGAAACCACGGAGGCATTAAAAAATAATCATCTAGTTGATGTCAATGGAGAGACATATATATTCTCAATATATAGTTATCATAGATATATATTAAATGTATTTATACATTTTTGGTAGCCTAGGTGTCTCATTGGAATTGGATAATGATGCATTAAATGAGTATCTATGGGGTTATGGGATACAACGAATGTGGTAGCACGTGCAACACGTCAACATGGAACACATGTGATGCATCAGTGACGAGATCAATTATCAAGGATATGGATCAAATGAATTCTTGATTATAGTTATTAGGATTCATGTCATAGTTGATTATTAATGGTACACCAAAAATCATGAGAAAGAGAAAAATATTTGATGTGTTGCAACACACTACGAGGCTGCCGTGGGTTCAAATAAGGATCCTTGTGATAATGTCATTTCATAGACACAAGGGTGATATTTTTTCATATATGGATATATAATCATTTCATTTCGACCATGAATTTTTTAATTGATAAGATTATAGTTTATCAAGGTTTGAACTTCCCATAGGTTTTCTACAATCAAACAATAAATCAAGATTAGTTATTATCTTGATTTTTTACTCAATGACTCATAGTGAATAATTCAGAGTTTCCTCATTGTTATTTAATAATTCAAATCATAGAGGTATCCCATATTTAATTTACTATGTGATGATTCCTTTTATTTATTTTACCTTATTAAATAAATTTCAATTTTCATAGGATTTCTCAAAAAGTGTTTCACATGTGATTTTCACCCTAATATTGTAAATCTAGGATAAATGTCAATTTAGAGTTGATGATTCAGGAATACAATTTTTCATCTGAATTTTGGATAGTTTCAAGAGGATCGAGTTCATGAGTGTGATGGAAAATAAGTTGTTGAATAAAAATCCAGTTGTGATAGGTATTTCAATATTTACCTCTATTTGTTTTTCTCGAAAACTGTTACTGGTGAAGAGAGAGATTAAAATTTAATATTGAGCAGATGTGAAAGCCTATCTGGGATTTTGATGGAAGAATTTATTTCTGTTGTTTCTCTATATTGGGTGGTGATCACAATTATAAAAAAGGAAGATATTTATAATTTCATTTTTATTTGACAAGACCAAGCAGATTTAGATATGGAAAAGAATTTTGCATTTAGATTTCATTTGTTGGGGGTGCTATCAGGTTTCTATCAATGTTGAAAAAGGGTGTCATCATATTTTCTACAGATGATTATGGATATTGAAATTCCAACAGGTTTTTTGTTACAACTATATTTATTGTATGTTATCTCCATTAGAATACTATAGGGAGATATTGATTAGATTTTGCGCATGCTTGTTTCTAAACATAAGATAATATAGTTTTCTGAATATGTGATATCATATTTTCTATCATATTGATATGGATTCATGTTTTTCAGAAGGGGAGATATATATTTTATATCTATTTATATGGGATAGGGATTTTATTATTTAACATGGAAGATATGAGGTGTTTTTGAAATTTAAAACATAACATTTTTTTGTCTTTTTTGTATATCTGAAAGGAAATTGTGAAGGATATAAAAGGATAATATATTGGTGGAGATTAATATGGGGAGATATTATCAATAAATTGTCCCTTTTGATCAAGAGGAACTGATTCGTCACATTTGTGGTAGAAAATATGGCTCGTTGAGAATAGAGAATAAGGAATATATGGTGGATATATGATATGATGAAATACCATGTTTGCGGTAGCACAGATAGTGCATTGAGAATGAAAATTTTTTAATTAGAAGATTTGATATTGATTATCAATGATATATATTGAAGGGTTTTAGGATGGTATGGATCAGGTGATTTTTCCCATTTTATTATCGGTGGTACAACATGATGATGAGATCAGACGTAAGAGAAAAATATTTTTTGTCTTGAAAAATAGTGCGAGGATGATGAATGTTTAGATAAAGGTTCCCAAGAATGTGTCATTGTTTTAAAGATAGGGCGATATATATTATAAATGGATCCCTGATATTTACATTTTTTACAATCTAATTGTAGTTCATGTTCTAGAATCAAATGAATATTTGGGTTCTATGATTTATAGTAGATTTTTAAAAGGATTCCATTGGTTTTTTAACCATCCACATCAATGGGGGTTTCCAAATTAAATATCCAACATGTTGATTCTTTTTATTTTTCTATCATATGACATTACTTCCATTGTTTCATCAGATTTCTTACAAATTATTTTACAAGAATGTTTTGTCCTTTGATCATGAATATCAACAAACAAATATATCTATGAAATAGTTATTGTAGTTTCAATTTACTAAATTATTCCCGGGATTTTATAAGATGAATGAATTTCTACTTAGTTATGAATGTTTTGTGATGAAAATTGGTAACACCCAAGGTGCATTTTTAGTTCATATAATTCATATTGAGATCCTCCATGTTTAGAGAACCTGGTTGTATAAATTATTTTCTATAAGAAAAAAAACCATCCAATCTTCATTGCATACGCCATATTGGAGGACATGTAATTTGGATTGTATAAGCCATGCACCACCTGTAAAAAATTAATTTTAAGTTATTTCAAACAATAAAATAGATATGTAGTATTAAACCTATTTTATGCAGTATTTTGTAATTGTTTTGAGTATCACATATTGAAAATGGTTTATGTGAATTCAATTAAAATAATGAATTTATATTAAAAATATATATATTATTCATAGTGCTTATTTTATAATTATACATAAGGGTATACTAATTATCAACATAAGGGTAACATCCCGTTTTCACAACCTAGGTAAAAAATGATTCTATGTTATGTGACGTACACAAACTTGTGTAAAGGTAATTTTTTAGTATTGTGAGTTTAATAAATTTGACATCGAAAATTCCCTAGACAGTTGAAGGAAGTAACTAGTTCAGGTAAAGGTAAATCGAATATTGGTACGGCTATGTAATGGTATATATATGTTAACATGAAATGTGTAAGGGTAATATGTATATCTACATAATGGTAAAAAAGTAGGCTAATTATAAAAATGTATATATGAATTAATTCTAGTTACATGAATGATGAATTTATTTTCATGTATACGTAATGAAAATTCAGGATTTTACATAAGGGTAATGTAGAATTTATATAATTAAAAATGAATCATTATAATCATCATAATTAAAATACTGGTATTATAAACATTAAACAAAATATCATTATGATTAAAAATAAATAAGGATAATAAATGACTAAATCAGATATAAAAATATTCTATTAAAGTGAGGTATTTTAATTTATTAATGCAAAAGAATAGAACTACATTATACGAATAAACTCCAATTTTGAGCCCACTATATTTTAAAAAGACCATGATTCCATTATAAATATTAATTTATATCAATATTTAAATGAATTACCATCATATATATTATTCAATAATAAGACATATTATTGAAATATAATAAATTTTATCCACATGAGATTTAACAACACTCAATAACATGATTTCAATTACTCTTAACAACATTAAATAATATTATTTAAAATATTCAATGTAAATTATATAAATAACATTCTTCTTTACCATATTTAATAGTATTTTTGTTAATTATTTGATAGATATTGTGGTTTTAGTATATTGAATTGATTATTTAACCATTTATTTCATGCTGTGCTAATGGGAGTGTGGACTAAATTATAGTGTCTACAATTATTCACTTTATTAACATTGAGTGGGACCTATACTTACCTAATGTGATTCATGGATCTATATATTCTATGACTCAATTAACCACCCAAACATTACTACCAGAATGGGTTCCACTATCCTTTGGCGAAACTCCCTGAAAGACAAAGGCTTCAGACTAAACGATAGAGTGTAAAGAGGGATGTGGGTAGGGTATACACTCATTTATGATACACAATAGTGGTATATGTATAAATATATAAAATGAAGTGGAATAATAATGGCTTAATAGACTCGAATAAGACCTACTAATGGTTGAATCACATTCAATAACAATATGTTGAAGTATCAATATAGAAAAAACAAAAAAAAGAAACATGCTAGTATACCATTTATAGACACATAATAAAACATGCATAAAAAATTTAAAAGTTCATATAGGAAATATCTAGATGGTTTTCCAATGGTTTACCTGGATACATGACATACATATGTAGAATGTTGATAAAAAACAAAAGGAAAACTCACAAGTAACTTATATAGAGGCAAGAACCATAGGGTACCTTGCCAACATCCCATTCCAATAGCTACAAATATCCAACTCATAATGTCGAACCCTTACCTAAATGAAATAACATAAAGTCTAAATACATCCCAAAGGGCCAATGTAGGGTGTGACAACGTGCCTTAGTAGGATAACGGCGCCGGAAACGCGTTTCCGGCCACCGCGGTCACACGGCACCTCCGAATGAGGTGCCGTCTGGCCGACCATTTCACAATTCACGCCCCGGATGTTGTCGTACGGTTTCGTGGCATTCGGAGGTCGTTCGGGTGGTTTTGACCCCCCAACGCGCCATTTTAGCGCGCGCCGCGCTGCTGAAAACGACACAATCGGGGGGTTGTACAGGGGTGCAGGGGGCTATACGGGGGTGGCGGGGGGGCTGTACGGGGGTGCGGGGGGTGCTGTACGGGGGTGCGGGGGATGTACGGGGGTGGCGGGGGCCTGTACGGGGGTGGCGGGGGGCTGTACGGGGATGCGGGGGGTTGTACGGGGGTGCGGGGGGGTGTACGGGGGTGCGGGGGGGCTGTACGGGGGTGCGGGGGGCTGTACGGGGGTGCGGGGGGGGGGGGGGGGTGTACGGGGGTGCGGGGGGCTGTACGGGGGTGGCGGGGGCCTGTATGGGGGAGGCGGGGGGCAGTACGTGGGTGCGGGGGGTTGTACGGGGGTGCGGGGGGCTGTACGGGGGTGGCGGGGGGCTGTACGGGGGTGCGGGGGGTTGTACGGGGGTGCGGGGGGCTGTACGGGGGTGGCGGGGGCCTGTACGGGGGTGGCGGGGGGCAGTATGGGGGTGCGGGGGGTTGTACGGGGGTGCGGGGGGCTGTACGGGGGTATCGGGGGCCTGTATGGGGGTGGCGGGGGGCTGTACGGGGGTGGCGGGGGGTTGTACGGGGGTGCGGGGGGTTGTACTGGGGTGCGGGGGGTTGTACGGGGGTGCGGGGGGGGGGGGGGGGGGGGCTGTACGGGGATGCGGGGGGCTGTACGGGGGTGCGGGGGCGGGGGGGGGGGGGGGGTGGGCTGTACGGGGGTGCGGGGGGCTGTACGGGGGGTGGCGGGGGCCTGTACGGGGGTGGCAGGGGACAGTACGGGGGTGCGGGGGGTTGTACGGGGGTGCGGGGGTCTCTCCGGGGGTGCGGGGGCAGTACGGGGGTGCGGGGGGTGCTGTACGGGGGTGCGGGGGGCTGTACGGGGGTGGCGGGGGCCTGTACGGGGGTGGCGAGGGGCAGTACGGGGGTGCAGGGGGTTGTACGGGGGTGCGGGGGGTTTTACGGGGGTGCGGGGGGGCTGTACGGGGGTACGGGGGGCTGTACGGGGGTGCGGGGGGGGGGGGGGGGGGGGGGGGGGCTGTACGGGGTGCGGGGGGGCTGTACGGGGGTGGCGGGGGCCTGTACGGGGGTGGCGGGGGGCAGTACGGGGGTGCGGGGGGGCAGTACGGGGGTGCGGGGGGTTGTACGGGGGTGCGGGGGGGCTGTACGGGGGTGGCGGGGGGGTGTACGGGTGTGCGGGGGGCTGTACGGGGGTGCGGGGGGCTGTACGGGGGTACGGGGGGGGGGGGGCTGTACGGGGGTGCGGGGGGCTGTACGGGGGTGCGGGGGGCTCTACAGGGGTGCGGGGGGCTCTCCGGGGGTGCAAAGGCCATCCCATTGATTACAAAAGTGAAAAATAAAAGTGATAACATCTAATTAATACATATTTCTTTTATCGATACCATACTGAAATTTATAAAAAATATATTGGATAATACATAATCTATAATATCAGATTTATTGATCTGTTGGAATTAGTTCGACTTTTTCAAATGTAGAATCATTCAAGATTATCTGATCAAAAACTCAATATGTGTATAAAATATTTAAAAGACCACTATGGATGGTAATAATGCATTACTTAAATGAATAAATACAGTACATCAATATCAACCCTACTAGTAAAAACAAAAAACATATCTCGTAATATATGGTGCGTTGCCATCACTGCTACCTCCTTCTGGTGGGCCAGGTGCCTACAACAAATAAACATTATAAATATTTTAATAACAAAAATAATTAAAATTAAATAAATAAATACAGTATATACCTGCGTCGTATGATCCCCTGTACCATCAGCTCGACGCACATATTCCAGCAGTGCTCTAACCTCAGCTGTCAATTGCGCATTTGTCTCCTCGGAAGCGCGCAGCCGTGCCTCAAAATCTGACATCTGCTGTGTCATATGAGCAACAGAAGGACCGACAACCGCAGCGCGTGACACTACAGAACGAGGAATCCCTGCTCCATAGGTCAAACTATAGCCATGCCCGTCCCGACCAATAATGCGATGAAAGATCTCATCCCGTCGCATGGGAAGCTGTCGCTGGTCCTCTGGAAGATGTTCTAACTTAGCTTCAAATTGATCCTGTGAAATATTTAAATATATATAAATATATATATGTTAATATATAGATTTATGTAATTATTGGTAAGTACAGACATTTACTATCAATGCTGCAACCTCTGGATCATTGCGATCACGAGTCCTTATCCACACCGACATTTGATTAGTTGCTGCACCTTGCCCTCGCAACTGTATATTAAAAGAATATAAACACAAAACCATATTAATTAATAAATTAAAAAATGAATAATATATACCTCATGTCGGATCTGAGACACGTGACGACTCCCGACCTGTGAGCTGGTCCCTGCAACGCTCGATTCTCCGAATGGCGTGTTGAAACCTCCTACATTCAATTCATTCAAATTTCAAACAAATCACATATTCTTGAAAATATATATACAGCAAAATAATTAATATACAAACCGAAACACCCTCAGTAGACCAATATGCAACCAAGTCACGCCACTGATCCGGGAGGACACCTCTCGGGACTTTTTCCAAAATGTCAAGGGCACCCACATTTGGTACCCAGGGTCCCTCTTCACTTTGCCTTTATAATCTTTCCATAGCTTACGGCATTTGCTCATACACACGGGCCGAAACTCTTCAGGGCATACTTTCAAATTTTGCTATAATGAAAATAATCAAACATATTAGTATTATTTATAAATAGAAAATAAAGTAAAATTATTTTCTTACCTGAACCTCCCTCCATAGACGATCTAATGTGTCCTGAGGGATAGAAGCCCAATCACGCGTGGTCAATGGAAATCGATGTGGGTCACGTATGATATGACCCAGCTGACAAATAAATGCTGGGGCGTTCGGTCCCACGGGATGAAATACCTCATAAAATGAAACATCTGTCGTCGTGTCAGAATTCCATGATAATATGCCACGACCAGGGCCTCTCCTGCGAGAGGAAGAACTAGCCGAGTCTGCTCCTGCTGAAAACAATTTTATATATAAATTGACAAATGTTATATATATATATATGTCAATTACATAAAAAATATAGACAATGACATTCAAACATACCTCGACCCTGAGACGTAGATGCCTCAGATGGATGATGTGGATTTTCTGCCTCTTCCCCTGACATGTCTGCAGTCATACAAAATATCAGTAATGAGTCCAAAGTGTTTAAAAGATAAATTGGATTGTTCTTAATAAATCAAACTTGTACAACTGTTAATCAAACAAAAAATGGATTGAATTATTAGTTGTGAATGAATTTTAAAAAATCAGAAAGTTAATCAACCTAAATATTTATGACTGAATTAACTTACAAAAGTGAGGATTAAAACTTATAAGGATTTATAAAATGATTAGATAATTTATGATATCCTAGGACATTCTACTGAATAGCGGGAAAACAATTATACCTTTCATTAAGCATGCAAATCGACCGTTTCTCCTTCAACAGCCGCTCTGACCCAATAAATATCTTCTTCACGTTGAACTACGGTATGTTGATCAAGTTGTTGGTAAACAAACGGAACAGTCTCGGGTTCATCTTCTTCAAATAAAAACACTCCTCGCCGAGACATTTTGACAACAACTTGCCAACTTGGATCCGAAGGCAAAGTAACGAAGAATACTTGTTCCGCTTGTGATGTCAAAATGAAAGGTTCATTCTCAACTCGTTCATTATTTCTGTATAACATATAGTTAAAATTCTCCAATGAAAACTGATATTGATCGACTTTACATCCACGCACTGGATCAACCCAATTACACTTTAACAATATGTACTTCAAACCGTGTGTGTATACAACTTCAATGATGTCTATCAATTGACCATAGTAATAACCAGAATCGACAAAGGGACAACCGATGCCACTGTTTTGTGTTGCTCGTTTGTCGTCAACATCTTTAATGCGAAATCGAAAACCATTAGCATCAATAGCTTTATAATGACGAGCCGTTATAGATGGACCCTCAGCCAGTTGGATAAATACTTCAGGTAGTGTGGGGTCCCCTAACTCCCTCAGCTTACGAACCTACATAATTTATAAAAATCAATACTGATATATGCAGAAAGAATTAGTTTAATACTTCACTCATAATGAAAATCAATTTATACATACATAATCCTTGAACCAATCATGAAATGCCGCATAATGAGATTGTTGAATTT